>CM033644.1:44806315-44946152 GCA_019512145.1 Engystomops pustulosus | reverse complement strand
ACCAGTGGAGCAAAATTAACAAGCCTTACCGTGTGGGTGGATGGTTGTGCAAAGTGTCCGGGGATGACTGCTGCCCCGACGCGCGTTTCTGCTCCTGCTGAGCCTTCGTCTGGGGGTGGCGTCTTCCCGGTCACAGATGGTATTTAAAGAGGAGTTGGACCAATAGAATCATATTGTTGTTAGTATCGCGAGAGTCAATATCACGTGACCGCACGGACTTCGCGCACGCGCAATTCGAAGGAGTTACCGTAGAGTAGACTGCCAAGATAGCATATCGTCATGATCGCGCATGCGCAATGGCCTCATCGGCCGGTCACGCGTACATCCTACATCGTGTATATAGAACGCAGCAAGTGCCGAGCACGGTCACAGGTAGGTATATTGAAAGGTTACAGCCTATATATACATTATAATGTTGCAACGTAACAAGTGCTCTATATTTATAATCAGTTAATACCTATTATAAAGTGACAAATTAAATACAGTGTCAATATTTACAGTATTATGTTTTGTTAACATTTAAGTGGAACATCATTGTTATTAAAAACAATCCTTTATGTGAATTGATTACATTTCATATATAAGACAGATAAAATTGATATAGAATTAATATTAGTGACAAGCACATAAAAGAGAAAAAAATATATTCTATTAAGATGAAAAACAGTGGTAAAGTGCCCAGTAATTTGGGAGTGAGGGAAGTGAGGTGCTGGGAGTGATAGTGAATGAAGTGCAAGGGATAGTGTGCTGGATTAGTGACAACACATAATGAATTGTTCTATTTGAAATATGCCAAAACCTTCAAAGGGATGGAGCTGTGGTTCTGTAGATAAAAAAGTTAGATATATTAAATATGCTGGTTATCATGACAGTTTTTCCATCAGGATGTGATCTTAGGTCACGCTGAACTTGATATCAGAGTTCATTGGTCCTCAAAAACAGGTAAACCGGAAAAGATATGGCGTATGTATGTCTTTTGACAAAAATCTAAAAACTTGTGAAAAGAAGGAAGAAAAAGACTTCGTTACATAAAATATAAAAAAAAATAAAAAAATTGTCAAAGAAATATATTAAAATGAGTCCTACATTCGTGGACGCCTTACATGCTATGAGAGCGCCATGCAGAGAAAGGATCACCTTCAAATCCGAACATCTCTACCAAACTAAATGAAAAAAAAATATTTTTTATTGTGATAATATCTATACATTCACATTTGCAGGAAGACAAATCGACACAATATTGTCCAATATTCTAAAAAAAGGGAACAAGAAATATAGGGGAAAGAGGGCAATGTTGTGAGGATGGGGGAGGGGGGTGTGTGGTGGGAGCCACAATGTGAGGAGGCTGCAGTAAGGGAAGGCGCTATTAGGGGGGGGGGGCTCCCTGAGTGAGAGATCAAAGATAAAAGGGGCATTATACTTGAAGTACCTATCTACAGGTACTACAGACTCTATGCTAAAATTTATAAAGACATATAGCCATAAATCACAAACTGATTTATCAAGGATACATATTTTATTAATGAAAGTCCGGTATCCAGCCAGTTCAGGAGCACTTCATAATTCTTTATTAAGGCACATATTTAAAATCCACAGCAGGGAAATAACGCCCATACGTTTCCGACGAACTAGTCATCCTTAATCATGGCTTGATTAAGGACGGCTAGTTTGTCCGAAACGCGTCAGCATTATTTCCCTGCTGTGGATTTTAAATATGTGCCTTAATAAAGAATTATGAAGTGCTCCTGAACTGGCTGGATACCGGACTTTCATTTATAGTATACCGCCCCTACAGAGGGGCGATCCGTGCCGCACAAGGACACTCATGTTTGCTGAAGGTGAGCTGATCCCCATTTCACATTATACATATTTTATTAACATATACAACAACCCATAAAAAACAATCCACATATCACATAAGTACATCAATGGTCAATCATATTTGAGAGTAAATACTAATCAGAATCATATATTGGCCACTCAAAATGTGAACTTACAAAGAAACCATTTTTACATATGAATAAAGAGCTAGTGCATATTGATCAAATATTGGAGCAAAGTGCTAAGTGCAATGAAACTCTGAAAATAAATAGCAACATGAAAAAGACACAGGTTTTAGTCGGTGGCAATATCAATACAATAATGAATCAGACTATATATCAAATACATGTATACAAACACAATAAAAGTGCTTAGTGCGTATCAAAAAGTGTTTAAATATACCAACCCGGCTGCATAGTGAGATGGACACAATTGATGTACCACAGAAACCCCGACGCGCGTTTCGCCCTCGCTTCCTCAGGGAGTACCCCCTGAGCAAAAATTTTCAAATATCTATGTTATAGCTATCTGCTCTTATTACATAACAAGTTTATAATCTTGTGACACATAGGTGTATAGCTAAGACACAGCTCTGATTACTCTCTGACTACAAAGGGTTCACCTGTGCAATGGCAAATTAAGTGTATTATAGTCCATTGGCTGTTCATAGTATGAGCCCCCATATAAAATGATCTAAGGGTAATTCCATTGTCTATGTAAGTTCTCCATAAACGATTCTGGACAAATCAAAGGCAACAATACACACTGGGGAGACTATAAGGTACATACACTATGGTGATTTAAATTACCTTAATATGATAACATACCAGAAATTATTTGAAATAATTACAAAATATATAGAATATCAAGTTATACAAATATAAAAACTAATGAAAAGAAAGTTAATGATAATAGACATGTCACCGTAAACTATCCATATACTTTGTCCAAATCATAATATCATTGTACACAATTCTGAGCAGCCATTGGGTATACAGATGTGTGTTTATAACACAATAACGATGATTGTGTTGGTGGCCATGGATCCCCTCAGAGCCCTAGTGCCACCCAAAAAGGATAGCTTATAATCAGCCACTGCCTATGTGTATTTCCTTTTATATACTTTGTATGGATTGCATTACTCACATTTACACACTAGATGGTGCAGTTCCACCACAAGGCAGAACACACTGAGATATTCCCTGCACTCATTGGGAATGTGATGGATAAAATGTCATTTTCAATCATTGTCTTAGTAATTGTTTTTTACAGTTACAGACTGTTTGCATCTCAGGTTTTCTTGAGCCCCCAGGGTAAATGATTCTGAGGGCTGTAACAAATATATCCACACACAGGACAAATTATCCAGAATTAGGGTTATGTTATGGTTATTATGTTATGTCCTGGTTATGTTAGAACATGAACCATCAGAGGATTCTCTATCATTTGTGTTTAGTACTTGCAATATTGGACTGGACCACAAGAATACTATAATGCCTGTAAGTGGTCTTTAATGATAAACTATTGGGTTGTTGCCCACAGTAACCAATCCAACATCAGCTTTATTTGAGTACAATTAGAAGATAAAAGGTGCTCATAGTAAGTATACAACTCACCCAGCCTCGGTGTAAACACCTATGGTAGCACAAGCAGCTGTTACTGCGCCTACAATCCCTCCAACTATTCCTGGCATCCCATGCAGATTGTGAATTCCACAGGTATCCTGGAGGTTAATTTTGGCAGACAAGAAAGGCTGAAAAATACAATAAGACAATAAGTTACAAGTGAAAGAATCAGAAAAAATTGTTCCGTCCCAATCATTACTCCCAATGCTTATCCTGCGTTCCAATGCATAATTGTAGCTGGTCGCTACTTCTTGGTTTCACGTGACATGAGGGTAATGACAGACAAGTCTTATTTCATTAATTATCTCCATATTCTTCTGACCTCTGAGGTTTCTTTTACATTAATATTTATGTATAAACAATGGATGTAGACTTACAGACTTAACTATTTAATGGATATTTGCATTTTTTAGGGCGCACATGCACCAGCGTTTTGAGATGTAAAGGGCCAGCGTGCTGACCGCCTTTCCTGTTAAATTCCCGGCCTCTTCCTGTGTCCCCTGCTGGATCTTTGCAACTAGAGCCCTAGAGAAAGCTTCCCAATGGTGACCCTTGCGATTCTGTGGTTCCTGTTGTGACCTCCTGCTTGCTATTGACTTCTGATCCTTTTCGACCTCTAGCCTGTCCTTGACTACGCTTCAAGCCTTATGATTCTGTACTATGCCTTGGCTGCCACCACAAACAAAGTCGCGCCTGTGGAGCGATCTGGGGGCATCCCGCCGCAGTGGGCTCTGGTTAAACTGGGTGCCACTTAGACTCCACTTCCAAGTGTCGGCTTACGTCATCGCTCGTAGGTCCTCTACCCCTGATCCTGACAATGACGCTGAAAGTGTGACATGCATATGTATTTATCATGTGCATTATTATCCATTGTTAAATTCCAGTGTGTCCAATCACCTTTTGATGTTAACTAATTTGAGTAGATCTGTATGTAATTTATTATTCTCAGTATAACTATAGTTTTGTGAATGTCTTAGAGATCATTAGTGAACAAATGGCAGATGTAGCACTTCTCTTGGTGGCATCCTCTGTTCGTGGTTTGTGGTTGAGGAGGCACGAATTATACCTTTGTTTCTTTCTGAACCACTGCAGTGTGAACATATATTTAGATGACTATGCTGTTTGCATTGATTAGTACCACACCGGTCTCTTTCCTGCAGCAGCAGCTCTGCTCCCTGTGTTATCTGGATCTACATCAATCACCATTTCAGTTGGGGCTCTGTGATCAAATAAGAGTCCAGTCCACTAGATGGCTGACTATAGAGTTTCTCTGAGCGTGATTTATCCCTGCTCATTAATCTACAGTACTCATTGCTTTCATGGTTTCCTGATCTTTGGCTCTTGATCAGACTTATATCTGGTTTTTGTGATTTTGTACTTAGTTTCCTCTCTCTTAGTTGTGACTCGGCTCTGGTAATGATCATATCTGTGTTTTGTTTTTGTCTCTATGTTTTGCACTCTGGCACAAGAAGGGAATGTGGACCAATCATCCCTTGGTAGTGGGGCTACTAGGGCCTTCTGGTAGGAACAGCTGGGAAGTAGTTTAGCATCAGGACCCACTGCCTTTGTCCCCTGTCCACTCCAGAACCTGCATTACAGTGGCATGGAAACCAAAGAACACAGAAAACAGCTCAGTGATAAAATTGTGGCACAAGCTTTGCACCTCTTACAGGGCAATGTTCATCATCTATAAATGGAAGGAGTACATTACAACTGGTAACCTACCAAGACATGGCTATCCACCTAAACTGGCAACCTAGACAAAGCCAAGCATCCAAGAGGCCCAGGGTTACTTTGGAGGAGCTGCGGAGATCTACACTTCAGGTGGGAGAACCTGTACATAGGACAACTATTAGTAATGGTCTCCACAAATCTGACCTCTATGGAAAATTGGCGATAACAAAGCTTTTTAAAGTTCCATTTCCAGTTTCCAAAAAAACTAAAAGTATATGGAAGTGCTGTAGGTACTCTGGTCAAATGAGACCAATATTTAACTTTTCGACCTAAATGCCATGTATGTAGTAAACATAATCCCTAACCGTACCTTTAGAATGGACTATGATGGAGCTAAATAGAGGACAAACAACATAAATCCAAAAGCAAAGTTCACAACACCCTTGGATATTAAGAAACATCGCTCTGCCTTCTATGCAAACATTTGGTGTTCTTAAACCTTACCGAAAGGTAGGCAAATCCAAGAGTGGAAATGATTCCACATAAGAATCCAACTATCAGAGATCCGTATGTTGTCAGGAACATTTCTGCCGCTGTTCCAACTGCTACCCCACCAGCCAAAGTTGCATTCTGAATATGTACCTGTGAAGAAAGCACAATATACATTATATATTTACAGTAACATATACAAGAGACACTGCAGACATATACAAGGAGCAGCAGACATATGCTCACACATAGATTTCCAGTAGGAACCTTTACTATCTAGATGACTCTTGAAAGAAATTTCACTAGTTAAAAGGAAGGCTACACCATTGATTCTATGGGGCTCCTACTTACAAGCAGTCCTAAAGTGTTATCCAGGATGTTTTGGGTTAAGTTTAGTGATTGCTTACCTACATAAACAGTACAGAGGTTGTACTTGGTATTGTTGCCCAGAGACCATCATCACATAGAGGAGCAATTACTTCCAGGGAAAGTGCTGAGCCTTTTAGTATTTTTTGCCATTAAAGGAAATCTACCACTTAATTTAACCTGTACAAGGTACCAAAGATTAGAATATGGAACCTTTCTCATAGATAATAGCCGGCTCATTCCTTTTAAAAATTCCTTTTATCTTTATGTTTATGTCACTGAAGGTCTCCAGACTCTGACATCATGCTCACAGCAACACATCTAACCCACTCACTGCCTTCTCCCCCTGCCCCTTTCCCGCCATCAACCTCCCAGTCAGGGTTAATATATGGGTTAATATATCTGTGCCAGAATGTCTGGACAAACAGGTCCAATTTTATCAGGACTGTGATAGCAGATACCGTTGCTACCACTAGCAATACATAGCTGGACATTTCCTACATTGGGGCTCATTTACTAAGGGTTGCACACACACTTTTGTCGGACTGTGCACCTTTTTCAGGCTAAAACGGCTTGCACCGGTATTTTTATAAGTGAGTGCGCTGGGATTGTGATGCACGCGACCCTTTTTGTAACTTTTAATATGTGTCAGGCGCACAATCTTAGTGAATTGTGGCACCATGCATTATAGACGGACAATGCTCTTTCAGTGAACTCAGGTGACCTTGTAATTAATTGTCTGTCCATTACTGCTTCTACTACGGCTACTACTACATGGTCAGACATCTTTTACTTTGCCCATCATGTTCCATATTCTGCTGTTCCATAATATACAACTAGACATCTCCTGTTTTTCCCATTATTTTCCATTCTGTTCTGTACTGTGATGGGAAACCTACCCTGTAGGTAAATATAATTTATGGAAGTGGATTTAAAATGGTAGCAAGACTTTATAATAAAAATATAATTATACATCATGTAGATAAAAAAAACGAATTATAGTATTGATGCTTCCCATGGAAACCACATTTGCTCTTGCTCTATTTCATTTTTTTTTTGGGACAAGGTTTCATAAGGATCATTTGCTTTCCTATTATTGTAAATTGCACAGGTCATTTATAGGTGGCCCCACTGAACCTGAACCAAAGTGAATCACTGTTGTGTTTCTGACAGTTCAGTACAATGTAATTATGTACTGTAAGAATGGGTGTAGCGTAAGAGATCATAGTCACTGTCCTGAACTCCACCCCAAAAACTGGCTTTCTTTTTTCCAACTTTATTTTAAGTTTATAGCTGTTTTGCATTTTAGTCACTTAATTAATAATTTCACATCTCACTTCACTTTTGATCGCCCTCTTTAATGTTTTGGGTTGTTCATATTCAAATTGAAAAAAACTAACAGAATTTTTCAAAAGTTCTGCTCCGTTCAATGTCTATTCTGTGTGCTCGGCTATTTTTGTCATTCTTGTACATTCGAATAGAGTGGCAGGACGTATGCTTGTCCTACCACTCCATCCATCACTGAGATCTCCTCTGGAGATCCCATCCTCTGGGGAGCTGGGGGTCCTGTTAAGTTATGATCCCAGAAGTAGGACCCCCACAATCAGTTAGTTATTCCCTATCCTGTGGATAGCAGATAACTTATATACTTGGGAATGTCATTAATTATATATTACAATGTATTCAGTCTTTTTTTTAACATCTGATCTTTGCATGGCTTCCTTCTTCATTTCAAAGCAGCATGTAGTGATCTCATGACCATTTCATACAATGGATCTGTACTGGTAGAGGTCATCAAGACGCCTACATAAATCTGTCCGATCAATAATGAATTGATGAATGATGGAGAGGAGGAGTGGTGACCCCTCCTCCTGTATAGTGATGCATAGCGGATGGCGCCATAACACGGAAAAAGTACATGTCCTATCTTTTCCCAGTGTACGGAGCGGTATGGTTCCACACGTGTGCTGCACCCTATCACCCATTGCCGACCCATGGGGGACTTATTTACGGCCGCAAGCGTGTATACGTCCCCCTATGGCCGTGTGCATGTAGCCTAACTCTGTATATTTGTGTAAACAGTTTCCTTTTACCTTGTGCTTGTATTTATATGTCTTTGGTACAGTTAGGGTACATTCACACAGCGGTATGCCCGCCGTGCGGGCATACCGCCATGTGCTGGAGAGGAGGAGGAGGTGACCCCTCCTCCCTCCATAGAGAATAGTGGCTTATTTTCTGCATAACAAATTGCACTTCATAGTGACTGTACTTAATATTCCATGCCACATAGGCACCACAAATGATACTTTATTCTTTAGATTGGTATGATTATGGGGATACCAAATTTGTTTAGATTTTATAATGTTTTCATACATTTACAGAGTAAAACCTCCTGTACAAAAATATATATTTTTTATTTTGCCATCTTTTGCCAATAATTCATACTTCGGTTTACGGAGCTGTGGGTGGTGTCATTTTTTTGGACTTTTGATGGCGTTTTCATTGCTATCATTTTTCGGCCCGCAAGCCCTCTTCATGCACCGGGAACCGACGCGCCGTGCAAGGGGTAATGCTGTACTGTTTCCTTGTATTAATTTTTATTATGATTTTGTGCACATAAATAAAGATGTAACATTTTTACTGCACATTTTGATTATAAGCTTACATTTTTTGCGTTTTTGATTTAGTGACTTGTAAGGAAGCCTAGTTGCCGTTTACTCATAAATATTTGACATCTTGTTTATTTTGGTTGAGTAGCATAGGAAAAAGTGTCCAGGCTCCTTTCTTCTGCTCACCCCACTACCTGTATAAGTGACCCCATCTCCTCACACCTTGCTTGTAGAGTCTCTATCCCCAGCAGTCTCTTCTCACTTCACTAAAATATTTAACCTGTATCTCTCTTCTGGTCTTGTTCCCTCTTTTTTCAAGCATTCAGTTGTTACCCCATTACTAAAGAAACCTTCCTTGGACCCATCTAGTGCTACCAACTACTGAACAGTTTCTAATCTCCCTTTCATCTACAAACTCCTAGAAAGCCTGTATTTTTGTCGACTCCTCTTTCTGGAGTTTCCAATGATCTCCTCACTGCTAAATCAAAGGGCACTTTCCTCTCCTCTTTCTCCTGGTTCTCTTGGCAGCATTTAATATTGTGGACCACCAGCTCCTCCTCAGGATGCTTCCATCTATTGGCTTGAAGCACCCTGTTCTCTCTTGTTTTTCTTCCTTTCTCTCTGACCGCACTTTTAGTATCATATTTTGGGTCTCTCTCTCTTCTCATTTTCCACTCGGGGTTCCTCAGGGCTCAGTTCTAGTTCCTCTATTCTTTTCCCTATATACTGCCCCAAAGGAAAAACCATCAGCAGATTTGGTTTCCAGTATCATCTTCATGCTGATGATACCCAGCTATATACTTCTGCACATAATGTCACCCCTGCCTTACTTAGTGATTGTCTCTTTGCCGTCTCTAAAATCATGTCCTCTCTCTTCCTGAAACGTAATCTTTCTAAGACTGAACTTTTTTTCCCACTAGTTATTAACCGACCCAACCCCAACCTCTCGTGGAATCACTATAACACTGAGGCAGCGGGTCCAATGCTTAACTCCCACCTCTCTTTTGCATCGCATATTCAATCTCTTTCTCACTCTTGCCATGTGCATCCCAACATCTTTAGAATCCACTCATTTCTGACAAATCAAACCTCTCAAATACTAATTGTTGCTCTGATTTACTCTCAACTAAACTACTGTTACTTCTTACTAATTGGTCTTCCACTCACTAAACTCTCTCCTCTACAATCTATTTTAATGCAGTAGCCAGGCTCGTCTTTCAGACCAAACGCTACACAAATGCCTCCAGTCTGTGCCTATCACTGCACTGGTTGCCTGTCTATTTCCGACCTCAGTTTAAAATAATAACCCTCATTCACAAAGCTCTGCATAATGCTGCACCTCCATATCTCTATTCTTTCATTTCAGTTTACCACCTAACAGACCCTCAATTCTGGGAAAAATGCACATGGATTGGCTGTTGTATTACAAAAATGTATGAGCTCAGCCTTAGAGAGCTTGCTAAATGATGAGATATTTCTGGCATTATTAGGCTTACTCACAGACAGTGATACTTACCATTTCTAATTTACCCTTTTTGTTTACCAGGCTGGAAATAGCCACAGTTGTGAGAACACAGGCAGCCAGAGAACAATATGTGTTAATGGCAGCCCTATGCTGGGCATCTCCGTGATGTGATATTGCTGAATTAAAGCTGGGCCAAAACATCCAAAGAAACAAGGTTCCTGTATGAACACAAATGACAGAAGTTTTTACAAATGGATGTATAACAAATCCTCAGAGGTGCAGGTCTGTGCAAAAAATGCTGCAATGTGAGATTGATTTTAAAAATAAAATTTTTAATGGAAATATTAAAAATGTTTTCTGGAGCAGTAAAATGACCAAATAGCCAATGTCACAATACACTATCTTTATTGTAAAGAAAAAGAATTTCTGGTAATTATATGACCCTCAGAAAAAGTGGTGTAACTGGAAGGGTTGTAGGAGTCCCAGGTATGACTTTGCCCATTAGCCAGAGGGGGTTGGACAACACCTTGTTCTCATTTGATGTTGTACACATTGTAAATCATTCAGATAGAAGAGATCTATTACTGACAGGCTGTCAGACCTGAAGTCTTTCATGGATTTGTAGGGATGCGATGAGAAACAGATTAATGAAAACATGTAGAACAATTGACTACACTGATGCCAACTACAGATACAAAATGGAAAATATAATGATTAATAAATGTTTTTAACTATTTTTCATATAAAATTCATGAAAAGATAAGTTGAGATATAATGGAAGATATAATGGAACAAAACCCTCACCAATCATGGAAAACAGGTCAGAGTGATACTCAGATCCTTCCTTGTCATTACGTTGGCTAAGATGTGGCCGTCTTAAGATCCAAGTGACTGTCAAGCCAAAATATGCCCCAAATGTGTGGATTGTCATGGAGCCACCAGCATCAATGACCTGTTTTGAGATAAAAGCGAAGACATTAACTTAACAAACCATAAGGTATGGCAAATTAAAAGGACTGTTTGATGCAAGTTATTAAACCGTGTTCACACTGCTGCTCATAAAGGATTTATTTAGATTAAAACACAAGAACGTGTAGCTGGAGTCCCGTGTTGGAGTTTTACATGCGCATTTTTATCGCTCTTTTGTGAGTATGTTTTAAATTTAAATAAATCCTGAGTGTTAAACTGTACTACGCTATCTCCGGATGAATTTCTTCCAGAAATCCACCACAACATATGGTGCAAGCGGAGGAGGTAACAGGAGAAATGCAGGAGTGTCTGAATAGTGGTATATTCCTATTGGAGGATTCAGGAATCTGTGCTGGAGGAGTGTGAACTACTCTATTTTGTGAGTGACATATTGGAAGAAGGACACACTGAAGCAAGAGAATCGGGAGCTCCGGTCAGAACTTATTTTCTGTGTTGTACAATTTGGGTTTACTGGATCAACCCTTGACTGTTTGTTGCTCTGCGAGAGAGGTGTGCAGCATATAGCTGTTACTGCTAAATTTGGACCAACCTATAAATAGTGTTAGGTGATTCCTACAGCTTCTTATCCTATCAACTTATTAACAGCGTACGTTCTGCTGCTGTCGACTCCCCGCTAATTACATAATCCAAATCTTTCAGTTTTAATATAAATAACAAATATTTCAAGTATATTTATTCAAAACACTATGGGGCCCATTTACTAAGGGTCCGGGGACCACGATTCTGTCGATTTCTGTTCTGCGCTGAATCGCACAGGGGGTTGTGTCGCACGCGATCGGATTGTGGCGCATCGGCATCGGCTTGCATGCGACCTCGACGGACATTCGGATCCGTGGGTGCAATGGGACGGGTAAGTAAATGTGCCCCATTGTCCCACATTCATGGAAGAGTTTGCGCCAGTTTGCTGTCTGACTTTACACTAGAAAGAACATTGAATATTGAATGGAGAGGGATTTGATTTTGCAATACTAGATTTAACCCTGCATTGGCAGAGGTGTTGTAGTAGCAAGACGAACAAATTGGTGAACAACCTGTACATATGTTCCCCTGACGGTTGTGTGAATGAGCCCTGCTATAGAGAGACTGCCTAGGAGAAAAATACTGGAAAATGAAGATTGCAAGTCAGTATCCCCCTCTTGTTTGTATATGCACTGAATGCAAAGATTGTTGAACTGTTGGGTATGCTTTAAACAAATGTGTGAAAGAGAACCTATGATTGCCAAATGTAATTAATAAGAAAACATTGTACATCTGGCTGACAAGATGCCAAGAATTATTAATTTGTATATGAGAAACATGCAGCGTTCCAAGTGACACATCGTATAATTGCAAGTTTTACAATGGGTTCATCTTTTCTCCACCTAAAAGAAACTGCAATTTGATGTTGTCATTATTTTTAGGGAGTGGGTTATCCTGTAATGGTAACACCACAAGGTACCGGAAAAACTTTGACATAACACAGAAACACTACTACACAGATATACACAAATACAATAGATATGTTTCTTACGTGAAGCTTATTAAGAAGAATGTATTCATTCACAGCAAAGAGGGTGACTTGGAAGAGAGTCATTAACAGCACTTGCACAGGGCTAACTTTACCCAGAACTCCTCCGAATGCAATGCATACAGATGCCACACAGAAGTCAGCATTTATTAGGCTGAAAGAGATTAAAATAAATTCCAATTATAAAATAAATCAGTTTTTGTTTTCCTGTTTTTTGTTTTACTTTTTGATTGAGAACAATTACAATCTTAGGTACCGTATATATACTCGAGTATAAGCCGACCCCTAATTTTACCCCAAAACTGGAAAAACCTATTGACTCGAGCAAAAGCCAAGGGTGGGAAATGCATTGGTCCCACCCTCCCCAGTATATAGCCTGCAAGACCCCTATAATATATAGCCAGACAGCCCCCAGTAGTATACAGCCTGCCAGCCCCCAGTAGTATACAGCCTGCCAGCCCCCTCTAATATATAGCCTGCCAGTACTCTCTAGTATACAGCCAGCCCGCAGTAGTAAATAGCCTGCCAGCCCATAAAAAAATAAACTCCCATTCCAACGGCCTGGGCAGCTCCCCTTCCATCTTCATGTCCGCGGCAGGTCCATGGCAGCTCCATCTGCACCGCCTCTTCTTTCTTCAGGCCAGCGCCAGGACCGCGTCATCTCTGTGTGTAGGGGCCGGCCTGAAGAAAGAAGAGGCGCCGCAGACAGAGCTGCCGCTGTCCTGTCGCAAACATAAAGATGGAAGGGGAGCTGCCCAGGCTGTCGGAATGGTGAGTACTGAGTTTATTATTTTTTTATATACCTGAGTATAAGCCGAGTGAGGAATTTTCAGCACAAAAATTGTGCTGAAAAACTCGGCATAGGTAGTTACTACATTCAGGTAACTGCAAACAAATGCACAGGTAAAATAAATAATTTTAATTTATACCATTTCAGTCCATTTTAATTTATACCATTCATGGGTCTGTCGGACCCCTCAACGCTCCTTCAGATTAATGGAGCAGACAGCCACGCATGACCGTTCTGCACTCACCGATCTCTGTCAACTCCATAGAGGTTAAAAGAGCAGAATGGTCATGCACGGCCGTCTTCTCCATTAGTCTGAGGAGCGTCGAGGGGTCCGACGGACCCCCACTGATCAGCATGTTAGGCCCTATCCCGTGGATAGGGTCTAACTTTGCTTTGTGGGAAAACCCCTTTAAATAATGAGAATCTTGAACACACACAGACAGAAAGGAATGTTCTGGAGAAAAAAAGATTATAGGTTATACCCAATGTGTGTGCTCTGAATAGTTATTTAATAGAGTAATACTAAGGTTGTATTTGGGGTGCTCTTTGAAATGTATAAAATCTTATGTGATTTAAGTAGTTTGCTACTTGGGGATGCCTAAATAATACAGGTAGACAATGGTGGAGAATTTTACCCACATGGCCTTAATGGAAGATGAATCTTTACTACCCAAGACAGACCAACATTTATAGCTCAAGGACAACCATTTTTAGCTCCACAGAGATCCTGTCTGAACCCTGGTATGGCGCACCCGTGTGTACAGTATATACAATAGGCCAGTAATACTTCCACCACATGGGGTCAAGGGTGCCCATTAATAACTGGTTTTCAGTAATTTCCCACAGTTTTGTGATGCTATTTCCTCTGTTTAGCTTTTACACATGAAGCACATTAAGTAAACTTCTAGCCAAAATTCCCATTACAACCATTGGTCACAGAGCCAAAATACACAGTGCAAAATGACTTGTAGATATACCACACATTTCAGTAGACTTCTGCTACATATACCAGTAGCCAAAGGAGTGATTCAGTTCAAACATAATAGCTAAATATCTAATTAATTCACTTAACTTAATGTTAATATTGCAACGTGTGAAGTCTCCTTTTCCTTAAACCCTTTGTTGAGTGGTGAGATGTTATCTTCTATACACAGCCATAATTACACATTAATCACCATATTCACCTCACCTGAGAACTAACTGTAAAGAAGCCGCTCTGAAGTCCTCTGAGTATGTTCTGAACATTTGTATATGTGATAAGCATATGCTAATAGGATTATAAATCTCCCAAATTGTGTAATATATTGCACATTAATCCTTTTCTAATTGTCATTTTACTGGGTCACACGACCTAAAAGATATTTCGTGAAACAACAACTATAGACTTTTAAAGCTTGATTTTCAAAAAACAGTGAAGTGAAAATTTCCTGAGGGGAAAAGTGACCAATCAGGTTGTCAACTGTGACCTTGGGACTCTGGGAACATCATCACAGAGACATTTTATTGAAGTCAAAAGTCAAGGTTTTTGTCAGGTTGTTGAGCAACTAGTGTAACAGACTACAAAGTGACAGTGAGTTCATAGAAGGGTCTGAACTACAGATTTTTACACAGTATAAGGCTACATTCACACGAACGTATGGGGGACGTGTATACGGCCGATGTATATACGGTGTCCCCATCCATCGCAATGGCATCACGGTGCCGTACGCGAGGCACCGCACCGTTCTGTACCCTGTAGAAAGATAGGACATGTCCTATCTTTCAATGGAATACAGTGCCGGGCTCTATGTTAGGCTATGGAGAGGGGCAGGTTGTGAGCGGCACTCTCCCCCTCCTCCTCTCTCCGTCACTGCCGTGTGCCCGCCTTGTGCCCGCCGTGTTACGGTACGGCGGGCAGCGGCAGTATGAATGTAGCCTAAGGCCTACCGTGTGCTGCACGTACAGTGCCGTGAGGCCATTGCGATGTAAGGGGGACGTATATATACAGTATATAAGTCGGCTGTGTATACCTCCCCCATACGTTCGTGTGAATGTAGCCTAACTATGACATTTGTCCTCACTTTTCCCAAGAAATGAAATGTCTGAATACTCACACAACTACCTGTAACACTTTACTTTACATGTTAAAGAGAAGAACCTTCGAGAAAAGTGAATAGCAACTGACCCTACAATTTCATCTCACCTAAATTCTACAAATTCTTCTAAAGTTTCCCACCTGTCATACGACGTTTATAATGCTTCTCATAAGCTTAAGGCGGAAGCTTTAATTCTGCAGAGCCCAAGTTTGACAGCTACTTCTGTCAACTCCCTATAGCCAGGGCCAAAGGAACTGCCATAGGCATGAAGCCTGTATAATCCCCAATATATTACCATATACACCAATATATCATGATTCACCACTTTATGTAAAATTATACTCATATTGGACCATTGTTAACAAAGATGAAGAACTATAAAACAATTGAAAAAAATCAAACTTTTGCTGTCTATTTACTAATCTATGTCATACTGTATATAATCCATGAAAGCTCTCATCTTCACTGTAAGACCATGGTCTTATTCCTTACTTCTATTATCTGTGCTCGTATAAAATATGAACCCTTGTGTCCTCCTGATGAGTTTTAAGACCATGGTCTTATTGTTTAATTCTATATTATCTGTACTCTCGTGTGTCTACTACCCTTTGATATTCTCTGACCTTTGAGTTTAACTCCATTCCTATAGAGAGTTCCTTTCTGCCATAACATGCACCTTAAAGGGGTATTCCCATCTGGGCATTTACATTTAATTAAATTCATTTGCCATAAGTAAACATATCTTCAATTGGATGTTAATTAAAAAAATGTTCCTGTGTGAAGATAATTTCGTATAAATATAGCCATATTGTCCCTTAGAAACCAGAAAGCTTGCGTATGACCACGTCACACTTTAGCTGCGGTGGCCAGACATGCCCTATAAAGTCCTGCCGGACCACCTGGTTTAAGCGATCATTACCACAGGGTGGCTGTGCGACATGTAGTAACTCCCGGACATTTTATATACAATAACCTTTTGTTTCTTTGTGCACTCAATCTATCAGAGGTGGCCGTATCCGAGGAAGCCATCTTGTTTCTAAGGGACAACATGGCTACATTTATGAGAAATTATCTTCACACAGGAATATTTTTTTTAATAACATCTAATTGAAGAAATGTTTACATATGGCAGATTAATGAAACTGAATGCGAGTGTCCAGATGAGAATACCACTTTAAGCTTTAGAAGACTTTTACCGTCTGACTTTGTTATGTAGTGGAGGAAGTTAATGACTAAGTTCATTAGATTTATAATGTATTGGTTGGTGTTGCATCATCCAGATGAATTGAATTGCAATGAGTCTACCATGTGCTGCCTCTCTGACTCAATATAGAGTACAGTAGATTTTTTGTTTTTGTGACATAAAAATAACACATATAAACTGAGGTAATGCCTTAGTCAAAATGTCATTTCACATCTAATTTCATTGCTGAGAATCAGAATGGAGAATTAAGCCTCTGCAACGCAAAAGTTGAGTTTCACCTCCAACTTCAGCAAAAGTCCAAGATTTCATCTAGTTTCCGATATTTGTGTGATGGTTATCCCTGGGGTAAATCCTGCACTCATTACACTTTGGTTGCAGTAAACCTAAGTAAGTAACATTACACAACCAATTTTAGCGCAGATACAAAAAGTTAAAATTAACATAGGCAGCATTGTTATACTGCAAATTTGTAGAAATAACATATGGATGTCCTCTATAAGCATAAAACAACATTTGTGACTTCACATAACTACAGGCTGAGTATCAAAACGGAATTCATTGCATTAGTTAATTAGTTAATTAGTTCTGTATTGTCTTGCTGGTTTAGTTAACATGATAAAATCTATGTAACTAATTGTTCCCTTTCTGTACCTTCACCATCGTAAGATAATTTAGCAAATTTTTGGTGAGCTGAAAAAACTATTGAAATTAAGATTATGGAGCAAAAAGATATTAAAATATTTCTAACCAGTAGTATAATCACTATTAACCAATAACTAAAAACCTTGACACCTTCAATGTAAATTTTAGTAATTGGCACTCCCAAGATCATTAGATCAATAGATTGGCAACTATAACTCTAGGGCCAACTCCATTGTGGTCAAAAATCAGAAAAATGGCAAAGCTTATAAAACAAAATATACTTTGCATTCCCTAGATGGCAATATAACTGAGAGGTCCCTGGGGAGGTTCCTTTGTGGTAGGTGGACGGCCAGTTGTAGGTTTTGCACTGAGGTCTAGAAATTTTTAATTCTGACAAAGAACTATTCTAGTTGACTAGTGGAAAACTATTCCAAAAAAGGGAATTGGTAGAGCATGAGTTAAATGAAATGCTGAAGCTGGCATAAACAGGATCCATTTTCATATTAATTTAGATATTCTGGAAAAACAAAGTTGAAAGAGTACAAAAATGACATGGAGAGCACATCAAGAATCAGGGTAACTCAGGTTTTACTGTCTCAATATTGGGACAAAGTGATGTAGCAGTAATCTGATTGTTCTAATACATGCAGTCCTTGTATTTATATAGAGATATGAAACTCAAACTGAAAACACAAGTGTCTGCACTCGGGAACATGACTACGTGTCACACTGCACCTTCAGCATTAGATACCAATCAACATCATTAGGAGATTAGATTTTAATATGAATGGAACTGACTTTTGCTTCTGCTGTGGTTGAAGAATTTACCTGACCTCCAAAGAAGATATAACCTGTAAACTCTGGGTCACTAGAAACTACAATCTCACAGTCTACAGAGCATGTACAGTACCTAATATGAATTTGTCGGTAAAATGACTTTCCTCCTTTGCATAAAAGCTGTTTTGGATGCATAAATCAGATGCAAAATTGAACGTACTTTCTATTCTAGTCCTTGTCTATTAACTTTTAAACTTTTCTACAGTCATACCAAGTTAGCTAACTTGCTGATCAGTGGGGGTCTCTATGTGGAGTCTCTATCTCTGTTCATGTTACTGACGGAGATAACCGAGCACCATTGTCGGCCATCTCTGTCAGCATCGGTAAGCAGGTTAGCTAACTTGGTATAACTGGAGAACCCCTAAGTTTAAACCTAGAATTACGCATCTCTAAACTTTTCAAGTGAGGATCAGCTGTCTCACCCTGTCTAGTGGTGGCTTAGTAAGGGCCATTTACTGATATAGCATTGTGGATTATTTCAAACCACATTCATGATGCATCAAGAGCTTTGCAATGCTGGTTGTAAGTTTGTATCATGTCAAGTATTTCTAAAGGTTTTACAATTTGTTTTGGATAGGCTCACAGTGGTGGGCAGGCCTTCAAAAAAAACCACCACAAAAAACCTCTTCTTTGGCAGTTTATTTCAGTGAATTATTTTTCTGCCGAACACTGCACTGAATGCAATAGCTTTTAATGGCTCATTTCCCACAGACACTATCCATTAATAAGTAGAGAACGCCCTAATCAGATCCATTTTTAATGATTCACTCATAGTCCATGAATAACGGATGCCAGACTGAAGCAAAAATCTGTTTTTCCCAACCAGTTTTGCCCTCGTTTGTGTGCAGGTAGTATAGTACAGACACTGAGTTCACTGAACACCAAATCTATCTCTATGTCCTACTGCTTACGGTAGTCTGGGCAATTAGGTACGACAGCTGAGGAGGGGTTAAGTCTTAGGGCGCACTATCCTTGTCTGTCCTTTCTGTCCATCTAGGACGTTCCCTATCCCTTCATAACAATTCCTTCATGAGATCTTATTATTAGAATAAAACACAGAACAATCCATCTTATTTTGGAAGGATTTTGCATATTCTGAGCCAACTTCGTTTTGGACCAAGTTTCTTAGGAATAATGTTTCATTAGGAAATAGGTATAGATTGCATACACCAAATACTGCCAACATGTTGAAATAGAATTCTGGGCAAAAGTAAGTTAACTAATAAATAAAATTAGTCTAAACCACGGGTGCACAATGAGCCGCAATGTCATACCGCTCAACTTTAAGGGGCTGCACTAGTACTCTAGACAGTACACAGTACAGCACAAATGCCACCCCAGAAACCACTAGTGCATGATACTACATTTGTACAATAACTAATACTGGAAACTCCCGGAGCAGACCTATAATGCTAGAAACCCCCAGAGGAGACCTATAATACTGGAGACCCTCCAGAGAAGACCTCCAAACCAGCCTCAGAAGCCACAGCAGAGCAGGAGATACCGGGACTGGTGAGCACTTGTCTTACATGCTCACCACTTCATAGCCTAGCGCTCATTGGGCTCTCCGGGGAGCAGCATATAGGGGAGCGGATACGACCCTGGTCTACAAATGTATCATCTAAGGTCAGACGACCTAATTTATGCTGTGTTTAATTAAATGTGTTTTTTAATAAAGCGTCTACATGAAAATTCTCCCATTAACCTACCTGTTTGTATGTAAATTAATAAGATATACCTGCATATTAATTCTTTTTTTTTAGATATGAGGGGTGTAGCCAGTGGCGTTACTTGAAACTGATGGGCCCTAGTGCAAGGTCTGTGTAAACTATGGTTTATAGTACTAGTCTTCTCACAT
Organism: Engystomops pustulosus; assembly: GCA_019512145.1. Taxonomy (NCBI): domain Eukaryota; kingdom Metazoa; phylum Chordata; class Amphibia; order Anura; family Leptodactylidae; genus Engystomops; species Engystomops pustulosus. The sequence continues at coordinate 44,926,200 of CM033644.1, read as the reverse complement.
CGGAAAGTGACACCTTATGGGCCCCTTAAACCTCACGCACCCTTTGCACCCCCTCAAGTTACGCCCCTGCCTGGAAGGGAATATTTTCTTCTTACTGGGCAGCAGGAGGTACCAACAAGTAACTACTGTCTCTGGTAAGATGGTTATATAAAGTGTTTATACGGTGACCCAGATTTGTCTTGGATGTATCACAAGTAGGTTTAGTTCTAGGATATTACAAAACGTGTTGTCAAAGGACAAACTTGGTTCTGGAGCATTTCATCTGCTGAAATTAAAGCTATATAACAAAGTACTGTACATAAACTGCATCATAACAGATCCAATAGAAACCAACAATATCTTGTACCTATTGATGGTGTTTTTACAAAACATATCCTTCTGCTGATAATAATTCATTGAACTCACAAAAACTCCAGCTTGCACATTAAAAATCAATGTCAAGAAGTCATGTATTATAGAGTAAAATGTTAACGTTTCTATAAAACAAGCAAGGTTAAACTAGGAATTCTTGTTAAGGTTATTGATTAATCCAGACGACCCCTGCAAAGAGATCACAATGTTTAGGTATAACACATTGGACAATGCCAGCATAGATTAAAACTTCAGTTTTTATTGTTGTTTACAGTATTTAGGAAGTTAAACGTGCAGTTAAAAATGAATGGAATGTGTTTCGCTCTTGGACAGACAACATAAGATAATAGTGAAAAAGAACACAGCTCTATGGCCGATTTCATGCAACCGTGTTCTGTCCATGGTCTGATGCAGATTCAATAATAAGAACTAAACTCAAAGCATTATAATGCAGTGAGTTCTGGAATGGCTGGAAAGTTACTGTGCAAATCTCATATATTTATATGAGACCAGTACAATAGCTCTCCGACTATTCTGGAGCTCCATTGCATTAGAAGCGACTATGAAGTGACTTCAGCTCACACAGTCATGTTTATTACCCATAGAATGTGAAATAGTTGCAATATGTAAAATTTCTCACATGCGGTGAATTTGTGTTACCATATTGGCAAAGGCATATAGGCTTTGATAAGTGGGAACCTGGTCATACAAATACTGGTGTAGAGAGGGAGAACACAAGAGTCATAGAAAATCTCTTTCTCTTATTATATACCATGTAGTTATTGGGATAGACAGAATGGACCACACAGGCCTGCTCACCTTGTTACGGTGATATAAATTTTGCCTCCTACAAATGAGTGGAACCATCCCTGCATAAGAATAGCCCATTGTATTCCAAATGCCGCCAACAAGAAGTTAAACCCAACACTGCCGAAACCGTACATCTTCAAGAAAGTCATTAGGAAGCCAAAGCCAACAAAGATCATGACATGGACATCCTGGAAACCTACAAAGAAAACAGAACAGTAGTGTTTTATTATATTTTCTATAACTAGATGTTAATACAATATAGAATCAGGAGGCAGGGGATGGTCAGAATGGTCGCTGGTGTATGAGTAACCCCAGAGGCAGTTTATCAAACCACTCAAGATTGTAACCCTCGCGTCATAGACCAGCACTAGTGAATATGAGAATATGTTGTATTTCGTTACTTCTGGCAGTCTCATAAAAGTGAATGGGATTATCAACTAGCATGTTTATCAGAGCTTTATCGACAAAGGGACCTTTGTTCTCATGATTAGTGGAGGTCCTAGGGATTGTATCCCCTATTGATCAGATGTTCATCTGCTTTAAGTTTACATTAACAAGATTCACCCTACTAAAGTGCCTACTTATGAAGTGACAAGTCAAACACTAGATAGGCTTAGCAATTGATAATCTAAAAGGTTGCATGACAATTCTAGATTTTGGTTACAGGGTGCTTAAAGGAATATTCCAGTAGCATGATATAGGTCTTATTTTAAAAAGGTTTGCCCATGAAAAAAAATCTCAAATTTCAATCCCCTAGTGATGTTTACACAATAAAGATAATTTTAAAGCTCATATAACTCAGTGATGGTCAGTGTAAAAGTGTGGATGGGGACAGACACTTCATATTTTCTCTAGTTCAATGTGCCAACAATGTGGTTTGATTATCGGGGCGCAGGTTTATATACACTTTAATTTATCTCCAGAACATACAAGTGAGTATCTGACACATAGAAAGAGAGATGAGACAGATCAGAGATGAGAGATGATGAGATCCATGAGATGCATATTACACATGACATTCTCAGCTCTACTATCACAGCCATTACATACAAAGCTCTGCTATGTGCCTCCCTCCCCTGGATAAAGATCTTATCTGCCTGTAACTTTTACTCTCCTCGCGATGATGCTATTGTTTGCCGGCAGGAAGTCGGTATGTGTATGTAAGCTCATCCTGGAATACAAGGGTGAGGGCTAGTCAGTCTGCCAACCCTAAAGATCCATGATCAGGCCCAAAGGCAACCAAAATTGTGTACACCAGGACTGATATAGACAGGTTGGAATTATATCTGTGAAATGCTATATTTTTGTTAATAACAGTGAATTAGAGAATGTGTTATTTTGTTATCCCGAGTACATATAAGAAACTTGTATTTGTGGGAATAACCCTTTAACGTCAAGCACCATTACTCATGGACTCATGCACATGGCTGCGAAATCCATGGCCTCATGTATGAGATGACTGCCTGACCTGCAAAAGATAAAGCAGATCCTATTCCTTCCCATCTTTGTGGCCTTGGCAGTGTTCTTATTTCGTCATTGACATGTGAAAGATTGCTGCAAACAAGGGTTTACAGTAAAGTGTCCACAAAAATTAGGCAATGGTAAGTATGTAACTACAATATTGGTGCGGTTAGTCCCCCGGAGCAAGTCAGTAGATAGAGAATGGAGTATGAGGCACAAATAGGACTTCCCTCCAAATAAATGCAATCTCAAACACAGTTAGGGACAAGAGTGGTGTTTTTTCTACTACCTGGTCTCAAAGTTTAAAGTTTACTATATTTAATTTATTCTGTTCCTATCTATATATTGTATCTTGCAAATCTTGAAAATACATGCAGAGTTACCAATTCTGGGTCAGATTTAGGGTGTGTTTTTTAAGCAGCATTTAAAGGCAGAACAGATGGTACTTTTCCACACTTTTTAAGCTGTGCTAGTTTGGGCTGTGAAAACTGCATCAGAAAACCTAAACACAAAAATAAACCCAAAAAGGTTTTCTACATTTCCTGCATGTCACACAGCTGGTACATGTAAACTAAAGCTGCACATAACCTGCAAGGTGAACTGAAGGTGACAATGGAACTTAATCCTTTCTCACTCTAATTTCTGATAATAATCAAGCATATTTGGGTTAAGCACAACATAAGTAGTTAGATATTAAATCATTAAACTCAATTCAATTACACCTATGACCCTGTATACAGAGAGAGGGCTCTTTCACGTTTGCTTTGTTTTTCACGTCCGTGGTTCAATGATTTCCACTGATGCCTCACAAATCCATTGTTTTCAAGGGGTGTTTTCAAGAGGCTTTTATTTTTATTGATCCGTTTTCCGTGGAAAAACTAATGAAACTTCCAGCTTGTCACTGATGAGGCTGAAAAACCAGGTGTGATGTTTTCAAAGCAACGTTAAACCTTTAGTTTTTTTGCGGACACGGAGACAAAACAGAAGAAATACGCAGACACAAAGGCAAAGGATGCGCAGCAGAAGCTGAGCACCAACACCAATGTGAAAGAACCCTAACAGGTCAGTAACAAATAAAAGTGGCACAAGAGGCAAATAAATGAATCAAAAAAATGTTTTATTCATATACAGGCGGTCCCCTACTTAAGGACACCCGACTTACAGACAACCCATAGTTACAGACGGACCCCTCTGCCCACTGTGACCTCTGGTGAAGCTCTCTGGATGCTTTACTATAGTCCCAGACTGCACTGATCAGCTGTAAGATGTCTGTAATGAAGCTTTATTGATAATTCTTGGTCCAATTACACCAAAAATTTTGAAACTCCAATTGTCACTTGGGCAAAAGAAAAAAAAATTGTCTAGAACTTCCATTATAAAATATACAGTTTCGACTTACATACAAATTCAACTTAAGAACAAACCTCCAGACCCTATCTTGTATGTAACCCGGGGACTGCCTGTACGTAAAAGATGTGAATCATTGAAATCAATTAAGGAAATAGATGATTGGACAAAGCCAAACAATGACTTGTAATTAAAATGTTATAGAGCAGGAGGAGCTGAGTGAATGGGTGGGAAAAGATTTAGTACAACCTGTAACTTAATAAATTGAAATCTAAACTGTTTGCGTTCAGAGGCAGCTGTCAGTCACTGATAGGATCGGCTCCTTTATGTAATAGCAGATGATGACAAATAAGACAAGTTTTCCATAGAATGATATATCTTATATATATGTGCTTAGCTCTCCTTGCTCTACAAGATGTTGCCTGCAGATAGCAAACCATATACAATGTGGCAGATTAATCGAGCTGTCTGAAAGTCAGAATATTTCTAGTTGCCCATCGCAACCAATCAAAGCTCAGCTTTCATTTTACCGTGCTCATGAATATTTTAAAGGGGAGCTGTGATTGGTTACCATGGGAAACTAGAACTATTCTGACTTTCAGACAGCTTGGTAAATCTGCCCCAATGTGCTCAGTTCCTCATGCTCTATAATATGCTGGCTGCAGATAGAACATTATGCACAATCTGCTCAGCTACTTCTGCTCTATAACATGCTGCCTGCAGAGAGGACACAATATACAACTTGCTCAGCTACTGCTCTATAACATGCTGCCTGCAGATAACACAATGGGGCACATTTACTTACCCGGTCCGTTCGCGATCCAGCGGCGTGTTCTCTGCGGTGGATTCGGGTCCGGCCGGGATTCACTATGGTAGTTCCTCCGCCGTCCACCAGGTGGTGCTGCTGCGCTGAAGTTCCCCGGAGGCGCGCTGGAATGCCCTGAAATTCACCGGCCTATACCTGGTGAAGGTAAGTGTAATTTTCGCTACACATTTTTTGTCTTAAATGCGGCGGTTTTTCCGAATCCGTCGGGTTTTCGTTCGGCCATGCCCCCCGATTTCCGTCGCGTGCATGCCAGCGCCGATGCGCCACAATCCGATCGCGTGCGCCAAAATCCCAGGGCAATTCAGGTACAATCGGCGCAAATCGGAAATATTTGGGTAACACGTCGGGAAAACGCGAACGGGCCCTTAGTAAATGACCCCCATTATGTACTATCTGCTCAGCTACTTCTACTCTATAACATGCTGCCTGCAGATAAGACATTGGGGCACATTTACTTCCCCGGTCCTCCAGAGTTCACGAAAGTGCATTGTCCGATGATCATGCACTGTGCACCCGATATCCTGCATGTGTCGCTTCCACACTCCCCCCAATTGCGACACAATTTAATCTGATTGCCTGCGATACAATCCCCCGTTAAATACCTGTCACAGCCGCGCAAAACTGAAAACTGAGGACCCGGAGGAAACCCACACAAACATGGAGAGAACATACAAACTCTTTACAGATGTTGACCAGAGTGGTATTAGAACCCAGGACCCCAGTGCTGCAAGGCAGAAGTGCTACCCAGTCAGCCACCATTATGTACAAACTACTCATCTCCTCCTGCTCTATAACATGATGCTATATACAATGGGGGTCATTTACTAAGGGCCCGATTCGCGTTTTCCCGACGTGTTACCCGAATATTTCCGATTTGCACCGATTTCCCCTGAATTGCCCAGGGATTTTGGCGCACGCGATCGGATTGTGGCGCATCGGCGCCGGCATGCGCGTGATGGAAATCGGAGGACGTGGCCGAACGAAAACCCGACGGATTCGGAAAAACCGCTGCATTTAAAAACGGAAAATGTGCCGCTGGACTCGCGCTTACCTTCACTCAGCCGGCCTCGGTGAATTCCTGCGTGTTCAGATGCTTTTCAGCGCAGCAGCGCCACCTGGTGGACGTCGGAGGAACTACCTTAATAAATCCCGGCCGGACCCGAATCCAGTGCAGAGAACGCACCACTGGATCGCGAATGGACCGGGTAAGTAAATCTGCCCCAATGTGCTCAGTTTCTCCTCGTCTATAACATGCTGCCTCTAAATTACATTTTGTTTTCCATATGGCAGTTTCCCAATAGTTGTGATCCAATCTCCAGGAGGCCATGATATAAAACCCTTTAACCCGTTTTACAGCTTTGGTCTTTTGTTTTCTCTGATTCTATGGTTTGAAGGATTTAATTGTTTTAGCTTAATAAATCTGCTGGCCATGGTAGAGGATGTCAGAGCAGACAGTGCACGGCAGCTGGATTATATAGAAATGGGAAAAGGTGTCCTGTTCTATGCAGTTTTGTTGTAGATGGTTGCTTGTCCTTGTAAAGGAGTTTTCCCTAATGGTGATGGTCTCATCAAGCTACTGGGGCACATTTATTTACCCGTCTGATGGAGTCCACAGAAAGTGCATTGTTCTGATGATCATGCACTCTGCCGCGATTCACTAAGATTGTGCGCCCGATATCCTGCAGGTGTCGCTTCCCTGCTCAGATCCAACATCGTTCCCCATCTACTTCTTCCTGGTGCATGTAAGTGCATTGTCTTGTGACACAATTTGAAAGTTAAATCACGCGCCGAGTTGCACAAACTGTACTCAGATGTGGCGCTTTTTGTGAAAGAAAGCAGCTATGCCAAATGCCACACAGAATATTTAAAGGGAGGAGAGTGTGTGAGGGGACTGGATACATAGAGGCAATCAGCACGTGACAGGTATCATTGATATAGGGGTGGATGTTTCATGCACTGGTGCATAATATGCCAGTAAAGTGTGTGATACACCCAGTATGGCCAGTGGTGAGATGCAATCTAAGAGGGGCAATGTGCAGTGATGGGAGTTTATGGTAACAGGGCAGGACAATCTGTTCAATCATCACTAGGAGCAGAGAATAAGCTGTTACTGAGAACTGAGGGCTCATGGGAGTCGTAGTATCCTGTATCAGCCGTCTTGAAGAAAACTTTAGAAAGCCCATAACATTTTGTGAATCATTAAAGCAAACTATTTAAACTCCATATTGTGATTAATGACATTGAATTTTGTTGTATTCGTTTATTTATAGCATTTCAAGTTTTAGTATTAGGAGTTCCTATTCCTGGAATACCCCAAAGTACTGGTGATATCAGGAAAATTGAAAAAAGACTATCTACATTGTTAGATGTGAGATAGTCTTTGATGCTCAAAACATCCTAAAAGTGTCTAGAAATTTATACTAACCTTGATAATTTAGAGAAAAAGGGGCAAGACAAATATCACTGATTTTCACAATTCTGTAGCATTACCAACAGATGAGATGCAGATAAAAAAAGCCTGAATGTAAGAAACTAGAATGATCAAAGTAAACTAGATATATTTAAAAAATTTTACATTTTCTCATTTAATTTAGCATCAAGAATATAATTAGTGGATGGTTTCTTGAAGTTCGTTTTCAGGAATCCTGAAACAGTTCCTGTGGGCGAGGGTAGGGGAAAAAAAATAAACTTGCTTCAGCTCCAATGTAATACCTTGTAATAATCTTCTGGTAATTGGCACTTCTGGCCAGAGAGGCGACTCATGTCCAATGGAATAAAAGCTCCCAGTGCATTTCACTAAATGCAGAAAATATATTTTATGTGGTGCACTAGATTTTCCAAGGGGGGGGGGGGTATTAACCAGCTATGGTTTCTTCCAGTTCTTTAAATAATCAATCATGTCCCTATATAATAATATGACCACCACTGTAAGATATATATATTAGGGTTAGATGTATACCCAGACTTACAAGGTCTTATAATGTACTTTATTTAGTCCTCTACACAGCCCAGAGTTGCAAAAAAATTCCATATTACCTATTAAAAAATGAGGAGAAAGAAGTCCCAAATGTTAATATGTTAATATATCAACAACTAATACTATTAGAACCCATAAATGAATGTTGACCATCGTTTTCAACAAAAGGTGGATGCAAATAGAAACTTGTTGTGTAAGATGTACATGTCCTTGAAGGCTTTGCTTATTAGTTATTGGATGGGAACAACAAAAGACAACTAAGACATCTCTACTTGTTTGAAAATAAAATTTTTGTATGATAAAAACATTGAAATCTATGGAATATTTAGAAATTTGTATCTCTACCTTAGACTTATCTGTGTGAATCATAGATGTTGTAGTCTCCATATATGATTTTGTCAAAAATAGGACCAAAATATAAAAATAATTACAGCACACTGAAATTTATGTGTATATCAGAATTAAGTTCATTATTGCTTGAACTAGATTGTTAAAGCCAACACTTCCAAGTCACCCACCATGTTTTATGCGATCGTATTTACACGTGGATAAAAACTTCTTGTTATAGGAATGTCAGAGATCATTGTACAGGTACAATCTACAGGAAGTAGCATATAGCTAATACCCCAAACTAACATTTGGATTAAAGATAACTCCTATTCTTTAGGATCAGTAGCATCAGAATGAATAGCAGAGGGAGAGGGTTCCTTTGTCATCTCTAGCGATTACATTGTAAAAAACTGTTCTGAAAAGAAATCACGAGCAAAAAAAAAAAACTTTTCACAAAATGCTAAATCGTCGGGGGGAAAAACAACAAATGCCCATCTATGAAGACATCTGACATTAATGTCATATGTACCAAATAGTAGTGTTGATTGGATCAAAGCTGCAAAGTTCCAGGTTTGTACCAAACTTTGCTGGTTCTCCCTCCCCCCAGCCAATAACGCCCGTGATTGGATATCTTTCATAAAATCGAATTTGGGCAAATTTCAACAGGCCTGCTCATCACTACCTAAAAGTCATATTACAAATTTGGTATCACTCCAAAATATATATAGAGATAGAGCAATAAAAAAGTTGTGTTCTTTAAATGTGGAAACTTAGTAGGTTTAATACTAGGCAATATTCATACAGGAGCTAGCATTATGGATTATTATTATTTTGGTCTAGCAATGTATCTTAACCTGTGAGAACCATATTCCATTTACATTTTTTAATTTGCTCACATTGCTCAACAGTTTGTGTTACTTCACATCTTTATTACTGTCTGCTGCACTCTAGTGAAGACACTAAGGTCGCTTCCACGTCTATACGATACTAAGCCTAATTATGTACTTGGCACCGCTCCCTCCTGACGGAATATTGTGCTTTTCATATGCAAATATAAAAGGTCAGAACTGATGTGCAACAACTATGCACACATTTTAGTATTTTGAAATAGGTAAAGTGTATTTATTGCACAATAATATATAAAGCAATTACTATAGGGTGTCCCTTTATCATCCCTTACATAAGGCAATTTTAAAATCTAAACAACCACCAAGTTTGGTCCCCCTTTTGGCACTGCATGTATATTATCCTTAGGACTGAACAGTAAGGTGGACTATGGCTGCAAGCATTCGATATGGCTGTAGGGCAGTTATTCAAATGTCAAAAAAGCCCTCCTTCTCCCCTGAAGTCATTAAAATATATAAAATGCCCCAAAATACAGTATTATACATGAATTTCAGAGCTCAATTAGAGTTTGTATATAAAGTGCTTCTCAAAGCTCAATTTTAGAATTTACAAGGAACCCCTCTTTAATGAAAACATATACAACGGCCCCCAAATTATAATATTTTACCTCCTTTGAATTACTATAAAAGCTCAGTACATAAATATGATAAAACCAAGCTCAGTGCAGAAATACAGCACCACAATCAAGCTCAATACATAAATACACCTAGCATAGTAAAGATGTTTATCAACATAACTGAGCTTCACACATAAATACAGCACCATCACATGGATCCTAACAGAAATACAGCACCAGAACTGGGTTACATACAGAAATACAGCACATTAAGCAGACTGCATACAGAAATACAGCAACAATGTGTGAACATAAAGAAAGGACCAAAACATGACCCCAGACAGAAAAACAGCTTCAGAACTGGTCTCCATATAGAAATACAACACAATAAGTGGGCTCCATACAGAAATACAGGGCCAGTACAAAGCTCTGTACTTTATATGCAACAAATTCCATATAAAGTGCACCCAGTGTCCACAGTAACATTTGGGCTTACAAGTACAGGAGCATTTCTCAAGCAAAAGGTTCTCAAGCCAAAACATTGCCATGGATACTGATCACTGAAATCCTTGGAGTGCTGGAGTGCAGCACTCCAAACAATTCAAAGTGAAAAACTCAAGGTGCCTGTATTGCCATGTACCGGCTCCTAAGGACTGGACAGGCTACAGTCCTTAGGAGTCAGAATGTGCCTGGACACATGGCAATAAAGAAATGATGTTTGCAGTGCTGATGTTTTTTTTCTATTTTCATCCATTGGATAGGCCTAGTCATGGTCCTGGGTTGAAGAGAAAAAGGAAAGACAAGGGCAGCGCCCCTAGTGCAATATGAAAAATAAGAGGATTGTGTTGGGGTTGAGATATCTGCTCACCTTGAGACACCTTGTGTCTTGTGCGTAAAAACAGATATTGTAGGTCTTCCCAGTACTGGGTTGTGCCGGATTGGGAAATCACATGGAGAGTGTATTGGCAAAAACCGGGTTGGTTTAAGACACGCTGCCCATAGTTAAGTCAATTCTCCTTTTAAGGAGAATTTATTTGTATAGGAAATGGACTACGCGTTTCGGGGGTGGTCTACCCCCTTCATCAGGTCCGTAAAAACTCTATTCCCATTTACTCTCACCCACCCACTGCTTTACACATCAAAAGTAATTTTTCCATTCATTCCCATACATATATATTGATTAATCCAATTTTTCCCTTTTTTTCTATAAACTAATCTTCCATTTCAACATATTTTAGACACACTACTCCATATGAGCTCTACCACGACACATTTATTCACTTATGCATCTATTTATTAATTTATTTATTTATGTAATCAAATTTCATGTTATACCAAACATTTGTATGTATATGTATATATCTTATCGTTTTTACCTAGTGTTTTTACGGACCTGATGAGTGGGGTAGACCACACCCGAAACGCGTAGTCCTTTTCCTATATGAATATATTCTCCTTAATAAAATCTGTGTCTCATCGACTTAACTATGGGCAGCGTGTCTTAAACCAACCCGGTTTTTGCCAATACACTCTCCATGTGATGGTCCTGAGTTTGCAGCCAGCTTGAATTTTTTTATTATATATACTGCATCCCAACTCTTGCACAGTCAGTCCTTAGTACATCAGCAGCTTTCCAAAATTCTCCAGCGCCTGAGGCTGTTTTGTAGGTAGATATTTTATGCCAGAAAGCATTGGTGGATTTTTGCCATGTCGAGGTGTAGCCTGTAGTTTACACCTGCTATTATTATTTCTGTCCTATTTCCCTACTTCATTCATGCATTCTATTATTGTCAAGAATCATAAAGATATCCTAAGGCCATGCTTCCTCTACTACTTTGGGAAGAAATTCAATTACTGACTTTTTTTGCATAAACATAATTGCCTTTTTTTACAGGCTAAAACCTGCTTAAAGTTGAATCCTGCTGATACAATGAAGTCATCTGCACGTAACATGGTGCTAGATTCTGATTTTTCTGAAAATGTTCTCATCAATTTATCATCTTTCATTCCAATAAACTGACAGGATGTAGTTGTTAATATTTTCCTTAATATGAAGGATTTGATGTTGGAGTTGGCATTGGAGTATGTTGTCTCCCTCTGGATCCACACTGGTGGTGTACAGGCAGGGGTGGTTTTAGACTGTCATGGGCCCTGGGTTGTATGAATATTATAACCCCTACAAGTTTGTAATTCACTTCCTACATATGGAACTAGAATTAAGCTTATTGAGGAATGAAGGATATGTCCCTTCTGCCTGCATTTAAACTGCAGCTTCTGACCCGTTGGAGGACCTTCAAAGGTCTTGAAATGGCTCTTGAGTACATGTGCCTTTTGAGCAGGAACAGATGTATTAGGATTTCATGGCTGAAGGTCCTTCTCAGTATAAATTTGGTGGGTAGTTTGGCTGACCATTGGCCCCCTAGAACGCTAGGGCCCTGGGCTACCGTCCAAACTGCCTATAATATAATCCACTACTGTGTACAGGGAGGTTAGATGGACTTGTCTATTTGTCAAACCTACCAACTATTAATTTTTTGTAGAATAAATAATGGCTCAGGACAATCTAAGCATTCATTTGAGCTTTTGTTTACCTAATTTTAAAAAAACTTCTAAACTGAGTTTTTTGGTGTACTGATGGGTAAAGCCTTTACAGAATTTGCATTGGCGTTGCTGTTTTGTGGGGAAGCAGAGACTCCTTCCATCATTACTATGATGCCCTGATTTCCTTTGTCTGCACCATGGTAAGTCCATGAAAACCAGTCAGTGTACGGTTTTATATATCGTAGACCCTAGTTAGATGCGTCATATCACTTTTGATCAATCCATAGTATTTGATTCTGATATGTTTTTTTTCACATGCAAACAATGAAAGACTAAATGCACAAGAATGTCCTGGTGCTATCTGTTTTTTTTTTTATCTGATGACACTCTGGCCCATTAATTTTAATGGTCACATGTTTTTCAAGGTTACATGTGAAGACTGTAGAAAACTCAGAGCTGGTCCTATTCCTGCCCCTGTTTGAGGCTCGAAGTCCTCTGACAGAATTCTGCATACAGTCTATATTTGCGGATCAGGTGCAAGGTGGCAAATTTATGTGACCCTTCAAGAGGTTGGGACAAGCTACAGACATCATTTTTCATACTACAGTTTGTTTTGCAGAGCCGATGACATACGGATGACACACTAATTTTTGCGGGCATATGGCTTGACAACGGATTACACAGAGATGACATACACACTACACAAATAGACCGCGTATCCACAGTATGTGAGCTGAGAACAGACGACATTCATTGCAGGGATCCTTACTTCATGGATTAACATGGTCTCAGATGTAAAATAAATAAATAAATGTACTTACTTGAGTACCTGTAGTAGTATTCATTTTCCAAGTCTGAAGTGATGCCTTTAAGTTTCTTGTATTCTCTCCAGTGGGGATCAGCTTCAAAATCATAACGTACAAATACTCCGAAAAGAACTATCATAGCAATCTCAAGCAAGAAGCAGAGGATTGGCAGCTTCCATCGCATGCACGTATTATAAATCATGATGGAGCTTTGCTGTTTAAATGTCCTCCTATTAGAAATTTGTGGAATTGCATTACAGTAAAGAATCTGTCTTTATTTATATGATGTATTTCTATGGGTGTAACTGCTTTGCATTTTCATCATCCAAGTCACACACCTTGTTCTGAATAGGGAGGAGAGTGGGAGATCCATAATAGGTTTGAGACGATATATAGGTATTTGACAGGTCAATTACATATAATAAGGGTGTTAACTACATTTTTTTCTGCAAGGATGCAACTCGATAATTATAATTGCCAGCACAACCAAAGCTGCCAAGTGTGCAGCAATGTGTATGCAACTTGTTACAGATTTTTTATTTTTTCATTCATTTAACAAAGAGCGGAAGTTTAAACAATTAGGCTCTTTCAGAGACTAGCGTTTTTTCACGGCTGTATGCTATGCAGGATATTTGCTTAGAGTATACTAACCCTTTGTTGTCTATGTGACTATTCACATGTTGTTGTTGTTTTTTTCATGAGGACCATAAGAAAAAAAATCACAGTGTGCACTATTTTTTTCTCACTTGCAGACCATGAATTTTCTTTGAAGTCAATGGGTCCTCTAAAAAAACGTATAGAATACTTGAAAAACATGGGGGCACATTTACCCGTTGCGATCCCGTGGTGCGTTGTCCGACGAGGATTCGGATCTTCCGTGATTCACATAGCTCGTGCGCCCGATTTCCTGCATGTGTCGCTTCCCCCGCTGAGGTCTGCTGGAGTTCACCTTCTTCTTCCCGGTGCATGTGAGTGTTGATCTTGTGACACAATTCTGTGGTTTGTCCGAATTAGTCAGGTTTCCTGACGTCCATGCCCCCCAATTTGTGTCGCATGCAAGCTGGTGCCGATGCGCCACAATCCGTTTGCATGCACCAAAAATCCAGGGCAATTCAGGGAAAAAGGGTAAAAAGTCGTGAAACCCCACGAAAATGTGGTGTTCCGACCCTTAGTAAATGTGCCCCATGGTTTTCATAATTAGAAAAAAAGCAATGGCTGTAGCTGTAGACGAGAAAGATTGGAAGTAAATGTTCTTAAGGTTACAACAGTCATCAGTCAGTAGGAAGTGTACAGGCCTTTGTTTTCAGCCGCCACAGGACATCACTAGTCTGTCACACTGCTCTGGTGAGATTTTCATCCACTCTTCTTCCTTTGACACCAAGGATAATTGGGATTTGATCAGGACTCTGGGCTGGCCATTTCATTGTTTCAATGTTTTCTGTTTCAAGGAACTGGTTTACCCATTTTTGCTATGTGACAGGTGCCATTGTCCAGCATAAAAAATGCTGGCTGATTGAGTGATGAATGCAAAGAAGGAAACCAGAGGAAACTTGTGAAAACACAGAGAAAACAAACAAACTTTTTGCAGATGTTGACCTGGATAGGCATTAAACCCAGGACACCAGCACTGCAAGGCTGTAGTGCTAACCACAGAGCCATCATGCTGCCCTATGACCTTGACATTTGGAAAATTGTGTGTTCTCTAATTTTGATCTCCAGTGAAGAGGTGAGAAATATTCTAAACAACAAGTATAATACATAAGTATTTTGATGTCCTACCATCTCAACATGCTTACCCACAAAGACATAACTATATACACAACATTGTTCCAACCTATCAATATATAAGCATTATCTAGCTGAAATATACAAAAGGCTGATGTACCCAGACACGGTTGGCGGAAACAGTAGTGGATTATAATACAGTCGGTTTGAGCGGTAGCCCGCGGCCAAAGCCTTACAGGGAACCCATGGCCACTCAAACCACCCACCAAATTATATACTCAGAAAGATCTTCACCCATAAAATCCTCATACAATCCTCCTTCCTCCAACGGTCCTGAAACTGCAGATTGAAATCAGGCAGGAAGGATGCATCCTCCATTCCTAAAGAAGCTGATACTATTATATGTAGGAAGTGACTTCCAGACTTGTAGGGAATATAATATTCATACAGCCCAGGACCCATGACCCATGACAATCTTAATCTGCCCCTGGGGGGAGATGTATTAATGTGTCAGTTAAGAACTAGACAGTTCTCTGCTGCGGCAGTGTAAGACTGGCGAGTTCTACTTCACACCTCCTATTTTTCTGTGTTTTCTGGTGCACAGACCAGCATTTTTCACGCACTTATTATTTTCTGTAAGACCACTATCCCTATTTTACTAAGGATAAACCCATGTTTTTGTGAAAGTTGGAAAACTAAATGTCTAAAAGTGGTCTAAAACCTTCAATAGATATGACACACTTCATTTTGGGTGTAATTTATTCCAGAATACTGGTGTAGACAGACAGATACATCTCCTCCATTGTTCCTTATCCAGAGAGGTACCGAATGTGTTTACAAGTCCAATTCACAATTTAGCAATGAGTCCCAGCTTTACCTGGTTAAATGTATGTCAAATTTATATAGTGGATTAGACATCTAAATAAATGTGGTTTTACTTAGGCACGTGATGTGCTTGCTCCATTAAACATGTCACTGCATGTATATTTACCTTTGTCTTTGCCTCCTTTGAAAGGAGCATCCTGCCCTCTAAATACACACACACACAGCAGCCATCTCTTTCACTGCTCCAGGTCATCCATGTGATGTCAATCTCTTCAAATAGTCCATCCATTCTGACAGAGACAGGGAGAGGGGAGGTGGAGGGAACATGATGAGTCATAATTCTGCTGCTGCAGTTCCTCCTATTCAGCAGAGATGTAAAAAAGAAGCACCAAGGTTCTGCTCACAGTACAAAGTAAGTAGCAGGGCTGCTGAATCACTTGATGAACATCCAGGGTTTATACAGTAGGCAGTAAAAAGACATGAGCAATTTATGTAAAAGAGGCCACGCCCTTTAAGTATTATTATTATGTGCTACTACGGGACTGGAATATATTTGCACATCTATTTGTGACTTTGTTACCCCTCTGTCTACCCCATTAAAGTGAACATAGCAAACCTGAAATAAGCTGTCCGAAGGTTTGGCTCACACAAAAAAAAACACCTTTATACATCAATTTAGATGCGTCTACATGTTTAGGGCACACTGTAGCTGGTGGAGTGTGTTGTAGTGGGGCACTGTAAGAGGTATGCTTAGGCTGGCATATATTTACCCTCGAGGACGGTAATGTACAAGGCCATATTATAACTATAGCAGCTGTATACTATTGCTAGTACTCTTTTGGGATTAATCTGATTCTGTATTATGAAAGGATAATTTTACATTATGTTAAAAGGAGTCCTTCTGTGTCTGAAACTATTTAGAACGTACTATGTCTAATGTTTTTTGGGGTATAAACAGTGCAGGGTTATTCTCATCACAGCCATAAAAAAAGCTAACCTTTTAATGGAATGGTATAACCATTACGATTCTATTATTATTCTATATTATACTAGGTGTTATATATTCTCCATAACTTAACATGCCTTCTCTGTCAGTTTGTTATGGCACATATTTTACCTATGTGCATATTCATTAACATTGGGGCGGATTTACTAAGAACAGTGCACATTGCACTAGCTGCAGTTTGCCTGTGTATGGTGCAGGGTGCGCCAAATTCATGATTTCAGGTGCACATTCTTCATGAATCTGGCGCTTTCTGCACTGCTCCGACAGAGTGCACCACTTTATTTGAGCATCACTTGTGACACAAATGTGGTACAATAATTCTTAAATACCTGTACAAGCAGTTTGCACATAAAAGAACGTGTGAAGTCTGATAGAAAATTGGCGCACACCCCTTAGTAAATGTGGCTCCTAGGCCTCCTGCCAGTCCTGCATGTTGTGGTGGTGTTGCCTACAGCTATGACAGACTATAGCAGTGAATGGCTCAGTGTACCAAAAAGTAAAAAGGGGAACAAAGGGCAATGCACACTAAAACATTAATAGAAGCTTTACCAAATTCATCTTCGATCAAGTCAGAAAAACAGACACATAATTTAAAGGTTGACCACTTTACCTCATGTTTTTTTTAATATGTGTGTAAGTGTTGGTGGCAGAAAATTAGGTAATTTACACGAAGCCTCCGATCTTTTACCTCATCAGCCAGACATGGAGGGTCCAGGTGAAGGGTCATGTGATCTTTATCTGTTCATGAGCAATTTCCCTGACCTCACCCTAATCTTAGGGTACATTCAGACAATTATATACGGCCCGGGCGAGCATAAAGCCACGTGCAAGGAGAGAGGAGGAGGAAGCGAGCGGCCGGCTGCATGATATAGAAAATATGAATACTGTCATAACGTCATGGCAGGACGATTGTCCTTAATGGCTCATATAGATTGTGAGACCTCACGGGCATAGCCCTCCTTCCACTTGTTCCCGATCTCTGTAGTTTTGTATTTGTACTTGCATTTATTCTTGTCTTAATATAATGTATGTGAATCTCTTATTGTTTGTACAGCAGCAATAATTGTGCTCCATGAATAATTAATAAAAATAATAGATAGAGATCACATGACCCTCCATCTGCAGCCATTTTATAGACAGGAATGCCTGGTCGATGAGGTAAAAGACAGGAGGCTTCACTTACCGTATATACTCGAGTATAAGCCGACCCGAGTATAAGCCGAGACCCCTAATTTTACCATCAAAAACTGGGAAAACCTATTGACTCGAGTATAAGCCGAGGGGGGGAAATGCATTAATCACAGACCCCCCCCCCAGTATGTATACAGCCAGACCCCAGTAGTATACAGCCTGCCCCCAGTAGTATACAGCAGCCCCCAGTAGTATACAGCCTTCCCCCAGTAGTATACAGCACTGCCCCCAGTACAGCATTAAAAGAAAATAATAAACTTATATACTCACCCTCCGGTGGCCCCGACCTGCAGCGCTGCTCCCCCGATGTCCGCGCGGGTCCTCTTCTGGCTTCGGCGCCCGTCTTCTTTCTTCACTAACTTCGTGCCGGGCGCCGCCATTGTTCTCCCCTGGACGGCGCCTAGTATGACGCGCCGCTGCTGACGTCATACTAGGTGCCGCCTGGAGGAAAAACATGGCGGCGCCCGGCACGAAGTTAGTGAAGACAGAAGACGGCCGCGGGAGCCAGAAGAGGACGGGCAGGCAAGGCCTACATTATTATGGGTAGGCAGTCCTACATCTCTTGGGCAGGCAGAAAGTAGTCATACACTCTATGGGCAGGCAGTCCCGCATCTCTATGGGCAGGCAGTCTACATCTCTATGGGCAGGCAGTCCTACATCTCTATGGGTAGGCCAGGCCTACATCTCTAGCGGTAGGGCAGTCCTACAATCTCTATGGGCAGGCAGTCCTACATATATTGATGGGCAGGGGGGGTGGTGCATGATTGTTTTGCCTATTCCTTGAGTTAGTGGGTATATATAAATTCAATATAGAGAGGGTGAGAGAGGGAATGGCATGGGACTTTTGAGAAGAAGGTTAGGGTAATGATAACACAATGGGCAGATCAGGGCAGGATTAATTTACTTACCGGTCCATTCGCGATCCAGCGGCGCATTCTTGCGGAGGATTCGGGTCCGGCCGGGATTCACTAAGGAGTTCCCCGATGTCCACTAGGTGTCGCTGCTGCGTGAAGTCATCTGAAGCACTGAAGTTCACCGCTCCGGGTGGTGAGGTAAGCGCTGTCAAGCGACACTTTTTTTTAAATGCGCGGTTTTTTCGAATCCGTCGGGTTTTTTTATGGCCACGCCCCCCGATTTCGTCACGTGCATGCCGCGCCGATGCCACAAACCGATGTGTGCGCCGGAAAATAGAATCCGAAATACGGGTAACCCGTCGGAAAAGCGAGAATCGATGGCCTTAGTAAATGACACCCATATTGTATTGAATCGGCATTGACTTAGAAGAGTAGTAACTGGACTATGTGGGTATTCTTTTGTGGTGGGGCTCCCATTCTCTAACAAACCAATATGGGGCAAAATCAGTGGAAAAAAAATCGGCTTGTAATTCTTTTGCCACTTAGGCAGGAGATCAATATGAATGGGCATACTTATGTAACGATTAAGAGTATTGAGAGCTGTTAATAATCCTGTTTGGTGTGCCCAAAAGGGTAAGCGGAAGGAACAAAGCATTTTCTATTGTCCTATACAGGCATTCCGGGTTAGATAAAGATAGGGTCATGACAGGTTTGCTATAAGTTGAATTTGTATGAAGTCGAGACTTATATTTTACATGTTATCCCAGCCCAATTTTTTGGTCTCTGACAATGGATTTTAAAAATGTGTGGTTGGTCATTAAGAACAAATTAACACTAAAGCCTTATTCAGACACTGTGATAACTGTTCAGCTGAACTCATTGTACTGGGCCACTACCAGTACAAGTAAAATTACCACATAGTCACGAGGTCCGTTTAGATAGGGGTCATTTGTAGTCGGTGGTTTTCTTAACGGGGACCGCCTGTATAAGAGGACCCAACTACATGAACCAATTTAAATTAAAAGTAAGCGTTCAAAGGTTATATCTGTACACTTACATTAACGTAAACTATCCTAACAACTGATTGTCATATAAGGTTAAATAAGATAAATGTCAATAAATGGTAAGTAGTTAACTCTCAAAAAGACTAGTAACTTTCACTGCCAATTAAATATTAACTCCAGCAGCCATGCCATTTATAATGTAAAGCAATCTCCGTTCAATCACCTTAGACCACCTCAACACACCAGCCGCACTACCAGCACCTGCACCGAGGGTGATTGTCGTTACATGGCTGTAATCTTTACGGAATTATTCATCCATGACTGTTTTACATCTCTCAGTAATTGTAGGAAATGAGGGGTTAGGACAAGATCCCCTGACAATATATGACATTAGATCCTTTCATTACATAGACAGAATAGTCGCCTGCGGTCAATTGATTCAAAACTTTTGACTTCTCAATTCGTGCATTACAAGAAGTTCTGGAATTTGTTTCTAAAATTAGAGAACATAGATGTTTTTTAAGGGTCGTGTCTTAAACAGATATTGTGCAGATGTGAATGTCTAAAAGTGTGAATTTCGGAAGTGCCTACAGTTTTGTTTTTATTTAGAATTGGTGGGGTGTTATCATCCCATTATTATGTGTGACGTGTTATCATCCATCCTTGTCTATCTCCATCATCATGGCGATCATACTAGCGGTTGTCAGTGTGGTAGCATTACATCACTGTATGGTGTAGCACACATGCGGTCATTACATATAGGGGGTGTAATAATCCAAGACCGTAGAATCTGTTATCATCCAGTCAGCACTATGGCACATGTTATTTTAATCCAGTCATCAGGTAATGACAGGTGTGATCATGAAGCAGAGATGATGGGTTATCAGTCCTTAGATGTTATCTCACTCACTAATATGGCAGTGATTTGATCTAGCCATGCACGGGAGTACCTAGGAGTAGGCTGGGCCCGCATAGTACCTCTGAATGGGCCACATCTTCTCCCTTATAAACAAAAAAAAATATATTGATATATATATAAAGCCAACCGGTATAAGCCGAGACCCCTATTTTACCATCAAAAACTGGGATAAACCTATTGACTCGGAAATGCATGGATCAACAGCCCCCCCCCAGTATGTTATACAGCTGCCCCAGTAGTATACAGCAGCCACCCAGTAGTATTTACAGCACTGCCCCTCAGTATGTACAGCACTGCTCTTGAATCCCAGTAGTATACAGGCAACGCCCCAGGTATACGTCACTCGCGCCCATTATGCCGACAGCCCCGTAGTATACAGCACGCCCGTCGAACTACCCGTGCGCGCCAGTATACAGCATGCCCCACGTAGATATTACAGCCCTAGCCCCCAGAGTATACAGCATGCCCCAGTAAAGCTTCCTACAGTAATATACCAGCCAGCCCAGCATTAAAAGAAAATATAAACAATATATACTCCCCTCCGGTGGGCCCGATGCGAGCGCTGCTCCCGAGTACGCGCGTCCTCTTTTTTTTTTTTTTTTTGGCTTCGGGAAGAATGTGCAATAGGAGACATGGGAGCTTCTAACCCTGAATAGGATGACAGAAGCGGGAAATAACCAAAAAGTAATGTTTGAAAAGATGTAAATGATGCACATAGCAGAGCCTGGAATATGGGGGCCTGTACACACGTGGAGTTTCTATGGACACTCAGTCGTTAAATGTTAGTCTAACTCCACATCAGATTTATCACAATGTCTGATGCTTGATGATAAATCTTGCCAAGAGTAGGGCAGGAACGGATCCTGGATGTAGCACACGTCCGGTGGAGAAGGGAGGGGGAGTGAGCGCTCCTCACCCCTTCCCTCTTCATTGAAAGCTGAGTGCAGAAACATATAGGACATGTAAGCTCAATCCAGGTGCAATAGATCTCTATGGGCGCCGTGATCTGGCCACCGTGTTGGTTGTGTGACTGGGGCTTTAGACTTTATAGTCTCATTTAAGCAGAAGCCAACAACACTTGGCAGACAAGGACGAGAGTCCAAGCATCAAGCAGTCCCTGCTTCTTCCTCCAGAATCATGTAATCATGAATACAGGGGCGTAACTACAGTGGTAGCAGCCATAGCAGCTGCTATGGGGCCCACAGTGTCAGGGGGCCCCATCATCCAACCTGACAAAAGAATAGACACCATTATATACATATACATTGTACAACATAATATGTGTATAACATATATGTGATGTATATATGCTGTATTTGTGATGTATATATGCTGTATCTGTAATGTGTATATATTGTATGTCTACACAATGTATGATGTGTATATATATATTGCATTATACTCTATATATATACTGTGTATACCGTGCAACTGTAACTCACATTTGTGAGCATATGAATATGTATATTTTTTTTAAGGGGTAAGGGGGGCCCCATTCAGAAGTCTGATATGGGGCCCTGCCTCCCCTAGTTACGCCACTGCATCAATAAAGTACAGATCTATTCTTTTTTCAGGAAAGGAGGGACTCCTTGCATCATATTTTATATGCTGCAGAGAGTCCAGTCCCGGGCACCATGCTTGGTCCATGAAATGTGGCCAGGACCGTCACAGTTTTTCACAGAAGTAGATGGTCATATCACTTTTGACAATCCATAGTATTTGATTCTGATATGTTTTTTTTCACATGCAAACATGAAAGACTAAATGCACAAGAATGTCCTGGTGCTATCTGTTTTTTTTTTTATCTGATGACACTCTGGCCCATTAATTTTAATGGTCACATGTTTTTCAAGGTTACATGTGAAGACTGTAGAAAACTCAGAGCTGGTCCTATTCCTGCCCCTGTTTGAGGCTCGAAGTCCTCTGACAGAATTCTGCATACAGTTATATTTGCGGATCAGGTGCAAGGTGGCAAATTTATGTGACCCTTCAAGAGGTGGGACAAGCTCAGACATACATTTTTCATACTACAGTTGTTTTGCAGAGCCGATGACATACGATGACACACTAATTTTGCGGGCATATGGCTTGACAACGGATTACACAGAGATTACATACACACTACACAATAGACCGCGTATCCACAGTATGTGAGCTGAGAACAGACGACATTCATTGCAGGGATCCTTACTTCATGGATTACATGGTCTCAGATGTAAAATAAATAAATAAATGTACTTACTTGAGTACCTGTAGTAGTATTCATTTCAAGTCTGAAGTGATGCCTTTAAGTTTCTTGTTTCTCTCCAGTGGGGATCAGCTTCAAATCATAACGTACAAATACTCCGAAAAGAACTATCATAGCAATCTCAAGCAAGAAGCAGAGGATTGGCAGCTTCCATCGCATGCACGTATTATAAATCATGATGGATCTTTGCTGTTTAAATGTCCTCCTATTAGAAATTTGTGGAATTGCATTACAGTAAAGAATCTGTCTTTATTATATGATGTATTTCTATGTGGTGTAACTGCTTTGCATTTTCATCATCCAAGTCACACACCTTGTTCTGAATAGGGAGGAGAGTGGGAGATCCATAATAGGTTTGAGACGATATATAGGTATTTGACAGGTCAATTACATAAATAAGGGTGTTAACTACATTTTTTCTGCAAGGATGCAACTCGATAATTATAATTGCAGCACAACCAAAGCTGCCAAGTGTGCAAGCAATGTGTATGCAACTTGTTACAGATTTTTTATTTTTTCATTCTTTAACAAAGAGCGGAAGTTTAAAACAATTAGGCTCTTTCAGGAGAATAGCGTTTTTTCAACGGCTGTATGCTATGCAGATATTTGCTTAGAGTAATACTACCCTTTGTTGTCTAGTGTGACTATTCACATGTTGTTGTTGTTTTTTTCATGAGGACCATAAGAAAAAAAATCACAGTGGTGCATATTTTTTTCTCACTTGCAGACCAGAATTTTCTTTGAAGTCAATGGGTCCTCTAAAAAAACGTATAGAATACTGAAAAACATGGGGGCACATTTACCCGTTGCGATCCGTGGTGCGTTGTCCGACGAGGATTCCGACGAGGATTCACATAGCTCGTGCGCCCGATTTCCTGCATGTGTCGCTTCCCCCCGCTGAGGTCTGCTGGAGTTCACCTTCTTCTTCCCGGTGATGTGAGTGTTGATCTTGTGACACAATTCTGTGGTTGTCCGAATTAGTCAGGTTTCCTGACGTCCATGCCCCCCAATTTGGTCGCATGCAAGCTGGTGCCGATGCGCCACCGTTTGCATGCACCAAAATCCAGGGCAATTCAGGAAAAGGGTAAAAAGTCGTGAAACCCACGAAAATGTGGTGTTCCGACCCTTAGTAAATGTGCCCCATGGTTTTATAATTAGAAAAAAAGCAATGGCTGTAGCTGTAGACGAGAAAGATTGGAAGTAAATGTTCTTAAGGTTACAACAGTCTCAGTCAGTAGGAAGTGTACAGGCCTTTGTTTTCAGCCGCCACAGGACATCACTAGTCTGTCACAACTGCTCTGGTGAGATTTTCATCATCTTCTTCCTTTGACACCAAGGATAATTGGGATTTGATCAGGACTCTGGGCTGGCCATTTCATTGTTTCAATGTTTTCTGTTTCAAGGAACTGGTTTACCCATTTTTGCATGTGACAGGTGCCATGTCCAGCATAAAAAATGTGGCTGATTGAGTGATGAATGCAAAGAAGGAAACCAAGAGAAACTTGTGAAAACACAGAGAAAACAAACAAACTTTTTGCAGATGTTGACCTGGATAGGCATTAAACCCAGGACACAGCACTGCAAGGCTGTAGTGCTAACCACAAGAGCCATCATGCTGCCCTATGACCTTGACATTTGGAAAATTGTGTGTTCTTAATTTTGATCTCAGTGAAGAGGTGAGAAATATTCTAAACAACAAGTATAATACATAAGTATTTTGATGTCCTACCATCTCAACATGCTTACCCACAAAGACATAACTATATACAAACATTGTTCCAATATCAATATATAAGCATTATCTAGCTGAAATATACAAAGGCTGATGTACCCAGACACGTTGGCGGAAACAGTAGTGATTATAATACAGTCGGTTTGAGCGGTAGCCCGCGGCCAAAGCCTTACAGGGAACCATGGCCACTCAAACCACCCACCAAATTATATACTCAGAAAGATCTTCACCCATAAAATCCTCATACAATCCTCCTTCCTCCAACGGTCCTGAAACTGCAGATTGAAATCAGGCAGGAAGGATGCATCCTCCATTCCTAAAGAAGCTGATACTATTATATGTAGGAAGTGACTTCCAGACTTGTAGGGAATATAATATTCATACAGCCCAGGACCCATGACCCATGACAATCTTAATCTGCCCCTGGGGGAGATGTATTAAGTGTCAGTTAAGAACTAGACAGTTCTCTGCTGCGGCAGTGTAAGACTGGCGAGTTCTACTTCACACCCTCCTATTTTTCTGTGTTTTTCTGGTGCACAGACCAGCATTTTTCCACGCACTTATTATTTTCTGTAAGACCACTATCCCTATTTTACTAAGGATAAACCCATGTTTTTGTGAAAGTTGGAAACTAAATGTCTAAAAGTGGTCTAAAACCTTCAATAGATATGACACACTTCATTTGGGTGTAATTTATTCCAAATACTGGTGTAGACAGACAGATACATCTCCTCCATTGTTCCTTATCCAGAGAGGTACCGAATGTGTTTACAGTCCAATTCACAATTTAGCAATGAGTCCCAGCTTTACCTGGTTAAATGTAGTCAAATTTATATAGTGGATTAGACATCTAAATAAATGTGGTTTTACTTAGGCACGTGATGTGCTTGCTCCATTAAACATGTCACTGCATGTATATTTACCTTTGTCTTTGCCTCCTTTGAAAGGAGCATCCTGCCCTCTAAATACACACACACAACAGCAGCATCTCTTTCACTGCTCAGGTCATCATGTGATGTCAATCTCTTCAAATAGTCCATCCATTCTGACAGAGACAGGAGAGGGGGGTGGAGGGAACATGATGATGTCATAATTCTGCTGCTGCAGTTCCTCCTATTCAGCGAGATGTAAAAAAGAAGCACCAAGGTTCTGCTCACAGTACAAGTAAGTAGCAGGGTGCTGAATCACTTGATGAACATCCAGGGTTTATACAGTAGGCAGTAAAAGAACATGAGCAATTTATGTAAAAGAGGCCACGCCTTTAAGTATTATTATTATGTGCTACTACGGGACTGGAATATTTGCACATCTATTTGTGACTTTGTTACCCTCTGTCTACCCCATTAAAGTGAACATAGCAAACCTGAAATAAGCTGTCCGAAGGTTTGGCTCACACAAAAAAAAACACCTTATACATCAATTTAGATGCGTCTACATGTTTAGGGCACACTGTAGCTGGTGGAGTGTGTTGTAGTGGGGCACTGTAAGAGGTATGCTTAGGCTGGCATATTTACCCTCGAGGACGGTAAGTACAAGGCCATATTATAACTATAGAGCTGTATACTATTGCTAGTACTCTTGGGATTAATCTGATTCTGTTTATGAAAGGATAATTTTACATTATGTTAAAAGGAGCCTTCTGTGTCGAAACTATTTAGAACGTACTATGTCTAATGTTTTTGGGGTATAAACAGTGCAGGGTTATTCTCATCACAGCCATAAAAAAGCTAACCTTTAATGGAATGGTATAACCATTACGATTCTATTATTATTCTATATATATCTAGGTGTTATTATTCCCATAACTTAACATGCCTTCTCTGTCAGTTTGTATGGCACATATTTTACCTATGTGCATATTCATTAACATTGGGGCGGATTTACTAAGAACAGTGCACATTGCACTAGCTGCAGTTTGCCTGTGTATGGTGAGGGTGCGCCAAATTCATGATTTCAGGTGCACATTCTTTATGAATCTGGCGCTTTCTGCACTGCTCCGACAGAGTGAACCACTTTATTTGAGCATCACGTGTGACACAAATGTGGTACAATAATTCTTAAATACCTGTACAAGCAGTTTGCACATAAAAGAGTGTGAAGTCTGATAGAAAATTGGCGCCACCACCCCTTTGTAAATGTGGCTCCTAGGCTCCTGCCAGTCCTACATGTTGTGGTGGTGTTGCCTACAGCTATGACAGACTATAGCAGTGAATGGCTCAGTGTACCAAAAAGTAAAAGGGGAACAAAGGGCAATGCACACTAAAACATTAATAGAAGCTTTACCAAATTCATCTTCGATCAAGTCAGAAAAAACAGACACATAATTAAAGGTTGACCACTTTACCTCATGTTTTTTTTAAATGTGTGTAAGTGTTGGTGGCAGAAAATTAGGTAATTTACACGAAGCCTCCGATCTTTTACCTCATCAGCCAGACATGGAGGGTCCAGGTGAAGGGTCATGTGATCTTATCTGTTCATGAGCAATTTCCCTGACCTCACCCTAATCTTAGGGTACATTCAGACAATTATATACGGCCCGGGCGAGCATAAAGCCACGTGCAAGGAGAGAGGAGGAGGAAGCGAGCGGCGCGGCTGCATGATATAGAAAATATGATACTGTCATAACGTCATGGCAGGACGATTGTCCTTAATGGCTCATATAGATTGTGAGACTCACGGGCATAGCCCTCCTTCCACTTGTTCCCGATCTCTGTAGTTTGTTATTTGTACTTGCATTTATTCTTGTCTTAATATAATGTATGTGAATCTCTTATGTTTGTACAGCAGCAATAATTGTGCTCCATGAATAATTAATAAAATAATAGATAGAGATCACATGACCCTCCATCTGCAGCCATTTTATAGACAGGAATGCCTGGTCGATGAGGTAAAAGACAGGAGGCTTCACTTACCGTATATACCGAGTATAAGCCGACCCGAGTATAAGCCGAGACCCCTAATTTTACCATCAAAAACTGGAAAACCTATTGACTAGGTATAAGCGAGGGGGGAATGCATTAATCACAGACCCCCCCCAGTATGTATACAGCCAGACCCCAGTAGTATACAGCCTGCCCCCAGAGTTACAGCAGCCCCCAGTAGTATACAGCCTTCCCCCAGTAGTATACAGCACTGCCCCAGTACAGCATTAAAGAAAATAATAACTTATATACTCACCTCCGGTGGCCCACCTGCAGCGCTGCTCCCCCGATGTCCGCGCGGGTCCTCTTCTGGCTTCGGCGCGTTCTTTCTTCACTAACTTCGTGCGGGCGCCGCCATTGTTCTCCCCTGGACGGCGCCTAGTATGACGCGCCGCTGCTGACGTCATACTAGGTGCCGCCTGGAGAAAAACATGGCGGCGCCCGGCGCGAAGTTAGTGAAGCAGAAGACGGCCGCGGGAGCCAGAAGAGGACCCGCGCGGACATCGGGGGAGCAGCACTGCAGGTCAGGGCCACCGGAGGGTTAGTATATAAGTTTATTATTTTTTAAAGATTTTTATGACTGTATGACTCAGTATAAAGCCGAGGGACGTTTTTTAGCCATTTTTTGTGCTGAAAAACTCGGCTTATACACGAGTATATACGGTATCAAGAAAGCAGTGCCCCGACACTTACATATACATTACAAAAACATGAGGTAAAGTGGTCAAGCCCTTTAAAAAAAAAACAGATATGATAAATAAAATACAAATATAGTCCCCAATAAGACGACCAAACAATGTTTATTTTCCCTTAATGATCCAAAAAATAATTTACTAAATAATAGTGTGCCTAATAGCAGTAAGGTCTAAAAGTATAATAGCGTCCCCTTAACCAACAGTATTGCTAGACTTCTGGCTTTGTGCCTAGTGGTCACGTTTCCATATGAGATAGAAGTGATCAGGTGCTGCAGAGATTGTTGACGGTTTCCTTTTTAAAAAATCTTTCAAAAACAACATAACCTGTAAACTTTTTATTTTAGAAGATTATGACACATTGTAAAATAAGGTACATAGCCATTACGTATGGTATTGTAAACATGCTTTTCATATAACTTTATATAGAAAGTCAAGTTGAGATCTGTACTTTGTGTCTCAGTAAACATGACATAGTAAAAGCAAGTTATCTGATGGCCCAGTGCCGTATAGACTGCTTTAGTGAGCCTATACAAAACCAATATAATACACAACACATTCCAGAAAGAATAAATTGGATCAGACATATATTGAAGGAATGACATAATAAAGAATTTTTTATTGTTCACCTTTTTGATAGGTGAATAATATTAGATCATTAGGTGATCAGCACCAGACAACTCTTAAATAGTTTAAAGACTGACTGCTTCATGGTCTACTAGACACAACGGCAATATATATGTATGGGAATGAGCCCTATTCCCTTGTACACAACTGAATTCATACTCGTGGGGGTCATTTACTAAGGGCCCGATTCGCTTTTTTCCGAGGGTTATCCGAATATTTCGGATTTGCGCTGATTTTCCCTGAATTGCCCCGGGATTTTGGCGCACACGATCGGATTGTGGCACATCGGCGCTGGCATGCACGTGACGGAAATCGGGGGGCGTGGCCATAAAAAAACCCGACGGATTCGGAAAAACCGCCGCATTTAAAAAAAAGTGTGCTTGACACGCGTTACCTGCACCCAGCGGAGGACGGTGAACTTCAGTGCAATCCGATGAACTTCAGCGCAGCAGCGACACCTAGTGGACATCGGGGAACTGCCTTAGTGAATCCCGGCCGGACCCGAATCCTCCGCAAGAATGCGCCGCTGGATCGCGAATGGACCGGGTAAGTAAATCGCCCCGTTGTGTCATTGATGTACATGACAGGTCTGTGAAGTAAAACAAACTGAAGTGCAATAACTGTTTTGATAGCAATGAGTTATTCAATTTGATAAAATCCATACAATGGCATACCCATCTAAGGGCAGAAGTCCAAGGTGGGTTTGGAGGAACTCCGACACTCGATCACGATCTTCAGACAGACCAATAAGTAATCAAACTCATGGAATTTATTGTAGAAATTATTAAAATGGTTAAAAGGCAACACCTTTTGCTTCAAGTGGACAACCCCTTTAACTTTCATTAAATGAAATGGATTGTCTGAGACACAAAAATGCTTTGGGCCAGTGACATACCCTGTGATATCACCAAAGTTTGGCTTCTACAAAGTCGCCGTTGACTAATCTAATGAAATTGAAATTCTAATTATACTAGGCTGGTAAACAACATCCTGACATCTGCACGCTGTTTAAAAACATGCAGCGCAAATGGTTGAATGCAGGGGCGTAACTACAGTGGTAGCAGCCATAGCAGCTGCTATGGGGCCCACAGTGTCAGGGGGCCCCATCATCCAACCTGACAAAAGAATGAACACCATTATATATACATTGTACAACATAATATGTATATAACATATATGTGATGTATATAAGCTGTATCTGTGATGTGTATGTAGTCTACACAATGTATGATGTGCATATATACTGCATTATGCTCTATATACCATATTTTTCGGCGATAGGCCGCGCGGAACATCGGGGAGCAGCACTGCAGGTCAGGGCCACCGGAGGGTTAGTATATAAGTTTATTATTTTTTAAAGATTTTATGACTGTATGACTCAGTATAAAGCCGAGGGACGTTTTTTAGCCATTTTTTGTGCTGAAAAACTGGCTTATACACGAGTATATACGGTATCAAGAAAGCAGTGCCCCGACACTTACATATACATTACAAAAAACATGAGGTAAAGTGGTCAAGCCCTTTAAAAAAAAAACAGATATGATAAATAAAAATACAAATATAGTCCCCAATAAGACGACCAAACAAATGTTTATTTTCCCTTAATGATCCAAAAAATAATTTACTAAATAATAGTGTGCCTAATAGCAGTAAGGTCTAAAAGTATAATAGCGTCCCCTTAACCAACATGTATTGCTAGACTTCTGGCTTTGTGCCTCAGTGGTCACGTTTCCATATGAGATAGAAGTGATCAGGTGCTGCAGAGATTGTTGACGGTTTCCTTTTTTAAAAAATCTTTCAAAAACAACATAACCTGTAAACTTTTTTATTTTAGAAGATTATGACACATTGTAAAATAAGGTACATAGCCATTACGTATGGTATTGTAAACATGCTTTTCATATAACTTTATATAGAAAAGTCAAGTCTGGAGATCTGTACTTTGTGTTCTCAGTAAACATGACATATGTAAAAGCAAGTTATCTGATGGGCCCAGTGCCAGTATAGACTGCTTTAGTGAGCCTATACAAAACCAATATAATACACAACACATTCCAGAAAGAATAAATTGGATCAGACATATATTGAAGGAATGACATAATAAAGAATTTTTTATTGTTCACCTTTTTATGATAGGTGAATAATATTAGATCATTAGGTGATCAGCACCAGACAACTCTTAAAATAGTTTAAAGACTGACTGCTTCATGGTCTACTAGACACAACGGCAATATATATTGTATTGGGAATGAGCCCTATTCCCTTGTACACAACTGAATTACATACTCGTTGGGGGTCATTTACTAAGGGCCCGATTCGCTTTTTTCCGACGGGTTATCCGAATATTTCGGATTTGCGCTGATTTTCCCTGAATTGCCCCGGGATTTTGGCGCACACGATAGGATTGTGGCACATCGGCGCTGGCATGCACGTGACGGAAATCGGGGGGCGTGGCCATAAAAAAACCCGACGGATTCGGAAAAACCGCCGCATTTAAAAAAAAAGTGTCGCTTGACACGCGCTTACCTGCACCCAGCGGAGGACGGTGAACTTCAGTGCAATCCGATGAACTTCAGCGCAGCAGCGACACCTAGTGGACATCGGGGGAACTGCCTTAGTGAATCCCGGCCGGACCCGAATCCTCCGCAGAGAATGCGCCGCTGGATCGCGAATGGACCGGGTAAGTAAATCTGCCCCGTTGTGTCATTGATGTACATGACAGGTCTGTGAAGTAAAACAAACTGAAGTGCAATAACTGTTTTGATAGCAATGAGTTATTCTAATTTGATAAAATCCATACAATGGCATACCCATCTAAGGGCAGAAGTCCAAGGTGGGTTTGGAGGAACTCCGACACTCGATCACGATCTTCAGACAGACCAATAAGTAATCAAACTCATGGAATTTATTGTAGAAATTATTAAATGGTTAAAAGGCAACACCTTTTGCTTCAAGTGGACAACCCCTTTAACTTTCATAAATGAAATGGATTTCTGAGACACAAAAATGCTTTGGGCCAGTGAATACCCTGTGATATCACCAAAGTTTGGCTTCTACAAAGTCGCCGTTGACTAATCTAATGAAATTGAAATTCTAATTATACTAGGCTGGTAAACAACATCCTGACATCTGCACGCTGTTTAAAAACATGCAGCGCAAAATGGTTGAATGCAGGGGCGTAACTACAGTGGTAGCAGCCATAGCAGCTGCTATGGGGCCCACAGTGTCAGGGGGCCCCATCATCCAACCTGACAAAAGAATGAACACCATTATATATACATTGTACAACATAATATGTATATAACATATATGTGATGTATATAAGCTGTATCTGTGATGTGTATGTATGTCTACACAATGTATGATGTGCATATATACTGCATTATGCTCTATATACCATATTTTTCGGACTATAAGGCGCTCAAAAAAATCCTTTGATTTTCTCAGAAATCAAAGGTGCGGCTTATAGTCCGGTGCGCCTTATATATGAACCTTACTTACAGACAACAGCTGCCTTGAACTGTGCACAGGTCTGCCACCTGCTGGTCATTCATCCTTATAATCAAGTGCGCCTTATAATCCGGTGCGCCTTATATATGAACCTATACATTTTAGCAGACATTTATTTATGGTGCGCCTTATAGTCCGAAAAATACTGTATGTACTGTGTATACCGTGCAACTGTAACATTTGTGAGCATATAAATAGTATATTTTTTAAGGGGCAAGGGGGACCCCATTCAGAAGTCTGCTAGGGGCCCTGCCTCTCCTAGTTACGCCACTGGTTGAATGTGTCAAGTATTAGAGGATTGGTCCGCTAAGGTAGGCATTGTAATTTGTGCAGGCCCCTTAGGTGGGTATTATACTGTGTACGGGTCCCTTAGGTGAGTAGTATACTCTATGCAGACCCTTAGGTGAGTATTATACATGTGCAGACTCTAGGTGAGTATAATACCATGTGCAGACCCCTTAGGTGAGTATTATACTATGTGCAGCCCTTAGGTGAGTATTATACCATGTGCAGACCTTAGGTGAGTATATACATGTGCAGACCTCTTAGGTGAGTATTATACCATGTGCAGACCCTTAGGTGAGTATTATACCATGTGCAGACCCTTAGGTGAGTATATACCATGTGCAGACCCTTAGGTGAGTATTATACCAGTGCAGACCCTTAGGTGAGTATTACCATGTGCAGACCCCGGTGAGTATTATACTATGTGCAGACCCTTAGGTGAGTATAATACCATGTGCAACCCCTTAGGTGAGTATTATACTATGTGCAGACCCCTTAGGTGAGTATAATACCATGTGCAGACCCTTAGGTGAGTATTATATCTATGTGAGACCCCTAGGTGAGTTTATATTATGTGCAGACCCCTTAGGTGAGTATATACCATGTGCAGACCCTTAGTGAGTATTATACTATGTGCAGACCCCTTAGGTGAGTATTATACTATGTGCGACCCTTAGGTGAGTATTATACTATGTGCAGACCCCTTAGGTGAGTATAAACGTGTGGAGTTACTAAAGAGATGAGATTAGGGTAAGGCTATATATGTAAATTGCATAGCCCACATTTCATCTGTTATGTCAGGAGTTACAGTACTAAATGATGGGCTACCTACTAATCTCCCAGCGCAGCCTAGTCTAACCCTCCATGTAATGCGCTATTTCAACACAAATATAATGGGGTCAGTGTGACGTGTTTGCAAATATTTGAGACACATTGCTAGGAGATAAAAGATCTTCTAATAAATGTTAAAAATAATCAACATAAGCTTATGAATATGCAAATGCTATAAACAGGTAATGTACAATTTATTTATAAAGCATCCATTCATTTATAAGTGTTATTCTAAGAACTAGGGCAAGCCCATAATTTGGTCCCAATTTAAAGACATGGAAAAACCTGTAATACTATAACCTACCAACCAGCTGTCTTTATTCTGCTGACTAATCTGTAATGCAAAGTGATGAAATGAAAGAAATAAACACAATTGCATCATCTGCATCCTGCATTATTTTATCATGGGATTTGTGTGAAGCTCCTGAATAAGAGAGAGTTCTAAGCGAGGCTTCACTTCAATAACATGAAGTCATATTGCTTTTCACATAAGACTGCTTTCAAAAATGAGTGAACATTTAGTATGTGACTACGGTGTGGCTTAGTACTAACACACAATGAGTGAAAATTTAGTATGTGGACTACGGTGTGGCTTAGTACAACTACACAAAACTTTTTTGTTTGTAAGTATTTTATAGCTTCTATTAAATTTTTTATTTCTAGGCATCTGTTGGCAGCCTTACACTGTACCCACAAAGATAACACCCCGATTTACTGGACCCAGCGCTTATATACTGCTCCCCATAGTGGCCCCTAATTAGGATTAACCCCATTACTTTGACACACCACATTTATAATGGCCGCTTTTCTGTAGCACCCTCTTTATAATGCCCCTTAGCAGTGACGTAACTAACGCTACGGCTGCTACAGGGCCCCGTGAGGCTCAGGGGCCCGTAGCACAATCATAATGTCTGCCTAATGTCACTCGGACTCACTCCATCTAATCACTACCCAACTGCCGCCGTGCAGCACTCTCAGCCAGGGCCCTGTTATACGTGCAACAGGGTCTAAAACAATAATTCCCGCCCCTCTTTTCTTGTCCCCTCCTGCTCTGTTCCTGCCTCCTCTGTCATTGGCTTAATGCGTCCGCAGTCCGCCCCCTGGCCAAAGCTCTTCCATCTACTTTACATTTTTAATTAAAAAATATTTATTCATGTCTGACTGCCTTTTTTTAGCCTTGAACCTGTCACCATGAAAATCATTGTAATATGCAGCATGTTATAGAGCAGGAGGAGCTGCAATATAGTACATAGTATCCTATTGCTGAGCAGGCTATATATGATGTCCTATGTGTAGAACAGCATCTTATAGAGCACTCTTTAGTTGAAACCTCATCTCAAACATTGACATGTACTTTGGCTATAAGTTCTATAGATTGATGTTTACAGGTACTTTTCATGGTATCCCCATGTTGAACCAATCTCTGAGTGGCTCTTACTCTCCCAATTTAAAGTAACTGTATATATAATTTGTAATATATAATTTATGAATAGCTAGCTAAGGGGAACTCTCAGAAATGTACCTAATAAACCACCACCAGTATGTTGTCAAGCAGCTGAACACCTTCAAATCAAGTTTCTTCCATACCCCCGTGTGGTGGCATCATCCAGATAATCA
Source organism: Engystomops pustulosus (assembly GCA_019512145.1). Classification (NCBI taxonomy): domain Eukaryota; kingdom Metazoa; phylum Chordata; class Amphibia; order Anura; family Leptodactylidae; genus Engystomops; species Engystomops pustulosus. Next base: position 44,891,302 of record CM033644.1, on the reverse strand, counting down.
ACATTGACGTGAGATGTAATTGGATGTAGAAGTCAATGAGGCGGAGATTTTAGCACTGAAGTCAAGCTTTCCCCACTTCATATGCCCCATCTGCTGTGATTGAGATCATTCACCAGGCTTCAGAAGAACCAGATAGTGATGACCCTGGGCGTAACGTCAAATACAGCAGAGGAGGCAGTCTATGTCAGGGAGAGCTTGACTTCGTGCTAAAGTCTTCGGCTCTTTGACTTGATACAGATGATACCACCACACTGGACACAAAAGAATCGTGATCTGAAAGTATTAATCTTTTTGACAATGTACTGTAGGGGTTTTATTATATTTTATGTCGTTTCTCCACTTACATTGTAAGTATAGTTGATGGATATATTATGTAAATTGAAATGGAAGTAAAAAACATCATGTTTAGATGCTTAGATATTAGCAGATAAAACCGAAGAGACATGACACATTTTCTGCCTTCAAGCTACAGTTAGACAATTATTCATACACTTATGGGTTATACATACCTGGAGATACATCAGAGAGCTACTTGAAAGAATTTTTACATTTTACAAATTGATCATCAATCAGAGACGCTAAAAATGTCACTAGTTTTAGAAACATTCGAAAATATTTTCATAAATCACATTGTAGTGACCTTCCTTATGCAGTTTATGACTGCAGGAGATTAAGGTTATTTGATGTTAGAAAAATTCTAAAACAATAAAAACATCTGAAATAGACATTAAAGGGACCCACCATAATAAAGAGCTTTCATAGTACTCCACATCTAGGGTTGTACATATATTTTATATTCCTACAGTGGGTACAAAAAATATTCAGACCCCTTTTTACTCTTTGTTTCAATGCAGCCAATTGGTAAGATCGAAATAGTTCCTCATCTTGAAAAAAAGAGCAAAATGTAGATATTTTTGCTAATTTAAAACAGAAAAACTGAAATATCCTCGGGTTGGATGGTGAACATTGTGGACACCATTTTCAAGTCTCTCCGAGATGCCCAGTTGGGTTTAGGTCAGGACTCTGGCTAGGCCAGTCATGAATGGTCACAGAGTTGTTCTGAAGCCATTGCTTTGTTATATTAGCTGTGTGCTTAGGGTCATTGTCTTGTTGGAAGGTGAACCTTTGGCCCAGAGCACTCGTAAGAGGTTTTCAACCAGAATATCTCTGGAATTGGCCACATTCACTTTCCTTCATTTTTAAAAAGTCATCCTGTTCCTGCAGCTGGAAACACCCCCATAGCATGATGCTGCCACTACCATGTGTCACTGTTGGGACTGTATTTGGCAGGTGAGAGAGGGCCTGTTTTCTCCAAGCATACAGCTTACAATTAACACTATAAAGATCAATCTTTGTCTCATCAGACCGGAGAATCTTATTTATCATAGTCTGAGAGTCCTTCATGTGTTTTTTGCAAACTGTATCATTTTATATGTCTTACACTGAGGAGAGGCTTCCATCAGCACACTCTGCCACAAAGCTCTGACGGGAGGAGCTGAATGAAATGTTGACTTTCTAGAACTTTCTCCCATCTCCCAAATGCATCTGTGGAGCTCATCCATAGTGATCTTGGGGTTCTTTTTAACTCTCTCCCCAAGGCTCTTTACCCAAAATTGCTCAGTTTGGCTAGATGGCCAGTCAAGGAAGAGTGTAGTCACTCCTAACTTCTTCCATTTAAGGATTATGGAGGCCACTGTACTTTTTGGAACATTTAGTGCTACAGAAATTCTTTTGTAACCATGGCTAAATATGCCCTTCCACAATTTTGTCTGAGCTCCTTGGGCGGTTCCTTAGACCTGATGATTCTCATGGGCTCTGACATGCTTTGTGAGCTGTGAGGCCTTTTATACACTGTGTGTTCTTTTCCTGATCAAGTCCAATCAGTTTAATTAAACACAGCTGGACTATAATGAAGGAGTAGAACCATCTCAAGGAGCATCAGAAGGAAATGGACAACATGTGAGTTAAATATGAGTGTCACGCATGGGTCTGATTACTTATAACCAGGTGATATTTCAGTTTTTCTGTTTTATAAATTAGCAAAAATGACCACATTTGTTTAATAATAATAATAATAATTATTATATAGCGCACACAGATTACGCAGCGTGACACAAAGCATGTTTATTTCAGTCACAGTGGGGTGTAGATGTACATAATGAGCACAAAAGATAACTTTTTGATCTTACCAATTGGGGGAATGAAACAAAGAGTGAAAACTTAAAGGGGTTTAAATACTATCCATACCCACTATATGTTAGCTTCATGGCAAGATTCTACAAATGTTAGTTTATAGGCGTATAAAAGAAGGAAGTGTCTACGCACAGTGTTATTTTTTTAATTGTCCAACTCACTGTAATTATATTTACTTTATTTTACAGTAGACTATTAATCCTGCTATTATGTTCCTATTGGTATTTCATTTGGATTTATTTTAGTCACTTCACCTAATGAGTATTTATTTAAAAGACATTTGAATAAGGGAAGATGATATGATATTAAATTAAACGTACGAGGAAACAGCCCTTCCCTCCTTCTTAAAGCACCTTTCTAAAGGGGTATTCTCATCTTGGACATTCCATTAAATATGGAATTTGGCACAAATTTTCGTTTGGCGCATGTTTTGGCGCAATATGACTCCAGGCACCCCCTGGCGTAGAAATAGGACAAAACTACTACCAAATTTATCTAGAACAATTGCTCCTTAGAGGACATGTGCACGAAAAAAAAATATTATGTGACAACGCAAAAAAAAAAATGCAACAACATACATAGACTCACTTGATGAATTCAGATAAAACAAAAAGGAATTGAATATGACAAGCAAGTCAAAGACATATTGTAATGATAAATAAAGGGCGGATAGCTGAATAACATACAACTACAAGCTATCCTTCTGGTAAGTAGTAGCTTTCCAGTAAAGTTTGTAAAAACAAAGCATTTGTCACAGATTTGTTATTTTTGATCTTTTGATGACTTAGGGCTATGGAATGATGACATAAACTCATAATTTTAATCGTTGATTTACAGAGAAAACTGGTCCAGCTGGTCTTTCCTGTTTCTGCCATTAGCTTCTATATGTTCACTTTCATTACTCCTGACAATCACGTGTCCTTACACCTCCTAGGAATGGAGCATGTTGCCAGGTTAACCGTCTCTGTGCTGCCGATGCAAATGTGAATTTAAATATATTTTTTGTTTAGATAACACAAGAAGAGAATGTCTGTGATTGCTATCGCCATATACAGTCACATTTATTACATAAAATTACTTACTGCCTAGAGATATGCAAAATCATTTCTTAAACCAGGTAAGGCTCATTGACACTACCGCTCCTTTCCTCCTTTAAAAAAGTAAAGAATAAAAGTTTAATAAGGTTTAACATATAACTTAAAATCCCATTGACATCAATGTAAATTTTCTGTCATGCATTGGGGCTTATTTACTAAGGGTCCGCGGATCCCACGTTCGGATTGTGGTGCAGCTGCATCGGCTTTCAGAAATTGGGGGGCAGGATTCAAGATTCAAATTGTGTCACAAGACATTGCACTTACATGCACCAGGAAGAAGGTGAACTCTTTCGGACCTGAGCGGGGAAGCGACACATGCAGGATATAGGGCGCACAATCTTAGTGAATTGCGCCATAATGCCATTATCATCGGACACTCTGTACTTCGAAAACGGAAGAGTAAGTAAATGTGCCCCATTATGTTCCGTTTAGGCAGGATCCATATCCAGGGATCTTTGGACAGAAAAATGACAGAAGCTGCAGTACTTTGAAAAAATGCATGGATAATGATCCATGCCAACCGATCATAACGGATGACATAAGTTTACTTTGATGTCAATGGATTTTTAACTGATACGTTAAACTTTCATTTTCGCTTTTTTAATAGAGGAAAGGAATGGTAGTGTGAATTTAGCTAAACAGAAATACTATTAGAATTATTTAAATGTCCGAAGGAGGTCTAGAGTCTCCGCACTGTTCAAATCGGTGTAAGCCATAAGCGTTTCGCGCTTACTAGCGCATCTTCAAGCCGTTGACGGCTTCAACGGCTGAAGATGCGCTAGTAAGAACGACAACGGCCCGTCGCCGTCTGGCTCCAGCGTTCCTCTGTTACCAACCACATGCGAATAAGAAACGTAGTTCCACAAGTTCGGTTGAGTGCCGCCTTCTTCTTTCTTTTTGTATACTATTAGAATTATCCATCTAATTCCCTCCATATACATTATGCAACAATTACCATGTATCTGAAGTGCCTTAGAGTCATTTACATAATGAATTTAAAACATAGTTCAATCTATGATGATAGGCTTGTTGGTGTCTGCGAACAGATTATCCACAGTCAAACAGGGAAAGTTGTCCATTAAGCCAAGTTGTGAGGATTAGTTGTATCTGCTCAGACGAATATCCCCATATCTGGCTTATCTTTAAACTATGTGTTTTTCTGAATGCTACAGTATAAGTAAAACTCTTCCCAGAGGTACTGTTCAGAGCTACTGTACCACTTACAAGTGGGGACTCCTTGCATTATACAACCTGGCATTGTGCTTGGTTTACCTGCACCAAGCAAAGTCATATGCCACCGGCCTAAGGGCAAAGCAAATAATGGCCCAAATATATGAAAACTGGTGCACACTGCCTAGTGCAGTTTGCCTCACTAATGTGCAGTTTTCACCAGATAATCTGATAGAGGCGCCACACTTGTAAATCTGGTCTGTTTTCAGGATGTGCACAGAGTTGCACCTTTTTGTGCACTTTGTATCATTCTGTTGCGACGAATTGTGGCGCAGCCAGAGTAATAAGAGGTTCCAGCCTGGTGTAACTACCGTGCCTTTGTAGGAGCTCGGCTCACTATGAGCCACGACCCATTCGCCCTCTCTGCAGGTATAGGAGGTGGTGTGTAAAGAAGGGAAAAGCCATGATGAAATCCCTTCAATGTGTCCTTAAAAAGAAAGGACAGCACTCCTGAATCTGAAATGCAACAATCAGCTTCAATAACGCCATACCCGTTATTGGCTCTTGCTGCATAAGCCAGTGGAGATGGGCGGCACTGAACTAGAACACCGAAAGCGGTAGGTATTAGTTCTTTATTATTTTTAAAACCCTTAGAGCCCAAGGCAAAAGAAATGATACAACGGATCCATTTTCAAAAGGTGTGTTGGCTTTATGTAATTGCAGACAACTCTCACTTTCGTATGGGTGATCTGTCAAGACAATCTAAAATGCCAAAATTCTTCACATTGAAGGAAAGCAAAATCATGAAAACTTCACTAATTTGTTGGGTATGATAAAATGTGTTAACCATGAAGGCTCCAGTTACATGTATACATCTACAGAGCCAGCACCCAAGGATATGCAAAAGTTTAATTCACCTTTAAGTAATGGACTGGTACATCCTGTGAGCTCTTCTACCTATTTCAGCCCCCTAATTCATGTCGTCCTTATTAATTATTCAGAAGCTCGTCTGACAGGCATAGTGCGCCACAAAAGGTCACGTGCGTGGATTCATATGGATGAATCTATATTGCATACTCCCCTGTTCACATTTAACTTACAGAGAATTTTCCAACCGGTTACAATGTAAGCAAACTCTCAGTTGTAAGTCGAACCACTCAACAAGTATTCAGCTTGTGATATATACAAGAATGTTCTGTTTACTGACAGTAAATAAAGATTTGGAGTATATTGAGCTGAAATGAAAACAATAATTTACATAAAAAAGGGTGACTCACATAGATTTGTCATTATAATTCCTTCTTAATTTTAACTGCCAATAGGATGGTCATAATAATATGTGCATTGGCTGTGCTGCAGGGGCTGTAGAGGTCATGATAAGAAGCAAATGAATTCAGATGATCATTCCAGTGGAAATCTGTATTAGACTACTTAATAACTATATGTCTGCTGCAAAAAAAAAATATGTTTGCAGGAATTTTTGCGAGTAACTAATGATCTGAAACCTGAACAGGCAAAAGGGGCCTCCAAAATACTGCAAAAAATTATCTGACATACATGAACAGTAATCAGTCATAAAATCAACATGCGGTGAACATATTTATTATCCAAATTGAACAGAGGGAGACGTTGGCACAAAGTCGGGTCTGTATGAATAAATGGTATAGCATAGGTGTCATGCTGATAATAATGAGCCGCCCTAGCTCATAAAAGTGTACAACACAAGAAGACAAAATAACAATAAACCTGCACTGACTGTGACTACTGATGCAAACAATGGTGTATGAAGTGAAGAGATGTATTGGCTGAGTGGGTAACTGACCTGATTTAAGCAGTCTTCAATTGAGGAGTGGTGATGATCAGGAAGTTTCCTCCGCAGTGTGAATAGTCCAACAAGGATAGTAGGTATCCAATGTAGTAGATGCCTTTTTCTGTGAGCCAAGTTTGAAGTCAGTCCAAGAGCAGAGCGATTCAGTGTGGGAGCCCCGGCCAGTGGCTTGACTGGAACTCTACCCTGAGGAAGAGAGCCGTAGCTCTTGAATACGCGTTCGGTGCGTGTTCACCTATTCCCACGCTCCATCCATAACTTAGAGTGACGTCACTATTCACTTCCGACTCATCGTGTGTCGAGCCACCGGCCGCGGGGCCCACACTCAATCGCTCTGCTCTTGATTGACTTCAAACTTGGCTCACAGAAAAAAGGCATCTACTACATTGGATACCTACTATCCTTCTGGAACTATTCACACTGCGGAGAACCCCTGATCATCACCACCTCCTCAATTGAAGACTGTTTTAATCAGGTCAGTTACCCAATCAGCCAATACATCTCTTCACTTCATATATCAATATTATTATCCTTTATAATGACAGCTGTCAGGGATGGGGTATACATATCTCCCAACTCTACCCATTTCCTGAAAAGAATGAGGGACAAAATGGCAGTGATCACCCCCAAGCTACACCCCTAATCACACCATGGCCACACCCCAAAATTTTATTACAATAATCATCTCCATAATAATAATTATCATCTCCATAATAATAAATACACTTTTGCCCAGCCTGGGATTTTAACCCACAACCTTCAAACTCCACATGACATAGAGAGCCACTATCCACTAAGCTACAGGCTGACTCATGCTCCAGCAACTGGTATATAGAGATACATCTTCTCAGAGATAATTATTGTAATAATTGACGACAATTTTTTGAAAAAAATATTTATTACTATTATCATGATAGTCTCATAATCGTCAATAATTCGTCTCAATATAATAATAATAATAATAAAAATAATAATAATAGTCTCAATGGTTACAATAATAATCTCTGAGAAGACACCTCTCTATATACCGGGCATGGAGCCTGTGTCACAGTGTCAACAGTGAAGCTCTTGGTTACATAAGATCCTCCCTTAGACATCCACTGACACCATAGTCTAGGGGGATAGAGGCTCTGACCTGTATCTCTATGGCTGGTGAAGTGTGGAGGGTCTGGGTTCAAATCCTGACCTGGGCAAAGTTTGTTAAATTGAATGAAATAGAGCCTTGTGTCTGGGGAAGCCCAGGGAGATGTAGAGACTCTATATGGACAGATGGTGATTCTCCTGCCTGATGAAGTGATCCCTGCTCTGCCGCTAGCTCGAAGTAATTCAGTACCACATGTTCGGGCTTGGAAAGTATACTAGTTGGGTCCAATGGTGTAAGAATGGCCCCAGTGCAAAGTCTGTCAGGCCCCTGACTATAATGTATGGTTTATAGTAAAGATCTTCTCATATGGGAAAGTGACACCATAAGGGCCCCCTAAACCTCTTGGCCTGGGTGTGACCGCAACCTCTGTACCCCGCAAGTTTACGCCCGGTGGGACAAAACCCCAGCCAGTGCGGGACCTGGAGGGAATATCTGGGACAATCTCTCACGGGGATAGAGATGAAAAACCAGGACTGTCCCGCCAAATCCAGGATAGTGTGGGAGCTATGGGTATAGTATGCAGTAAATTCTCAAAGGTGATTTTGTTGAAAGTAAGTGTTGAAGACTGATATTTGCTGGCTGGACTGAAAATGATCTAAACAAAGACAATGCTCCAATTCCATAGGAGAGTAGTACAAAGTTCTGACAAAAAGAAGTAAAGCATGTATGATAAAGTCTCATTAGAAACATTGGATGGAGGAACAAGGCAGGCAACATACATATGACATATCCAATTCATGAAGCCCTACTATATCAGAGGACACCTTCACAGGATTTGTTAACCTCCTATCTCGGTACATATGTTTTGGCAACAGAGGAACTTAGAACTAGTCAGGCCATTATAATGGCGTTTTCAACCTGTAGTGATTGCTGGGACCTAAACTATGAGAGAATTGGGGTCCATAATTCTCTTATCTGAATGGAGATATTGTTGGGAAGGTGGACTACTGCTCCATTTAATGCTACATGCCCACCAGAGCCAAGCCACCAACGCAAGTACTGAAATCACCTTCTCAGAAGTTTCTTTACCACTTTGCCTGAGCTCTGATTCATTCAGATGGTACAAAGACTTCTCTATATCTTTCTTGTTGATATTCAATGGGAAGCTTTAGTTTTCTTCCTGTGGATAACACCGGTCCCTGGTCATGTGATAAAGATTCCATTCACATTATATGAAGTTATTATGAAGAAGTTCTTTTTTAATAGTTATTTGCGGTGAAAAACAATTAAAAGAACTTTTCACAATAGTATGACTGGAATCCTTATCACATGTTACAAGGACTGGGTGCCTTTCCAGAACACCTATTTTTTTTAAACAAGGGAGTGTGGCAGCAGGATGTAGAAAATCAAGGCTACCACTAAAGAGTCTAACCAGTGTGCGTGAGAAACTTTCAGTAGAAAACTGGTGTCACTAGGATTAGAATTTTTGCTGGCAGGTAAAAATTAGTAAGGATGACAGCAAATTCTATAGGAGAATTTATTATCAAGTTGGGGTCATTCCCCTTTTTCTTATACCTAAGGGGACATTTGCCTAGTTAAACAATTATATAACAGCCATTGACAATGAATGTCCAGAGAATAAATATAAGAGGATAAGAGTAATGATAGAAAGAGAGACATTGTGAATAACTCTGTTGAACTTGCACATGTCAAACAGGAATTCTATCCCTAAAAGATCTTATTGCAAAGTTCTGCTGCCCTTTAAAAATATATTTATACAAATGACTTGTCGCTGAAATTTTAGAAAGGAAACTATACTTGAATGGGATTTATGTATACCATATGCAAAGAAAATCATCATTCAGATTATAGGAAGGATTTTGTAGACATTTCAATCCCATCCTCATTTCCGTTGATTGTGCAGCGTGGGGACAGCAGGTACATGGCTGTGCTCTTCCTGTATCAACTGTTGTACCCCCTTCAAACCATCTAATTATTACCCATCCTATGGATAGGTCATTGATAGTATAGAGGGATGGAAAGCCTCTTTAAAAGAACATCTACCACCAGATGACGACTGTATCCATGGCCTGAGGGACTCAGTTAACACCTATGGATATGGAGCCCCTGAGCTCACTTGCTTAGAGTCCTTCATCCTGGTGGTAGATGCCCTTTAATACTATGTATGGACCTACCTCAACTTCCTATTCTACCAAGATTTCTGGAATATTAGATGCAAATTACACAAATCTAAGAAACTTAACATGCAATATTAGTTATAATTAGTTAGATATTATTTTTAGCTTGCACTCTGAAAGTATTAGAATAGTATTTTTTTTATGTACATGATGGAAGAAATAACAGAACACAATTAACACGGTGTGATGCTAACCTGACGTGGGATTGTATTCAACGGAATACAGTTTGCACTTCCACTCCAAACTTCTCATCAAGACAAGGGTCTCACCCCACATTGATATAAATGAAAGGGAACCTGTCATCAAATGACCTAATTTACCATTACTAGTATGTTGGAAAGCAGATTAACACCTTCCAGACCATGTTTCTTTCATGGCTCAGTGTGGTGTGAGTTGTAAATTGGTGTATGAAGTCATGGAGGGGGAGAGCTCAGCATTGAACTCAAACTTCTCTTCACACTCAGTATAAATGAAAATGTTAAGTGATGTGTCTGGATCATCATTCTAGTGAAAGGGCAATCTGAAGTGAGGAGAGCTTGATTCAGTGTTAAATTCTCCACTTCCTCCTTGACTTTACAAACTAAATTATATGTCACTTCAAAGAGATTTTCTGAACGATGGCCAACCGCACAGGCCCTAAAATAGACATGATCTACAAGGTGTCAGCTGCTTATGCATACTACTAGTGTTTATTAGGTCCAATTCTGCTGACAGTTTCTCTTAAAGTCTGAGCATAGTTTCTTGCGAAAATAGATTCTGTTTTCGTTTTGACAATGAAGCCTTCTTCAGACCTGAAATATGAACAACAATTGTACCATTGGACATTTTTACTTGATATAATGTTCTTTACCCCACATGCCGTAATGAGTACCAATGAGTATTCTGCCATACTCATGTATATTATATACTCTTTGCCACAAATGCAATTGTCATACCTTTAATGTACGCTAACACGCAACTTGATGTATGACCCCTACATGATGTTAATTATGGGGCTTCCCCCTTTCCATGCATATCTATGTGCATGAAATTTTCATATTGTTCTTGTATGTCATATTTAAGTGTTATATTTACATGGAGAAATCTTGCTGTAACTAGTATGTAGCCAGAAAGGCATAAGCCCTTTGTTGCACATTAACTGACTTCATTCCTCCCTGAGCTGAGGAACTGAGCAAACAATAAATCACCAAACCCTTCAAGGTATTGGAGGCTGGGAATGTACTGTCAACAGATGGAGATCTGTGTTCTGCATGCTCCCTCGCTAATGAATGGGTAGTGCTGACTACCGGAGGACTGCTGCTACATCACCAGGTACAAGGGGCATTAGTAACGGCCGAGGTTCTTACACTTTCTTCAGAGAACGATACAGTTATGCTCCATTGATTTCTATAGTAAAGAAGTTTGCCTCGTACTATTATAGTAGACTAGGAAGTGTTTTTTCTTTTCCACAATTCATATTATATACTTTGCGTGATGTGACAGTACAGGTAACAGATTATGTATTCCAGTACTGGTTCTGGTCTTAGCATAGGAGAAAGTGTGTTATGCTCCTTACAAACACAAACTGAATTATTTTGCTTGTATTTTCCCATTAGCAAACTTCCATTAACAGTAACATACATCAGTACATTAACATTGGGACTTGAAAGACCAGCACCTCTTAATTTAACCTTAGGCTATGATGCCGGATTGTGATGTAGGGTGATAACATTGTTAGGCAGTGCACTATTTTTTAACTTAAAGCCCCTTAAGATAAAATTTGGTCCAATTCATTAATGGGTGGATATTTTTCACAAACTATGTCACACTTTCCCTATACCTGGTGGTGAGAGAATGTTTTTGTGTCATTTTTTTTACACAAATCAATGTCTGCATCACATCAACATCCAGAAGCTGGCGAAATTCAAAGATGAATAAACTAAGTCATTGACAGCTTCAGACAGGAAAAAAATGATGCGAAATGTGCACAAATCCACTCTTGTGCCAAAAAAAAAAAAAGCAAAAGAAAGAAGAACAAAGAAAGATATGATACATCCACCCATGGTGTAAATTAGTGGTCTGGGTCAGGAGCTGTATACCTTTTTGTGTCCCTAATTATCCAATGCTATAATATAAAGGAAATCTACCATCAGATGTCCTGTTTATAAACCATTAACATTACTAGGTAGATCCCAGCAGAATTATTAAAACTACAGGCAGTCCCTGGGTTACATACAAGATAGGGTCTGTAGGTTTGTTCTTAAGTTGAATTTGTATGCAAGTCAGAACTATATATTTTATCATGTAATCCCAGCCAAAATTTGTTTTGGTCTCTGTGACAATTGGATTTTAAAATGTTGTGTTGTCATAAGAACCAGATTAACAATAAGCTTCATTGCAGACACTGTGATAACTGTACAGCTGATCATTGTATCCTAGGTCTAAAGTACAGTAAAATTACCAACATGTAGAGGTCCGTTTGTACTAGGGTATTTGTAAGTCGGTCGGTGTTCTATAGTCGGGGACCACCTTCATATGTTTATTAGCAGCTGTGCTCTTTAGTTTACTTATAAATCAACAAACTAATGTTTATGTTAATGAATCACAATTATTTGGGGGGGTCTGGCTATAAACACGTCCCTGATGTAACACTCCCCTTCCCGCCTCTGTGCTGGAATATTGTGGCAGCAGAGAGCTAATACTCTGTGATACTTGTGAGATTTACAGAACATGGAGCAGGCGGGGGACAGGGCTCTGGTGCTGTGTAATAGTCAGAGTCCGGATGGGCTCTGGTGACACCCCAGAAGCACTTGGCTCATTAAAATAAGATACAGTTAATTTTCTAAGTAAAACTGCAGGAGCTGACTCCTAATAACCATAGGGGCGATTTATCAGGGCTTGCGCGTACATTATTTCCCCCTTAAGCCATCCCCTTATGGGTGAGAAGGGAGCCATGCGGGGTAGGAACGTTGCACTCCCACAAATGGATAATGAGGGAGTGAATGGGGCTGGTGGGGGCGAAGTAATGTGCACTATCGCATACTACCATAGCCTGGGTCATTCGACACGGCTGTGGCACAATTCTACACTAGGCTGGACCTGGTGTAGAAGTACCCACCGCCGCTGTCGCAGCCTGTCGGGATCAGGAGGCCGGAGCCATAATGTTCAATTAATCTGCTGTGTAGCTCCTGACAATGTTAATAAAGGACATCTAATGGTAGGGAGAAATTCACCAAGATTTAAAAAAATATTAATTACATTAATAACAAATGTTATAGCAACAAGAACAGTATTAGTTATTAGGGCGGAGGGATAACATTTCAGACTGTCTGGTGTCACTGCCATGGTGGGCTATAAGGGGGCGTGGCTATGGCATTATTGGCTCATGCCAGAAAGATTCTCTTTAAACTTCCCCCCTTTCATGTATGGGGGACAGGTGTATAACTACAGTTTCCTGGCATTAGGTTGGAATTGTTTAAAAAGCACTACTAAAAATTTCAGGTGTGAGTGTCAGTGTTCCACTGCCTCCGTTCTTACATTCCTGATTTTAGTGGGAGATTACAAATACAAAAATCCATTTTTAGCTTTTCCTATTTCTAAACCCTTATGTGTTATAGCACAGAAAGTATGTGAGGTTATGGCAATAATAGATGGGTAAGATGTCTTACTCGGGATAACCTTAGTAGAAATCTTTCATACTTACTGCTATAGGTGAAGGCGATTCGGGTCTCAGTCCAATGGGGGATCAGCTTGAATCTCATAACGACAAAAACTCCAAAAATTATAATCATAAGCAATTTTCCAGGTGAAGCAATATTATCGGAAGTTTCCATACGCATGAAGCTGTTCCTAATCATTTTGGATCTCTTGGTGTATATGCAGGGAGTTTTGTTCTGATATTTCCATTACCAGCTTTTTTAGAGTAAAGTGGAGCTGAAAGGTTTCTGGCCTTCTATATAGGGGATGGTCAGTGGTGTGCAAATTATATTTTTAACTATACATACAAGCTGAAGATTGAGGGGTGAGCCACAGTCATTTTTGTTGCCTACCTTCAAAGACCTGTGTCACCTGTCGCTGCTTTATAGGATGAATGTAGACAGGTCAGAAAGAGAACAAGTTATTCATTGCCTTGTTACACTGAACATTTAGGCTGGAAAGAATAAGTGATAATATATGTCCCTACATAATTGTCAGAGATTACAATTATTTAGGATCTTAAGGTTCACCGACATTACCTGCAGAGATTATCTCTTATGTAACATGTAAAGGATATTTAAAATATTCCACTCTCCTAAAGCTAGCTGCAGCAGGGCACATGAAAATGATTTTTACAGGGAGGGTCAGCAGTGGCCATGCCCGTTTAAGAAGAAATGTTATATTTAGATTAATTTTTCATTTAACCCCCTTAACCCTTTGTTGTTCTTGCATTTCATGTTTTACTCTACCACCCTTCAAACATCTATACTTTTTTTATCTTTTCCATTGTAATAGCTGTGTGAGGGCTTGTTTCCGCATAACAAAATTATACTTTATAGCGAATGGTATTCAATAAATTTGCCCCATATGGCCAAGCACTGAGAAGACGGGAAACAAATTCCAATTGACAGTGAAATTGGTGAAAAAAACGCATTTGTCCAGTTCTTTGTGGCTTGGATTTTACGCATTCACTGTGCAACCCAAATGATTTGTCCACTTTATTATTCGGTCGGTGCACTCACGGGGGGGGGATACCACAAATTTATATGGTTTTTTATAATGTTTTCATACATTTACACAAATTTAAACCAAAAAAAAAAATCTTCATTTTGCAATATTTTGGGCTTCAAGTAACTCTTCATGCTTTGGTTGTACGGAGGGTGGGTGGTGTCATTTTTGTGACTTTTGTGGACATTTTCAAATACTACCTTTAAGACTGTACAGCCTTTTTATCACTTTTTATAACTTTTTGAATTGTTTTCAAAATGCAAAAAAGTGGCATGTAGAACTTTGGGCGTTTATTCCGTTACGTTAAATGGCCGGGAAAAACCATTTTATATTTGATGATCAGGGACATGAAAAAAGGGATCTAAAAATGTGTTTAGATTTTTAACTGTTTATTTATATTTATATCGTGTTCTAGGGAAAGGGGGGTGATTTGAATTTTTTTTTTTTTTTTTAATTTTTAATTTTTTCTGTTTTTCAGACTCCCTAGGTGTACTTTAACCCAGGTTGTACTGATTATCCTCCATACACTGCCATGCTAACATTTACAATCATGGGGATTTTCCTCCATTATCATTCGAATGTGCAAAAGCACATTGAGTGAGTAGTGTTTTAAATTCGACAACCTCGGTCTTGTAGTGACCCAGATATCATGTGACGTACAGACCCCCTCTCTGTTGCTCACCTGATGAACCGTGTTTACCGGTGGGTGTTTGCTACAATATTCTGTGTATGGCAAAGGACTCAGTCACATGATTTATTGTATGAAATGTAAGAGTGGACAAGTAGTAAAGCAAACCATACATGTCTATGGTTGAGTGAAGTATATCAGAAAAGTAGAGTAACTGACCGGAACCTGCAATATTTGGCGGTACCTTTGCCGGACATTGGAGTAGCTACAGCCTTCAGCAGTGCCATTTATAACGGGTCGTTGCGGGTGGAAGTTAGAATCTGTCTCCCCTCCAGAGCAGAATTTTGAGGTTGCGGTTCGCTGAATTCAAACTTCAACAAGTGAGGAATCGTGAATAAAAACACCACTACAGCAGATCATTATGAAACTTGTCATTTGTAGACAATTTCAAAATCAAGGCAAGCTTGTTGGTGGCATCTTGGGACCAAGTCAAAAATGTCAAGAAAAGAAGAAACTGGCCAACTTTCCTTTGGGACATATGGACACATTCCATCATGACAGAAATTACAGATGACTACAACCCTTGTAAGTATTCTTGGGTTGCGAAAATTCTGATTGCATAAACTTGGATGAAGGTTCGGTGCCACCAACTTTTGGGAATGGAGTGCATCTGGTGGAAACAAAACCTTATGGAACCTTACTGAAAAAAATTATTAGACGAAACAAATGTTAATTATTGGTGTTAATGAATGCTAGAAAAATTAAAAAGGTTTACAAAAAAAAAAAAAGAAATCACATGTGGCTAAGAGGAGTCCATCATAGTCAATATCAGTCTATGTTGCTAAATGTGAGGTCCACAGGGAAGAAAAGAGGGGCAAACAGAGAGAAAAAACAAGCAGCATCACATACAGTAGCTGTGTAAAAAGAAAACGCGCTGTAGTATGATATTATTTACCCATTGATCTATAAGATGAGCAATATGTAGTAGCGTAGATGGTATATTTTATTACTCTATGTCATATCTTTTGATTGAAGCATGTCATTTGAAGAAGCTTATAGGACGAAATTGTTTTATGCGTGATCGTTAAACCGACCATACTAATAACGTTGTTGATCAAAGCTAATTTAAAGGTTCATGTAATGATTATTATCCATGTGTAAAACATAGAATACAAAGACTATGAATTTGGATAACTTTTTGGCATATGATAGGCCAAGGATCTTGTCCCCCTCTATCAAGGTCATTTATCATATTAAGAGAGGAAAAAAAAAGAAAAGTTTACAACCTTCCCCCCCCAAAAACTGCCTACACCTTTAAAAATAATACTATTGAGCAGCTAACTTATTGGAGGATGTACAGCAATGCACCCAGAACTGAAGAAGTATAAGGATAAATATGGCTAAACCAAAGGCTTAGGTACCTTTACATTACAAAGGATATTGTTTGGCACTTTTCACCTCTGAAATCAGTAAAACAAAGTAAATGCGTTGATATATATAAGAGACCATGAAGAATAAATTATATTGTATGGGTCTTCAAAGTCTACAGGAATGGCTTAGTGACAAAACCCGTAGTTAGATTGACCCATAACAGAGCACTCATTGAACTACAACGCAGAAGCAGTAGCGCGGCAAGGGGCTACTGGCCACGGCCCTTTGGGGTTTTGTTCATGAGGGAAGAGAAATGGAAAGTCAATAGGTAATGCAGGCCTAGAGTTAGGATTGCTGATGAATCATTCTTTAGGAGGCCTACCTAGCCAGGGAGGAGGAAATATAGATTCAACATCTACAGCGATTGTGTTCCTATAAATAGCAATTCTGAATTGCCAAAAATAATTACTATCCAAAAACATTCTTTAGTATAAAGTGCAATATAATTGTATAATTCATTGATGGCACTCACACTTTAGGAAATAGTAAAGGAATTAATACATGGACAGTTAAAAAGCTGAACAGCCATATTATAGAAGAAAGGATAACATAGCAAACAATAAGCCAAATCCATCCTGCTCTAACATTATAGGGGAGGCGTTTGCTGCAATTGAAAATCATTAGGAACGCAGGGCGAGATGTGCTTAAAACAGGCTGAAGTACCAGCCAATCTGCAATGATATTTTTTCTTGACTCAGCCAGCAGTCACAGTGACTTCTGTATCTGATTGAAGAAAAAATTTCACCTCCAACAGTCTATTAGGTTGAAGACAACGACAATCTATCCGGAATAAGGATAAGCACATAGCTAAACACCTAATTTGAACACTAAGTGATGTCTGTGTCTGCCTGTGTGTCACGCCTGGCTGTGAGTGCATAGTGTGGCATCTATAATTTATGTGTGGTTATCCCACGCTAGTAGATAAATGAGTGTGAGAATATATTTTTGCTAGGACTTATATGATGCAGTATATTCATTACTAGTTGTAATTTAATGTGCAGGAATTTATTCATAATGTGCGGCCTGTTTACTGCTGGTATGCTTTTTGGAAGGGGTGGAGAGATGCGTTGTAGATTTATTCTATAGATTTTGAATTGGTGGGAACGCTCAATTAACATTGGCCTTAGGCAGTGAAAGGTTCACTGTCCTAATTCCATCGCATTTTTGGAAACGTTGATTTAAAGCTCGGGAGGGAAACAATTTGATGTTGTATAGGGCACAAAAATACTTACCTTGACCTTCTCCCAACTAACTGAACAAATGAAACCAGCATTATGTAGGACACCTTATACAATTTTGTTTTCTAGTAATTTTAGGAAAAAAAAAAGTTTACTTTAGCAAATTCAATAGTTCTTGATTGAACCAATGCTGGGGCCTTCCTGCTAATATACCTTATTTACAATAAGGGATTGTACATACATTGTTGCAAAAGAGGTGCTGTTGTATGGCACTCGCAGATTAAATTTTAATGGTGAACCTGGAGCATGATAACACAGACGATTGTATGCATCTTATAAAGTCAATTGAAATAATTAGTGTTGTTCTCTAACTTTAATACGCTTCCCATTGAGACAGCCCAGGCTGGGCCGTAAGGTGGAAAGGTGAATAAACGCACCGCAGCTAAAAAGGGACTAGCGGATAAAGTGACCTCATCGTCCTTATACAATTCACCTGGCTAATCCGCCCGTCTTCTTTCTTCACTAACTTCGTGCCGGGCGCCGCCATTGTTCTCCCCTGGACGGCGCCTAGTATGACGCGCCGCTGCTGACGTCATACTAGGCGCCGCCTGGAGGAAAAACATGGCGGCGCCCGGCAGAAGTTAGTGAAGACAGAAGATGGCCGCAGGAGCCAGAAGAGGACCCGCGCGGACATCGGGGGAGCAGCGCTGCAGGTCGGGGCCACCGGAGGGCGAGTATATAAGTTTATTATTTTTGAAAGATTTTTTATGACTGTATGACTCGTGTATAAGCCGAGGGGAAGTTTTTCAGCACATTTTTCGTGCTGAAAAACTCGGCTTATACACGAGTACATTATATACACAGCATATGCATAGACATACAGCATATATACACTGTTGTATATGCACACACATGTATATCACATATACAAACATACAGCAAATATACACATGCATACAATACCATATACAGACATATAGCATTTACAGCACCCAAAACCCCAGATACTAAGGCCACCCGATGCTTGTGACTAGGGTTGGGAAGTAAGAGTTCTCCTTACAGAGAATGTCAATTAATTCCGCCGTGTAGGGGTTTGGAGACTTATAGCCATGGATGCTCCACTAAGGGATTCTGGGAAAGTATGCAAATACGTTTTCCAGTTTGGGATAAGGAAAACCACGTCTATTTTAGATACCTTCTAAGGCTGCTCCCTTGACTTCAAGAGACCCAGCCAGGTTATAACAGTTCTGTTTACTGTTGGGAATCTGTTTCTTATGGAATAGATTTACTGGTTTGGTTTTAAACCTGCATAATATCATAAGGCTTCTTGTAGGCCATGCTAGATGCTAAGGGAGCTTCTTTCCAAAGTGATTTAAAGAGGCCTGGTTTTCCTTATCCCATCCTGGAAAACTTTTTTGCATATTTTTCCAGAATCCCCAAGTGGAGTGTCCATGGCTATAAGTCTCCATACGCCTCCATACGTGAGGAGGACTCTTACTTCTCGACGCTATTCACAAGCCTTTCACTCAGCAAAACCAGTTCCCTGCACTGTACTGAAGAGACCTAATCAGGTCAAAACAGCGCTGTTTACAGTTGGGAATCTGTTCCTTCTGGAATAGTTATTCTGGTTTGGTTTTAATCCTGCATCATGTCATAAGGCTTCTTGTAGGTCATACTTGATGTCAAGAGAGCTGCCCTACAAGCTAAAGTTCTCCTTATCCCATCCTGAAAAATGTATTTTCAGATTTTCCCAGAATGCCTGAGTGGGACATCCATGACTATAAGTCTCCAAACACCTACACAGTGGCCATCATTAGCAGTCTCCGTGAGGAGAACTTTTACTTCCCGACCCTAATCACTGTAAGGCAGGGTTATCTCTCAGTCATTTTATGGCTGTGTGATCATGTAGTAATAGTATGTCATTATATAGCAGTGCTATCCAGTCATTATATGAAGGTATTATCACCCAGTCACTGTAAGGCAGTGTTATCCAATTATTACCGTATATGGTGGTGTGATCACGCAGTCAGAGTATGGCAGTGCTATCATCCAGTCATTGTATGGCGGTGTAATTATCCAGTCACCATAAGGCAGTTTATCTCCAGTCACTAGCCTGGCTTAATGTATATTGTGTATGTGTCTATAACCTATATATCCGATTAAGAATTATACACTATCACTGCACCTACAATCTGATAAGAACATGCAGAGTTTTTTATAATAATGAATTTTTCCCAAGAAATCCCAAGATGAAAATGTGGACGGGAAATGGCTAGGAAACGGACTACTTGCTGTCTATGATTGGCTATGCTGTGTTGGGGAATGTCTGAGCGGTTTCCATACCTTTGCTACATAAAAAATGGGGAGGTTAAGGCGATTACTATACTATAGGATGACTATATAACTGTAGCCTGGAAGAGTCTTAACCCTATTTGCATGTTTCCCACTAACTAAGAAGAAACACATCTGGACACATATTAATGGAGCCACCAGTAGATTACCATTTACTTTTCCACTTTTCCTTGACTTTTTAGCCCGAACACTGTTTCTCTAGGAGATGCTTCTGCATAGAGAATTAGTCTCTTGATCTTTGTAATAATTCAAGATTCCCAAGATCAACACCTTCCCCTACATAGTTTATGTCTATTGACATGCCAATACAAATAATAAGATAGGTTACACCCACCAGAACATAGTTTTATATGGGACAAAAACAAACAGACCATGCCATTGCCCCACGCAACTGTGCTCAAAAGGAGGGGCAGTGAGCGCTCCTCACCCCTCCCCTCTATTAGCTGAATGGCTTTGCCACTAATTGGACTACTGTGTGGCTCAGTATTTTAACAGCTCATAGACTTATATGGAGGCACAGGAATAGGACAGAAATTGGACCTCCTTACAAAAATGTTGCGGGACCTGTAGCATGATTAAATTAAATAACATTAAAACATGAGCATGCTGTATAAATTTGGATGAGACATGTCCATGAAACAACATAGTTGCATGTAGCTTTAGATACTAACCAATTTGGCCTTGTAATGCGTATTTAGCGAGTTACGAACATCTTAATGTTTATAGGTCAATGTCTGCTGACCAGGGTCTCTTTTAAACCTCTCTAATAGACAACTTTCTGAGTCGGATACGGTGTCTTACTAGAGTGAGAGTTCAGCTTCCTAAAAATTTAAACCTAGATGCCCACGACCACGAAAATTTTCATGCAAAAAGGTTGGCCATTTTCTTAGACCTTCTCTCCATCTTGCGGTATATCTTTATATCGTGTATCCTCATGAATTTTAGTTCATGAGTGATCCTACATTTGGTCATATGGTCCATTTAAACTACAGGCTGAGCACTATGCCGTCAAAAATTATTGCAATTATTGCATCTGTGTCCATTAAAAAAATAGTCATCTTTTTCAATTTTATGGGAATGAGCCCTAAATGTCAGGAAAGGATGAACCTAATTCACAATCCGACTTGGCTGATTATACCTTATATATCAAACAATGGAATAATGGAGGTCACGAGACAAGTGGATGCATGTCTGACTAGGTCTCCTTGTGCCCACTAATATAATTTAGTGGGGACCAGGAATGGTTGTCAGGGTTTAGAAAAAATAAAAAGGGAAACCCTTGTGACATTAATGACAATCCTGGCATAACGTAACCAATGTACCTCACCAGCACCAGACTCAACACAAACACCCATAGGAAAAGCAAATACGCATTGGAAGCCAACCAAAAAGAGACATAACATCAACAGAAGAGGAAAAAGGAGTGTAGCAAATTTTAGTGGGGGCCTTCCGTTCATCATCCTCTAGAAAATAATTCCTACTATCCTTCAAATTGATTTTTCTTCTGCTTGACCATCATGGTGTTGAGCTTGGGTCTGGCCAAAGGATCCTTTGGTTCTCTGGTAGGGCCAGTCCTGACCCTGGACGCATAAGTAGGGCAGTGTTTGATGGATAGAACAATCATGTTGCATTTATCACCTTCCATTTGTTAAATACAATATCAATATTTAGTATATCTGATTCCAAGGATCTAAGCTGCCAAAATGCCACACATTGCCAGAATGATTGTTTTTGTGACTTTCATTCTGGTTACAAGGGGAAAGTTAGAGATCATGTTGGTGGTCTCATGTGACATCACAACTTACTATGTAGCCAGCATATCCCAGGATCTATACTACGCATGCACTGACCTACAATGTCATACTGACAGGAGTTATTATGTGGCTCACGGCCTCCTACATTGATGGATGATATCTTATCCTGACTTACATGTACTCAGCCTTTGTACGATAAGTTGTCGTTCTTTGCTGTTTCATGCCCAGTTAATCAGTGACAGCCTTTACATGTTGCTTAAACCTTCACAATGAGCATCGACAAGTAGATATGACAATGTACTGTACTTGCAGGGACAGGTCATGCAAGATTTATCAGTCTTGGGAATAATTGGTGCAACAGTCATCGGAAAAGATTAAATAGTCATTATCTCCTTTCATAACCGGCTTAGACCTCAGAGGACAAAGCATTTCAGTGCTATCCCATAAATTCTTGAAGCAGAACATTGGATCACTAATAGATTACAATGGTTGCCAATCCAGGAAAATTTATAACAAGCTTACATTGTGCACATTATGATATTGTTTCTTGGCTTCTCAACAATAGTACTTACTACAAGTAGGCTGATTATCCCTATAATAATGGATAAATTCAATCTAATGATCCAATGGACCTGTCCATACTGAGGGTATCATTATCTGATGGGTTGGAGTCCAAAACCAGAAGTCCAGGAATTGCCAGCTTCCTCCACAGTTGGTGTGCTATGTCAGAGTCTTGTGTACTTCATCCCTGCCCTTACTACCGACTAATCTGGATAACACAGCTTTACCATGACAACAAGAAGTGAGTGGAGCTATTCTTCCAGTTAGCCAATGTCTGAAAAATCTATTCTGTCCTGCATGGGGAATGCATGCAAACAAAATGTCTACGTCTTGTAATTCCAATTTTTTTTTGCGGCTTGCAACACACACAAACTTAAAATGTATAAAAAAGTTACACTTCCCTGTTCCCCCTCCAATAGCACCGTGTTACATGTATGACGATCAACAATAATTGGGTGCTAACCAGAATACTGCGATTCGTACATAAAAAAGATTAGGATATAACAGCATGTCCCACAAGGAAAGTTTGACTGTTCGTGATTCTAGGCGCCTTGCTGCCGACCCACCCTAAAAAGTTAACCACTGGGCAGCTTATTTGGTGGCATTCATTAATATCTAAAAGGTATGTTTTAAAGCGGATGTGCAAACGATTTTGGGCATAACTTGCGTGTAACATTTACGTATCACATAAATTGTTTAAACAGTGTCACAACTTGTTTCTCCCTAGACTTGTGTCTTATTTCATCGGTTGGTGCCTACACAGTACGAGATGAGAGTACTGGTAGGAAACCTCCAGCGGAATGAGGAGCCATAAATAGATATTCACTTGGTCCGTATATGAACCACTACAATTGTATTGAAAATATGTTTTCTTGGCTGTATTTTGGTCATATTAAACTTTTAATGAGTTTGGTTTTAAATCACTAGATGGTTTCATTTTGGTGGATACAGACCTTGGGACCTATCAATTAAAAGTGCTTCCTGAAAGATAACTCTTAATTTAAAAGTACTAGATTTCTTCAGGGTCTTATTTGCCCAATCACACGAAGAACTTACCAGTGAAATGCACGGTTGGGGACTGAGATAACTGCCGCACGCTGGCGACTTGTCTCGAGCAGATGGACACGGTAACGCCCCCCAAATATGCCTCTTTATGTTTTTTTCCACAGTTTGTATTGCAAATAACTTTTTAGCTTATGTAACGGTATTTAAATATAAGTGCTTTTTAACTGTAGTATTCCTCAGGTTGGGTTAGACACTGGCTATAAGCCCCTACCCTATTTGTGGCTCTGCTATAGCCAAACTATTCTTCCATTTACCAATAATCGATAACCTTATGTTTCGAATATTTCTTATACCACAGGTATGAGTCAACTAATCACCTCTTCTACATTTTATTCCACAGGGGCATTTCTCATACCTTACACGATTATGCTGGCCTTCTCACGGTCTTCCACTATTCTTCTTGGAATGTCTCTGGGACAATTCTCCAGTTTGGGTCAATGAGTTGGCGGGTTGTCCAATCTTACAAGGTAATTAGTTGAGTCGTGTATTGAGTCTATCCTAGTTGCTTTTTGGAGGTAAGAACTTGATTGATTTATTGACACAGTAGTTTTGACTTTATTCTAGTTATGACCATCATTATAGGGTTTGATTATGTGGCGCTCGTAGTTGGTTGGATGTGAAAGTTTACGTGCCATGTAGGTGGGTCAGAGGGGTCATGATGCATGCATGCTATGATTAATGAGATTATCAAGGATGAGTGAAATCTTTCTCAATTACACTTAGCTCTCCGAAGCTCCAGTTCTCTCTGTGGCACTGCCCATCTACTGCCCAGGGCCACTAGATCACTCAGCATCCCGATGGCAGTGGTCTTGGACAGGAGTGTAATGCCTGCCAATGACGGGTAGCAGCGCTGGAGACAGGTAAGTGAACTCTTGTTGTTTCTCCAGCCATCCTTGTATAGTAGGTATACAAAAGAAGATTGCGGCACCCCAGGGACATCAAAGTTTATTGTAGACAAACAGGGGTACAGACGCCGAACATGGCTGCAGTGACGGGCCGTTTGCGCTGGGCAGCGCTTCCTCTAGCCTCTGACGTCATCCTCCAACCCGAGCATGCGCCATTTAAGCGCCGGCCCCGGAAGGTTGTCATAGATAACATAGCAACAATCACAACCTTCCGGGGCCGGCGTCTAAAATGCGTCATACATCAGGGAGAATGACGTCAGAGTCTAGAGGAAGTGCATGTCCAGCGCGAAAACGGACGCCCCTTCTCCGTGGTCGCATGTCGCGTCTGTACCACCTGTATTTGTCTACAATAAACGTTGAAGCGTCAGGTGAGTGCCCGATCTTCGTTTTCGTATACCTACCTGAGACTATCTGCCTCTTTGCTGAGCACCACCTCGGACGTGCTTCACATTACTGCAACGAATGCCACACGTAACTCCAGCTGTTACTGTGGTCCAATTGCGCATAAAAACAGGAATCAGTGAGATAGTGTGCCAGGAGCCATTTCTTTCTTCTTTGGTGACGATCCTGTGTATAGTATCACTAGACAAATCAAACATTGTAGCGTATTACGCCCTCATTATAATATAAATGGAATTTTCAGAAGTTGAATCAGTGCCTGTTGGTGAACAATAGATGGTATTATATCTTCCCGCAATATTTGCTATGTTTGACCATTGCTTTCTTGGTTTTTGTGTTTTCAGTAGAAGCATGAGGAAGTTGGCAAAAACATGGTGGGCACTGCCCATGGCTTTAATTCTAACACAGTAATCCCCCTGAGTGCACAAAGCCTTTTTATTAGCTTGGAAATATTATGACTTTAACCCTTTTATTGATATAGATATTGAAAAAAAGAAGCAACAATCAAGGAAAAATATTACAGTCCTATGCCATGGTCAACATTTTGGAAATGTGTAAGGCATTAGGAAGAACTTACACAACATAGATGTGTCCTAATAAAAATGTACATTAATAAATAAGAATAAATAATAATTTAACATCTGGTCGCAATTGTGGAGTCATCCTCTTAATATTCATTAACGGGGTTTTTTTCGGACCCAATTTTTTTACAACTGTTGACCTTTCCGCAGAATAGCTCATACTATGGGTCGGTGTTGCTACACTAACACTTGACCCCGCACCAGATCGTGGTTACATGCCGGTTGAGAGCAGGATAATATAGTAGGTGCGAGGTGTGTTATATAATTGAAGGATTTATGCCAATAAGAGCGCTCAGTTTATTGGTGGACACAACCACATTGGCAAACGTTATAAGAACAAATATTGATATCATTCTGTGTAACCAGCTATTTTGTGTTGTAACAGGAGCTAATTCTGTGCTTCTTGTGTTGCAAAATGTTGACTTGTTAGTTTTTGTATTTTTGTGCCACTAGTTCTATACGTTGACATTAGTATTTATTTTTTCATTTCTAGGTGTTTGGCCCCTCATGGTGACCATCATCCTACTTTGTAGATCACCATATCTACTACAATGTCATCATGCCTACAGTTTGTATTACATATGTTTGCTTCATTTCCAAAGCGTCCTACCTTGGTCAGGATTGCTTCATTGGAGCCGATGAATTCTGCAGCAAAGTTCCTCGAGGTAAGTCCAAGAGCACTGCACATTTATTTCTTTTATGATAGGAGATCTACCAGTAGTTTTGATCAGTGGGAACATCAGGAGAATTAGGCATAAATGACGTTGACCTCTACCTCTCCAATGGACTGCTGACAAGCCCCTCAAAATAGCTCAAGGAGGAAGACCATAGACCACTTCATGTTAAAGGTTTTTTTTTTTTTTAAAGTTGAGCGGTCTAAAACCATTCAAGCCCATTGATTGAAAAGGAATCACCACGTAAAAAAAAAAAAAAAATACGCACCCTTCCTCCTCTGATGTTTGATCCAGTGCTATATGTGTTTGAGTCTTGACAAACCTGGGATCATCTAGAAAAGAAAGTTATAATTAGCAGAAAAGAGCGCTGGACAAGATGTCGCGGCGCACGCGGGCTGCGTATTATTGCCTCGCCAACTCCCCCAATGATGGAAGAGATCTAAACGGGAGTTAAAGAAATGCGTGCATGCTATTGCACCCGCCGGCTCTGTATCCCTGCCAATGTGCTGTAATTAGTAACTTTGGGAGGTGACCACACGATGGTTGAAAAGACTAGGCACTTGCGGTGCGGGGCAAGATTAAGCAGCGTGCGCGATTAGAGTTTTTTCTCTCTGACATTCGTCTGCAATTTACTTCTTAGAGTTGTGCCTGGTGACCTAGAACTGTCTAGCACTTCCAGAATTCGTCGACGGATCAAGGTGGATACTAAAATTTTCAAATCTGGGCGATGACTATCATTGAATGCTACATAGCCCTCCTCTCCAAAACCTACTAGTCCATCAATATGCAAGTCCTGCCAAATCATAACATTTCACTTCTTATTCCTAAAGTGATTCATTGTCCTGCGTCATGTACAGAAATATATGTCACTGATAATCTACTCATTCAGAGGTCCGCAATGTCACAAATAAATGAGACCATAATAACAGCAAATCTAACTGTGGTGGTAATGAAAGGAACGTCTCCTGCATAGACAAACACCACCATAAGGCGAGAGTGAAGTGCCGAGCAAACAGTACTGGGAGTAAAGTGGAAACTAGTATTATTGGTTATATTCTTTCATCATAAGTTCATTTGTTTTGGAATTGTTGATTTTGTGAAACCATAGCTAGTAATTTGTGAAAATAAAATTACAAAATAAATTTGTAAAATAAACAATCATAATAACATATGGGCCCAAAATTACTATAATTATGACAGACTGTAGTTTATCAGTTACATAGTCTACCGATTTTACCAACAGAAACAGCGAAACAAAATGTATTGATCTAAAAGGGAGCCCATCACATTGGATGACTGTCAGCCAAAAGTTTGCCATTTGTTGGAGCAACACCAATTTGACTTGTATAAAGTCCAAAAGTCGCAGCAAAACAACAGAATCTCCTTGCCTAAACTCAGCATTGCACGTGGGTTATAATCAGTTCATACATGCACCAGATTCTATGGCGCTAAGGATCGTCCATCCTCGGATGCGGAGACATCGGGGGTCATTTAATTTGGACTTTCATTGGAAAAACTCTTTTTTTTATTTTTTTTCCTTTCTGCTTCCTTGCGCCACTAATTATTAGATGAGTGTGGCACAAATCATTTATCCCTTTACCACCACTTAACTTGACTGAGTACACGTCATCCTCTCGTGGAAACTTTACTGGCGCCTCGTCGAATCTGAACAGACATATTTTTGGGAACCGTCTATTTCGCTATAAAAATTTTCTAATGTGGCGTCATTAATCCATTAACAAGAAAAGCGTTGACAAAGCTGTCTCCAGGGGATCTCGGACAAACTAGTCACATCTGCATCGCAATTCATGTCATCTTTAGTCCTCCTTTGCCTAATAATTCAGCTGAGAGAAGATTGGTGAACTATGTGTTCTGTGGTTCTAGCCCCCGTACTAATTTCTCTGACTTAAGAAAATTAGATTAACATATTTTTGGTCGTGCTGTCCAATCTTATCTGTGATAATGAGTCTGTAGGATGATGACATCAGGGTTGGAAATGGCAACATGTTCTATGTGGATTCACAGCAGAAGAAACCAAAACTGATGCTTAATAAATTGGAAAATGCATCCAAATTCCATTTCATTAATACCCGGATTTAAACATTGGCAAAATACTATGAATTCCCCTATGCGGTATAAACCAAGTGCTTTAAAGTAGGAGATAGGAAGGAAAAATAACAGCTTTTTGATTATCATGTTACTTACTTTTTAATAAGCTTATAGGAATTTCCAAACAGTTTATTTATAACGTATATTATCATATCATCGCAGTTCTGGTTAAGAGTCAAACTCCCCTCATCTCCTGCTTGTTCAGTGTTGCACAAAAATACTATATATGATTAAAATGAATGCAAGCCTTAGAGAACATCTGCACTAATGGCAGTTACACACCTGGACTGTCTTCTCAAAAACGTAACTAATATTGTATATTTTTTGTAGAACAAGTGCGCAATACAAAGGGTCAGTGGTTTGGAAGAGACGGGTGGAACGGGTATTCTGGTTACCAATTGACCTGTAGTCTTCTTTCTAGCTTGGATTATGTGCGGGTCAGCGCCTATTTAAAAGGCAGATAAATCATCTGGGGAGGTAATTCCACAATCCCTTCAGTCTGGTCTAAACATTAGTTTTTACAGTGTTAATTTTATAATGTTTACTTTTACAATTCAGTTGATCCCGCGTGTATTCTCCTAAACGGAATCCTGTATCCCTGTGACCCACTTTTCATTATAAGTTCTAGGTGGTGTACGTCACTGCAGTATTCCATATGTAGTCCTTTATCATCTTGTGTTGTGTTCGAGGAGCAACGCTTGAAGGGCGTATGCAAGGACATACTACTTACAGTTTTGGAACATGGCAGCAACCAGTAAGGATGCCAGTACCCACGCTCATATCAACCGAACTTTCTTATATGTTATCGTTAGACAACAATTTTTCTCAGTACTACAATAGGTACGCACACACCATAGCATGACCTTATTCGGGAATTTGGCACTCTATCTTTAAGTCAACCAAACAAACTCAAAGTGCTACTAATCCCCATATACAGACAATTACCTTAGATGTTGCTCATAAGTCCACCATAGCTAATTAACACGTAGCTATCATATCAACATATGGTTATTAAACATCACGTGTGTTAGTTTCTTTGTAGGAGTCTCACTAGATGAACTCAGGCAACCGTGACCGATCAGTGGTGCGCACTTGCTAGATGGTCGTGAAGGTCCTAGTCTGCCTGTTTTTGCTCCAGGCTTCCCAGTTCCTATGGATGAGGGAGGGGTGGCGAAACCTCACAACTCCCTTTCCACCCGTCTCAAAAAGGACACAAACATGTATCCTGTTGGTGGTCCATTCCTGCACACTTGTACTACTTACCCTAATAGTTCCCTAACTACTTCTAATGGACTAGTGTTTGTAATTTCTCATGAATGGGTCTCTAGAAACAAAGGTTCCATTTACACCAGCAGTTACAACACCAGCACCATGACACTATCAATTGCGGTTATCGGACCTCTGAGACCTTCAAAGAGAGGCACAACCATGGGCCAATCTATAGTTTGCTCCTCTATAATATACAAACTTTCAGATATCTCAATAGGACAACTCTGGTGCGTTAAAAGTGGGATTGTGAGGAAGATGTCCTGCTGTCTGTGTTTCCCAAAGAGATGGTTTCATATGTTCTGATGTGTATGGGGTCTTTGGGGTGCCTGGGTGGTAGGTGGAAGCCTTATTGTAGGGTGTGTATTTTTATAAGGTTTTCTAGGGGTTCAGAAGGTATATCTGATTCTTTGATTTGAGTGGATGTGGTTGGAAGTGAATCATGGCAAAGTTTTGTTCATGTCAGAAAATGTCATTGCTATTACCGTTGGTCGGAAGGGTTGATTATGGTGAACCTCAGTCTTGGCTGGAACACGGGCATTTTTTTAAGACCCCGTCATCAGGTTGTGGCACTTGTCCTGTCACCTCTATCCTGTTGGAGTGCGACGTCGACAAGTGATCCATCCCAGCTTTATCTAGTCATTTCATACTTTCAATCATTGTGTTCAAAATCATCTCTATTTTTATCATGTCAAACTGAGGCTGGTCACATGGTCAGAGGCAGTGATGCACCTACCCCTGTTACCCCTCCCCTCTCTCCCCCTGCTTCATGTCGTGTGTAATGTATAGTAAAGTATTGCTAAGTATGTGTGCTGCAATCATGCTGACACATGCTGCAATTGTCCTCCTAATTACACTAGGTGAGCTACACAGAACTACAGCTACACATGACTCGGACATGTTCTGCTGTAACATGGCTGCCTGATGCTGCTGGATCTCTCCTATACCCACACAAGGTCTGCAGGGGGCGTGGCCGACCAGCAACCAGGAAGCACATCATTATACAGTACCTCACATCATTATCAGGCTGTCAGCCATGGCACTGGGGGTGTTGGCCTAATTGCCCAGGCCTCCCGAACTACAATGACTAGAGTGGACATCTTGCATATGCTTAATGCTTCATTGGGACATCTTCACAGGTCATTTGCATACAGCGTGGTTAGACCGCATGCTTAGGTTTACAGGCAGTAGAGGGACAAGTGAAGGGATAGAGGCAATGCTCTCTAATGCGCACTTTTCTGAAAATATATTTAGTTTTAGGGGGGTTATTTTGCATGAAACTGGTTCGTAGGTTCGTCTTGTAAACCCTTGCCCGCCTACGTGACGTCAGCCCTCAAACTCCCATCCCTAAACTTGTTACTTGCCAATTCCTACCACATTCCTGTCACCATCCCTTGAGGAAGTCGACGCAAACGTGCTTCGGGGTGCTGCGGTTGGTGGTCTGGGAGTTTCTTCCTGTGGTAGGATTGCGCCACATTGTAAAACGCCTGGTATAAGGGTTCGGAACCAAACATTGTTTTTAATAACCCACATACGGTATATATTCCTCCCTGGATGTACTTGCATGCCTATTATAGGCGAATTAATTGGTGCAATTGTTGTATTGACCTAAACCAACTACCCACCAACCACTTTCTGTCTGTCTGTATGGGTTTTATGTGGTGTTTTTTACATTTTGTTGGTTCCATAGTCGTGTGTAACAAATAGAAATCAAGACATAAACGATTTGATCTTTATCTACATTTGATGAATATCAGTATGTGCTATTGTGGTTCTTTATACGATATTTGTGGGTACTGTACATTATAACTGAAATGTACTTCCTGAGGTACAGGCAGTGCCGTGGGCCTGCTCATCATACACCTGCTTACGAGTGGCGCCGTTGATAATGTCCCCCTATGTTCCTATGTTACCATCATGTACTTATTCCTATTCCAATGGTGTTTAATATGTTCTTCCTTTCAGGCTTGGAAAGATGCTGCACCAATATTTTTCTCCCTCTCCACGGCCTGGGGTGGCCTCATCGCTCTATCTTCCTACAATAACTTCCGTAATAATTTCTAACCAGGATTCATCTAGTCTGCATAAACAACTGTGGCACCAGTGTGTTTGCTGGATTTGGCCCAATATTTCCATACTATTTTGGGACATATGTAGCCATTACATGACCTCCGAATCCTGTTCCTGACAGTAGCATGACTCAGGTACTTTATATATGTAGAAACAATATCGTTCTATTTCTCTACTTATAAAATGAGAACTGTAAATCTGTGTTTTGCATATTCTAAGTATACCGTAATTCTGGCATCTAGCCGTAGCAGAAATGCCTCCAGAGCCTCCCTTACTGTAATACTATGGTATTTGTGACTTTTTTTGGGATAAGGTAATCACACTGCTCTTCAAGCGGAAAGTGAATTATAGCTAGAAGGCCAGTTTTGTACTATCGCAGGAACAACCATCGGGAGCAACAACTAGTCTTAATATAGTCCTTAATCTCAGCTCTTTCTCTGGCTTCAACTCCAGCATCAGCACATATCTGTATATTGAAAGGTCTACAAAGAATTCGAAATTAGTTGATAATGTTGCCTGTAATAACCCATCAAAGGGGGCATAGCTGGTATCTGCCTTTCTTGAATTTTCAGAGTTTGGACAATCTCCCTTCCCATTTTGTATTGATGTCTATCTAAGATCCCAGAGAATTCCTGTAAATGGCTATCTTTTCCAGAACTACAGTGAGATGGGAATACGTGGAACTATACCTTTAAACCAGAACTCAGATTACTGAAATTTAGACTTTATTTCCTGCCATGTTTCTTCAAAAAAAATATTTACCAGAGGAACCCCTTGACTTATGTAAGTTTTTGTGAATAAAGGTTCTGGCAATCAATGAACCATTTCTGATCATCAATGTTCTCCTAAAAATTCCGATCTATTAATATCATTGGGGTTAATGCGAAAGTAAAATCGGAGTGTTTGATAACAAAAAGAAGATACACAAATGATTTCTTTCACCTGGTAATATAATATGTTTTGTGCTTAGCACAACTTTTCTAGTAAAGTCTTGTCTGCATTCCATGGGAAACTTTGTGCTTTGCTTGTGACAAACCTGGTACCATAGTTCCACACTGGACCGGCATGTCAGATTTTTCTTTTATGAAGCTAATTATTAACATCATCTCAATGCTAACAAATTGAATGTCCAATCCTTAGAATACATCATCAATATCTTTCATTTGTGTTCCAACTGAATAATATTGTAGTATATAGAAGTACATATATTGTCCTATCTTTATAACATTTATTCTCCTTATATGTTTATAGGGTTTTGGTTTTGTGGCATTTATGCATATCCAGTAGCTTTAAGCCCACTTCCAGTTCCCCCTTTGGTCGTTCCTGTTCGTCTCATAGCCCATACTTTACGAGGTCTGGACTCAATCATATTGTCACATGTGATAGGTACTGACACTACTGAGCAATTTTCCATTTACTTTGTAAATACAAGTTTGGGTAAATGACGTATTAAACTTTTAGAATAACAGAAATAAACTTTGTGGGATTTTTTACTGTACCCCTTTAAGATTGGCATATCTAATGATCATGGTCCCGGTGGGACATTTGAAGGCAGAGGGCCCTATGTGTCTAGTGAGTGTGTAACCCTAATTGTTCAGTGGGATGTGTATACAATCAGCGCCCCCTACCCTAGCTCGTCTGTAGGCGTTTCCCTCATTTTTATACATTACATATATAAAATATAATATACATTATCACAAATGCCTTTTTTACTGAATCTTCCATATCAACAGAAACCATTGTCATCCATAATGGACGCTTTCCCTGTCAGCGATTGATAACGCGGCCGGATTCCGGTGACCATTGCCTGCGCTGCTGTGCCTGTTTTCTTCTAGGACTGGTTTGTGTTACAATGGAAGATGTATTAATCCATGTATATATCCTGTCTGTTGTATATATCCGTATGTGTGAATATATTCCGTGTGTGTGTAGTTAAGATACTGAGTATCCATGTAAAGGAAGCTGGACAACTGGGTCTAAAGAATCTCTTTTTGGAGTTGTTCACATCACGATCGGTCCAGGTCGTGTAGTACCGCGGACTTCCCTCATCCACAAACTTTGCTGGGAGTTTTCAGGGGGCCTCTGTCCACATTAAAGAGACTATAAAATAGGACATTTCGCCGAAAGGAAGGGAGCAAGGGTAGGGAACACGGATTCTTGAAGGTATGTCCGCTCGGTAGGTCTCTAGAGTCAGGAATCCAGAATTGTATATATACTGTATAATAACTGGTACAACCTGTTGTAGAGTATGACCCTCACTATCCAGCACTGCCATATACCATGTTCCCAATCGTGAGAGGAATCATCTGCTATTTAGACCACAGGATTTAATAAACCCGGTCCCTTCTGACATCTCAACTCCCCTGTATATTAAGATATTTTTGTTCTTGTCCTACAGGCTGGCATTTTTGGGTAAACTGATTGATACTTCTGTAAGTGGATGGCTATCCTGTTTGCTAGCAGTGATTGAGCTCGACTCTGGCATATTGCTTTTGGTTTATGCGTAACTGTTATTGGTATATTTTTTATTTTCTGTATTGCTTATAAACCGGCAGATAGTCCGAGCAGCTGTTTGATTCAGCATACAGCGGATGGGTCACATCTCCAGCAATTATTAGCATAATTTAAAAGTGATTTTAGAAGGAAGAAGTTAGTCATGAATAACAAATATAAGAAGAAGATTAATATGCTTGATCGTCAATTTTCAATGGAAGGGTGCACAATTGAGTGATAAGTGTAATAACACGCCTCTCCTGTCCGATTGATCTGTTTCTATGACAGCCTGGAGCCTCATCGAGCGATTGTTTCTATGACAGCCTGGAGCCTCTCCGAGTTATCTGTTTCTATGACATCCGGGAGCCTCTCCAGTGTGATCTGTTTCTATGACAGCCGGGAGCCCCGCTCGGTGCACCTATATCCGTCAACCTTTGATTCTGTCTTTTCTATGGACAGCTGGGAGCCCCCCTCTCCGCAGGTTATTCGGTTTCTATGAGCAGCTGGGAGCCTCTCCGGGTGTCGGTGTTCTTCTATGGCAGCCGGGAGCCTCTCGATGTTGACCTGTTTTCTATGTGACAGCTGGGAGCCTCTCCGAGGTGATCGGTTTCTATGACAGCCGGGAGCCTCTCCGAGTGATCGGTTTCTTATGACAGCCGAGCTCTCCGAGGTGAGTCGGTTTCTAGACAGCTGGAGCCCTCCGAGGTGAATCGTTTCTTGACAGCCGGGAGCCCTCTCCGAGTGATCTGTTTCTATGACAGCTGGGAGCCTCTCCAGGTGATCTGGTTTCTATGACAGCCGGGAGCCGTCTCCGCAGGTGCGGTTTTCTATTACAGCTGGCGCCTCTGCCGAGTGATCTGTTTCTATGGCAGCGGGGAGCCTCTCCGAGGATCCTGTTTCTATGACGCCGGGAGCCTCTGCTCCAGGTGATCTTTTTCTATGACAGCTGGGAGCCTCTCCGAGGTTGACGGTTTTCTATGACAGCCGGGAGCCTTTCCGATGTGATCTGTTTTCTATGCTCAGCTGGGATCCTCTCCGAGGTAGCTTTTTCTATGACAGCCGGGAGCCTCTCCGAGGTGATCGGTTTTCCTATGACACTGGGAGTCTCGCATGAGGTATCTGTTTCTCTGACATCCGGAGCCTCTCCGGAGTGATCGTTTCTATGACAGCCGGGAGCCTCTCCACGGTGATCTGTTTCTATGAACAAGCCGGAGTCTCCCTGAGGTGATCTGTTTTTCTATGACAGCCGAGAGCCTCTCTGAGGGGATCTGTAAGGCGCTCAAAAAAATCCTTTGATTTTCTCAGAAATCAAAGGTGCGGCTTATAGTCCGTTGCCCCTTATATATGAACCTTACTTACAGACAACAGCTGCCTTGAACTGTGCACAGGTCTGCCACCTGCTGGTCATTCATCCTTATAATCAAGTGCGCCTTATAATCCGGTGCGCCTTATATATGAACCTATACATTTTAGCAGACATTTATTTATGGTGCGCCTTATAGTCCGAAAAATACTGTATGTACTGTGTATACCGTGCAACTGTAACATTTGTGAGCATATAAATATGTATATTTTTTAAGGGGCAAGGGGGACCCCATTCAGAAGTCTGCTATGGGGCCCTGCCTCTCCTAGTTACGCCACTGGTTGAATGTGTCAAGTATTAGAGGATTGGTCCGCTAAGGTAGGCATTTTAATTTGTGCAGGCCCCTTAGGTGGGTATTATACTGTGTACGGGTCCCTTAGGTGAGTAGTATACTATATGCAGACCCTTAGGTGAGTATTATACCATGTGCAGACTCTTAGGTGAGTATAATACCATGTGCAGACCCCTTAGGTGAGTATTATACTATGTGCAGACCCTTAGGTGAGTATTATACCATGTGCAGACCCTTAGGTGAGTATTATACCATGTGCAGACCTCTTAGGTGAGTATTATACCATGTGCAGACCCTTAGGTGAGTATTATACCATGTGCAGACCCTTAGGTGAGTATTATACCATGTGCAGACCCTTAGGTGAGTATTATACCATGTGCAGACCCCTTAGGTGAGTATTATACCATGTGCAGACCCCTTAGGTGAGTATTATACTATGTGCAGACCCTTAGGTGAGTATAATACCATGTGCAGACCCCTTAGGTGAGTATTATACTATGTGCAGACCCCTTAGGTGAGTATAATACCATGTGCAGACCCCTTAGGTGAGTATTATACTATGTGCAGACCCCTTAGGTGAGTATTATATTATGTGCAGACCCCTTAGGTGAGTATTATACCATGTGCAGACCCTTAGGTGAGTATTATACTATGTGCAGACCCCTTAGGTGAGTATTATACTATGTGCAGACCCCTTAGGTGAGTATTATACTATGTGCAGACCCCTTAGGTGAGTATTAAACTGTGTGGAGTTACTAAAGAGATGAGATTAGGGTATAGGCTATTATATGTAAATTGCATAGCCCACATTTCATCTGTTATTGTCAGGAGTTACAGTACTAAATGATGGGCTACCTACTAATCTCCCAGCGGCAGCCTAGTCTAACCCTCCATGTAATGCGCTATTTCAACACAAATATAATGGGGTCAGTGTGACGTGTTTGCAAATATTTGAGACAACATTGCTAGGAGATAAAAGATCTTCTAATAAATGTTAAATAATAATCAACATAAGCTTATGAATATGCAAATGCTATAAACAGGTAATGTACAATTTATTTATAAAGCATCCATTCATTTATAAGTGTTATTTCTAAGAACTAGGGCAAGCCCATAATTTGGTCCCAATTTAAAGACATGGAAAAAACCTGTAATACTATAACCTACCAACCAGCTGTCTTTATTCTGCTGACTAATCTGTAATGCAAAGTGATGAAATCTGAATAGGAACACAATTGCATCACTTCTGCATCCTCTGCATTATTTTATCATGGGGATTTGTGTGAAGCTTCCTGAATAAAGAGAGAGTTCTAAGCGAGGCTTCACTTCAATAACATGAAGTCATATTGCTTTTCACATTAAGACTGCTTTCAAAAATGAGTGAACATTTAGTATGTGGACTACGGTGTGGCTTAGTACTAACTACACAATGAGTGAAAATTTAGTATGTGGACTACGGTGTGGCTTAGTACTAACTACACAAAACTTTTTTGTTTGTAAGTATTTTATAGCTTCTATTAAAATTTTTTATTTCTAGGCATCTGTTGGCAGCCTTACACTGTACCCACAAAGCATAACACCCCGATTTACTGGACCCAGCGCTATATACTGCTCCCCATAGTGGCCCCTAATTAGGATTAACCCCATTACTCTTGACACACCACATTTATAATGGCCGCTTTTCTGTAGCACCCTCTTTATAATGCCCCTTAGCAGTGACGTAACTAACGCTACGGCTGCTACAGGGCCCGTGAGGCTCAGGGGCCCGTAGCACAATCATAATGTCTGCCTAATGTCACTCGGACTCACTCCATCTAATCACTACCCAACTGCCGCCGTGCAGCACTCTCAGCCAGGGCCCTGTTATACGATGCAACAGGGTCTAAAACAATAATTCCCGCCCCTCTTTTCTTGTCCCCTCCTGCTCTGTTCCTGCCTCCTCTGTCATTGGCTTAATGCGTCCGCAGTCCGCCCCCTGGCCAAAGCTCTTCCATCTACTTTACATTTTTAATTAAAAAATATTTATTCATGTCTGACTGCCTTTTTTTAGCCTTGAACCTGTCACCATGAAAATCATTGTAATATGCAGCATGTTATAGAGCAGGAGGAGCTGCACATATAGTACATAGTATCCTATTTGCTGAGCAGGCTATATATGATGTCCTATGTGTAGATAGCATCTTATAGAGCACTCTTTACTGTTGAAACCTCATCTCAAACATTGACATGTACTTTGGCTATAAGTTCTATAGATTGATGTTTACAGGTACTTTTCATGGTATCCCCATGTTGAACCAATCTCTGAGTGGCTCTTACTCTCCCAATTTAAAGTACTGTATATATAATTTGTAATATATAATTTATGAATAGCTAGCTTAAGGGGAACTCTCAGAAATGTACCTAATAAACCACCACCAGTATGTTGTCAAGCAGCTGAACACCTTCCAAATCAAGTTTCTTCCATACCCCCGTGTGGTGGCATCATCCAGATAATCAACATTGACGTGAGATGTAATTGGATGTAGAAAGTCAATGAGGCGGAGATTTTAGCACTGAAGTCAAGCTTTCCCCACTTCATAATGCCCCATCTGCTGTGATTGAGATCATTCACCAGGCTTCAGAAGAACCAGATAGTGATGACCCTGGGCGTAACGTCAAATACAGCAGAGGAGGCAGTCTATGTCAGGGAGAGCTTGACTTCAGTGCTAAAGTCTTCGGCTCTTTGACTTGATACAGATGATACCACCACACTGGACTACAAAAGAATCGTGATCTGAAAGGTATTAATCTTCTTGACACTGTACCAGTAGGGGTTTTATTATATTTTATGTCTTGTCTCCACTTACCATTGTAAGTATAGTTGATGGATATATTATGTAAATTGAAATGGAAGTATAAAAACATCATGTTTAGATGCTTAGATATTAGCAGATAAAACCAGAAGAGACATGACACATTTTCTGCCTTCAAGCTACAGTTAGACAATTATTCATACACTTATGGGTTATACATACCTGGAGATACATCAGAGAGCTACTTGAAAGAATTTTTACATTTTACAAATTGATCATCAATCAGAGACGCTAAAAATGTCACTAGTTTTAGAAACATTCGAAAATATCTTTCATAAATCACATTTGTAGTGACCTTCCTTATGCAGTTTATGACTGCAGGAGATTAAGGTTATTTTGATGTTAGAAAAATTCTTAAAACAATAGAAACATCTGAAATAGACATTAAAGGGACCCACCAATAATAAAGAGCTTTCATAGTCACTCCACATCTAGGGTTGTACATATATTTTTATATTCCTACAGTGGGTACAAAAATATTCAGACCCCTTTTTTACTCTTTGTTTCAATGCAGCCAATTGGTAAGATCGAAATAGTTCCTCATCTTGAAAAAAAAGAACAAAATGTAGATATTTTTGCTAATTTATTAAACAAGAAAAACTGAAATATCCCTCGGGTTGGATGGTGAACATTGGTGGACGCCATTTTCAAGTCTCTCCAGAGATGCCCAGTTGGGTTTAGGTCAGGACTCTGGCTGGGCCAGTCATGAATGGTCACAGAGTTGTTCTGAAGCCATTGCTTTGTTATTTTAGCTGTGTGCTTAGGGTCATTGTCTTGTTGGAAGGTGAACCTTTGGCCCAGAGCACTCTGGAAGAGGTTTTCAACCAGAATATCTCTGGAATTGGCCACATTCATATTTCCTTCATTTGCAAAAAGTCATCCTGTCCCTGCAGCTGGAAAACACCCCCATAGCATGATGCTGCCACCACTATGTGTCACTGTTGGGACTGTATTTGGCAGGTGATGAGCAGGGCCTTGTTTTCTCCAAGCATACAGCTTACAATTAACACTATAAAGATCAATCTTTGTCTCATCAGACCGGAGAATCGTATTTATCATAGTCTGAGAGTCCTTCATGTGTTTTTTGCAAACTGTATCCTTTTATATGTCTTACACTGAGGAGAGGCTTCCATCAGCACACTCTGCCACAAAGCTCTGACGGGAGGAGGCTGCAATGAAAGTTGACTTTCTAGAACTTTCTCCCATCTCCCAAATGCATCTGTGGAGCTCATCCATAGTGATCTTGGGGTTCTTTTTTAACTCTCTCACCAAGGCTCTTTACCCACAATTGCTCAGTTTGGCTAGATGGCCAGGTCAAGGAAGAGTTGTAGTCATCCCTAACTTCTTCCATTTAAGGATTATGGAGGCCACTGTACTTTTTGGAACATTTAGTGCTACAGAAATTCTTTTGTAACCATGGCTAAATATGCCCTTTCCACAATTTTGTCTGAGCTCCTTGGGCGGTTCCTTAGACCT
Organism: Engystomops pustulosus; assembly: GCA_019512145.1. Classification (NCBI taxonomy): domain Eukaryota; kingdom Metazoa; phylum Chordata; class Amphibia; order Anura; family Leptodactylidae; genus Engystomops; species Engystomops pustulosus. Next base: position 44,851,600 of record CM033644.1, on the reverse strand, counting down.
GATGATTCTCATGGGCTCTGACATGCTTTGTGAGCTGTGAGGCCTTTTATACACATGTGTGTTCTTTTCCTGATCAAGTCCAATCAGTTTAATTAAACACAGCTGGACTATAATGAAGGAGTAGAACCATCTCAAGGAGCATCAGAAGGAAATGGACAACATGTGAGTTAAATATGAGTGTCACAGCATGGGTCTGATTACTTATAACCAGGTGATATTTCAGTTTTTCTTGTTTTATAAATTAGCAAAAATGACTACATTTCTGTTTAATAATAATAATAATAATTATTTATATAGCGCACACAGATTACGCAGCGCTGCACAAAGCATGTTTATTTCAGTCACAGTGGGGTGTAGAATGTACATTAATGAGCAACAAAAGATAACTTTTTGATCTTACCAATTGGGGGAAATGAAACAAAGAGTGAAAACTTTAAAGGGGTTTAAATACTATCCATACCCACTATATGTAGCTTCATGGCAAGATTCTACAAATGTTAGTTTATAGGCGTATAAAAGAAGGAAGCGTCTACTCACAGTGTTATTTTTTTAATTGTCCAACTCACTGTAATTATATTTACTTTTATTTTACAGTAGACTATTAATCCTGCTATTATGTTCCTATTGGTATTTCATTTGGATTTATTTTAGTCACTTCACCTAATGAGTATTTATTTATACAAGACATTTGAATAAGGGAAGATGATATGATATTAAATTAAAACGTACGAGGGAAACAGCCCTTCCCTCCTTCTTAAAGCACCTTTCTAAAAGGGGTATTCTCATCTTGGACATTCCATTAAATATGGAATTTGGCACAAATTTTCGTTTAGGCGCATGTTTTGGCGCAATATGACTCCAGGCACCCCCTGGCGTAGAAATAGGACAAAAACTACTACCAAATTTATCTAGAACAATTGCTCCTTAGAGGGACATGTGCACGAAAAAAAAAATATTATGTGACAAACGCAAAAAAAAAAATGCAACAACATACATAGACTCACTTGATGAATTCAGATAAAACAAAAATGGAATTGAATATAGACAAGCAAGTCAAAGACATATTGTAATGATAAATAAAGGGCGGATAGCTGAATAACATACAACTACAAGCTATCCTTCTGGTAAGTATGTAGCTTGTCCAGTAAAGTTTGTAAAAACAAAAGCATTTGTCACAGATTTGTATTATTTTGATCTTTTGATGACTTAGGGCTATGGAATGATGACATAAATCTCATATTTTAATCGTTGAATTTACAGGAGAAAACTGGTCCAGCTGGTCTTTCCTGCTGCTGCCATTAGCTTCTATATGTTCACTTTCATTACTCCTGACAATCACGTGTCACTTACACCTCCTAGGAATGGAGCATGTGTGCACAGGTTAACCTTCTCTGTGCTGCCGATGCAAATGTGAATTTAAAATAGTATTTTTGTTTTAGATAACACAAGAAGAGAATGTCTGTGATTGCTATCGCCATATACAAGTCACATTTAATTACATAAAATTACTTACTGCCTAGAGATATGCAAAATCATTTCTTAAACCAGGTAAGGCTCATTGTACACTACCGCTCCTTTCCTCCTTTAAAAAAGTAAAGAATAAAAGTTTAATAGAGGTTTAGCATATAACTTAAAAATCCCATTGACATCAATGTAAATTTTCTGTCATGCATTGGGGCTTATTTACTAAGGGTCCGCGGATCCCACGTTCGGATTGTGGTGCAGCTGCATCGGCTTTCAGAAATTGGGGGGGCAGGCCGTCGGATGATCGGACTAAGCCGACTGATTCGGACTGAGCGCGGGATTCAAGATTCAAATTGTGTCACAAGACATTGCACTTACATGCACCAGGAAGAAGGTGAACTCTTTCGGACCTGAGCGGGGAAGCGACACATGCAGGATATAGGGCGCACAATCTTAGTGAATTGCGCCATAATGCATTATCATCGGACACTCTGTACTTCGAAAACGGAAGAGTAAGTAAATGTGCCCCATTATGTTCCGTTTAGGCAGGGATCCATTATCCATGGGATCTTTGGACAGAAAAAATGACAGAAGCTGCAGTACTTTGAAAAAATGCATGGATAATGGATCCATGCCAAACCGATCATAACGGATGACATAAGATTTTACTTTGATGTCAATGGGATTTTTAACTGATACGTTAAACTTTCAATTTTCGCTTTTTTAATAGAGGAAAGGAATGGTAGTGTGAATTTAGCTAAACAGAAATACTATTAGAATTATTTAAATGTCCGAAGAGAGGTCTAGAGTCTCCGCACTGTTCAAATTTGGTGTAAGCCCATAAGCGTTTCGCGCTTACTAGCGCATCTTCAAGCCGTTGAAGCCGTCAACGGCTTGAAGATGCGCTAGTAAGCGCGAAACGGCCCGTCGCCGTCTGGCTCCAGCGTTCCCCCTGTACCACACCACATGCTGAATAAAGAAACGTAGTTCCACAAGTTCGGTGAGTGCCGCCTTCTTCTTTCTTTTTGTATACTATTAGAATTATCCATCTAATTCCTCCATATACATTATGCAACAATTACCATGTATCTGAAGTGCTGCTTAGAGTCATTTACATAATGAATTTAAAACATAGTTCAATCTATGATGATAGGCTTGTTGGTGTCTGCTGAACAGATTTATCTCTACAGTCAAACAGGGAGAAAGTTGTCCATTAAGCCAAGTTGTGAGGATTAGTTGTATCTGCTCAGACGAATATCCCCATATCTGGCTTATCTTTAAACTATGTGTTTTTTCTGAAATGCTACAGTATAGAGTAAAACTCTTCCCAGAGGTACTGTTCAGAGCTACTGTACCACTTACAAGTGGGGACTCCTTGCATTATACAACCTGGCATTGTGCTTGGTTTACCTGCACCGAGCAAAGTCATATGCCACCGGCCTAAGGGCAAAAGCAAATAATGGCCCAAATATATGAAAACTGGTGCACACTGCCTAGTGCAGTTTGCCTCACTAATGTGCAGTTTTCACCAGATAATCTGATAGAGGCGCACACACTTGTAAATCTGGTCTGTTTTCAGGATGTGCACAGAGTTGCACCTTTTTGTGCACTTTGTATCATTCTGTTGCGACAGAATTGTGGCGCAGCAGAGTAATAAGAGGTTCCAGCCTGGTGTAACTACCGTGCCCTTGTAGGGGCTTGGCTCACTATGAGCCACGACCCATTCGCCCTCTCTCCCCGCCCACTTGGTATGGAGGTGGTGTAAAGAAGGGAAAAGCCATGATAAATCCCTTCAATGGGTCCTTAAAAAGAAAGGACAGCACTCCTGAATCTGAAATGCAACAATCAGCCTTCAATAACGCATACCCGTTATTGGCTCTTGCTGCATAAGCCAGTGGAGATGGGCGGCACTGAACTAGAACACCGAAAAGCGGTAGGTATTAGTTCTTTATTATTTTTAAAACCCTTAGAGCACAAGGCAAAAGAAATGATACAACGGATCCATTTTCACAAAGGTGTGTTGGCTTTATGTAATTGCAGACAAACTCTCACTTTCGTATGGGTGATCTGTCAAGACAATCTAAAATGCCAAAATTCTTCACATATTGAAGGAAAGCAAAATCATGAAAACTTCACTAATTTGTGTTGGGTATGATAAAATGTGTTAACCATGAAGGCTCCAGTCTACAGTGTATACATCTACAGAGCCAGCACCCAAGGATATGCAAAAGTTTAATTCACCTTTAAGTAATGGACGGTACATCTGTGAGCTCTTCTACCAAGCCTATTATTATACATACATGAGACGCCCCCTAATTTGTGTTGCATGTTGCCTAGTGCAGCTGCGCCACAAAAGGGTCACGTGCGTGGATTCATATGGATGAATCTATATTGCATCTCCCCTGTTCAATTTTAACTTACAGAGAATTTTCCAACCGGTTACAATGTAAGCAAACTCTCAGTTGTAAGTCGTACCACTCAACAAGTATTCAGCTTTGAGATATATACAAGAATGTTCTGTTTACTGACAGTAAATAAAGATTTGGAGTATATTGAGCTGAAATGAAAAGCAATAATTTACATAATAAAAGGGTGACTCACATAAGATTTGTCATTATAATTCCTTCTTAATTTACTGCCAATAGGATGGTCATAATAATATGTGCATTGGCTGTGCTGCAGGGGCTGTAGAGGTCATGGATAAGAAGCAAATGATTCAGATGATCATTCCAGTGGAAATCTGTATTAGACTACTTAATAACTAATATGTCTGCTGCAAAAAAAAAATATGTTTGCAGGAATTTTTGCGAGTAACTAATGATCTGAAACCTGAACAGGCAAAAGGGGCCTCCAAAATACTGCAAAAAAATTATCTGACATACATGAACAGTAATCAGTCATAAAATCAACATGCGGTGAACAATATTTATTATCCAAATTGAACAGAGGGGAGACGTTGGCACAAAGTCGGGGTCTGTATGAATAAATGGTATAGCATAGGTGTCACTGCTGGTATAATATGAGCCGCCCTAGCTCATAAAAGTGTACAACACAATAGAAGACAAAATAACAATACACCTGCACTGACTGTGACTACTGATGCAAACAATGGTGTATGAAGTGAAGAGATGTATTGGCTGAGTGGGTAACTGACCTGATTTAAGCAGTCTTCAATTGAGGAGGTGGTGATGATCAGGAAGTTTCTCCGCAGTGTGAATAGTCCAACAAGGATAGTAGGTATCCAATGTAGTAGATGCCTTTTTCTGTGAGCCAAGTTTGAAGTCAGTCCAAGAGCAGAGCGATTCAGTGTGGGAGCCCCGGCCAGTGGCTCGACTGGAACTCTACCCTGAGGAAGAGAGCCGTAGCTCTTGAATACGCGTTCGGTGCGTGTTCACCTATGTCCCACCGCTCCATCCATAACTTAGAGTGACGTCACTATTCACTTCCGACTCATCGTGTGGTCGACCCACCGGCCGGGGCTCCCACACTCAATCGCTCTGCTCTTGGATTGACTTCAAACTTGGCTCACAGAAAAAGGCATCTACTACATTGGATACCTACTATCCTTCTGGAACTATTCACACTGCGGAGAAACTCCCTGATCATCACCACCTCCTCAATTGAAGACTGTTTTAATCAGGTCAGTTACCCAATCAGCCAATACATCTCTTCACTTCATATATCAATATTTATTATCCTTTATAATGACAGCTGTCAAGGGATGGGGTATACATATCTCCCAACTCTACCCATTTCCTGAAAAGAATGAGGGACAAAATGGCAGTGATCACCCCCAAGCTACACCCCTAATCACACCATGGCCACACCCCAAAATTTTTATTACTAATAATCATCTCCATAATAATAATTATCATCTCCATAATAATAAATACACTTTTGCCCAGCCTGGGATTTTAACCCACAACCTTCAAACTCCACATGACATAGAGAGCCACTATCCACTAAGCTACAGGCTGACTCATGCTCCATGCACTGGTATATAGAGATACATCTTCTCAGAGATAATTATTGTAATAATTGACGACAATTTTTTGAAAAAAATATTATTATTACTATTATCATGATAGTCTCATAATCGTCAATAATCGTCTCAATAATAATAATAATAATAAAAATAATAATAATAGTCTCAATGGTTACAATAATAATCTCTGAGAAGATCCCTCTCTATATACCAGGGCATGGAGCCTGTGTCACAGTGTAACAGTGAAGCTCTTGGTTACATAAGATCCTCCCTTAGACAACCACTGACACCATAGTCTAAGGGGATAGAGGCTCTGACCTGTATCTCTATGGCTGGTGAAGTGTGGAGGGTCTGGGTTCAAATCCTGACCTGGGCAACAGTTTGTTAAATTGAATGAAATAGAGCCTTGTGTCTGGGGAAGCCCAGGGAGATGTAGAGACTCCATATATGGACAGATGGTGATCTCTCCCTGATGAAGTGATCCCTGCTCTGCCGCTAGCTCGAAGTAATTCAGTACCACATGTTCGGGCTTGGAAAGTATACTAGTTGGGTCCAATGGTGTAAGAATGGGCCCCAGTGCAAAGTCTGTGTCAGGCCCCTGACTATAATGTATGGTTTATAGTAAAGATCTTCTCATATGGGAAAGTGACACCATAAGGGCCCCCTAAACCTCTTGGGCCTGGGTGTGACCGCAACCTCTGTACCCCCGCAAGTTACGCCCCTGGTCGGGACAAAACCCCAGCCAGTGCGGGACCTGGAGGGAATATCTGGGACAATCTCTCAGCGGGATAGAGATGAAAAACCAGGACTGTCCCGCCAAATCCAGGATAGTTGGGAGCTATGGGTATAGTATGCAGTAAATTCTCAAAGGTGATGTGTTGAAAGTAAGTGTGAAGACTGATCTTTGCTGGCTGGACTGAAAATGATCTAAACAAAGACATATGCTCCAATTCCATAGAAGAGTAGTACAAAGTTCTGACAAAAAAGAAGTTAAAGCTATGTATGGTAAAGTCTCATTAGAAACATTGGATGGAGGAACAAGGCAGGCAACATACATATGACATATCCAATTCATGAAGCCCTACTAATATCAGAGGACACCTTCACAGGATTTGTTAACCTCCTATCTCGGTCACATATGTTTTGGCAACAAGAGGAACTTAGAACTAGTCAGGCCATTATAATGGCGTTTTCAACCTGTAGTAGATTGCTGGGACCTAAACTATGAAGAGAATTGGGGTCCATAATTCTCTTATCTGAATGGAGATATTGTTGGGAAGGTGGACTACTGCTCCATTTAATGCTACATGCCCACCAGAGCCAGAAGCCACCAACGCAAAGTACTGAAATCACCTTCTCAGAAAGTTCTTTACCACTTTGCCTGAGCTCTGATTCATTCAGATGGTACAAAATGCTTCTCTATATCTCTTCTTGTTGATATTCAATGGGAAGCTTTAGTGTTTTCTTCCTGTGGATAAACACCGGTCCCTGGTCATGTGATAAAGATTCCATTCACATTATATGAAGTTATTATGAAGAAGTTCTTTTTAATAGTTATTTTTTGGGTGAAAAACAATTCAAAAGAACTTTTTCACAATAGTATGACTGGAATCCTTATCACATGTTACAAGGGACTGGGTGCCTTTCCAGAACACCTATTTTTTTTAAACAAGGGATGTGCAGCAGGATGTGCAGAAAATCAAGGCTACCACTAAAGAGTATAACCAGTGTGCGTGAGAAACTTTCAGTAGAAAACTTGTGTCACTAGGATTAGAATTTTTGCTTGGCAGGTACAAAATTAGTAAAGGATGACAGCAGAATTCTATAGAGAATTTATTATCAAGTTTGGGGTCATTCCCCTTTTTCTTGATACCTAAGGGGACATTTTGCCTAGTTAAACAATTATATAACAGCATTGACAATGAATGTCCAGAGAATACAATATAAGAGGATAAGAAGTAATGATAGAAAAGAGAGACATATGTGAATAAACTCTGTTGAACTTGCACATGTCAAACAGGAATTTCTATCCCTATAAAGATTCTTATTGCAAAGTTCTGCTGCCCTTTAAAAATATATTTACATACAAATGACTTGTCGCTGAAATTTTAGAAAGGGAAAACTATACTTGAATGGGATTTATGTATACATATGCAAAGAAAATCATCATTCAGATTATAGGAATGGATTTTGTAGACATTTCAATCCCATCCATTCATTTCAGTTAGAATTGCAGCGTGGGGGACAGCAGGTACATGAGCTGTGCTCTTCCTGTATCAACTGTTGTACCCCCTTCAAACATCTAATTATTACCCATCCTATGGATAGGTCATTGATAGTATAGAGGGATGGAAAGCCTCTTTAAAGAACATCTACCACCAGGATGAACGACTGTATCCATGGCCTGAGGGACTCAGTTAACACCTATGGAGTATGGAGCCCCTGAGGCTCACTTGCTTAGAGTCCTTCATCCTGGTGGTAGATGCCCTTTAAATACTATGTATGGACCTACCTCAACTTCCTATTCTACCAAAGATTTCTGGGAATTATTAGATGCAAATTACTACAATATCTAAGAAACTTAACATGCAATATTAGTTATAATTAGTTAGATATTATTTTTAGCTTGCATCTGAAAGTATTAGAATAAGTATTTTTTTTTATGTACATGATGGAAGAAAATAACAGAACACATTAACACTGGTGTGATGCTAACCTGACGTGGGATTGTAATTCAAGCGGATACAGTTTGCACTTCCAATCCAAACTTCTCACTCAAGACAAGGGATCCTACCCCACATTGATATAAATGAAAGGGAACCTGTCATCAGAAATTGACCTAATTTACCATTACTAGTATGTTGGAAAGCAGATTTAACACCTTCCAGACCATGTTTCTTTCATGGCTCAGTGTGGTGTGAGTTGTAAATTGGTTGTATGAAGTCATGGAGGGGGAGAGCTCAGCATTGAACTCAAACTCTCTTCACCTCAGTATAAATGATAACTGTTAAGTGATGTGTCTGGATCATCATTTATAGTGAAGAGGGCAATCTGAAGTGAGGAGAGCTTGACTTCAGTGTTAAATTCTCCACTTCCTCCTTGACTTTATACAACTAAATTATATGTCACTTCAAAGATGATTTTCTGAACGATGCCACCGCACAGGCCCATAAAATAGACATGATCTACAAGGTGTTCAGCTGCTTAATGGCATACTACTAGTGGTTTATTAGGTCCATTTCTGCTGACAGTTTCTCTTTAAAGTCTGAGCATAGTTTCTTGCGAAAATAGATTCTGTTTTCGTTTTGACAATGAAGCCTTCTTCAGACACTGAAATATGAACATACAATTGCACCATTGGACATTTTTACTTGATATAATGTTCTTTACCCACACATGCCGTAATGAGTACCATTGATGTATTCTGCCCATACTCATGTATATTATTATATTCTTCTGCCCACAATGCACTTGTCATACCTTTAATGTACTCTACACTGCAACTTGATGTATGACCCCTACATGATGTTAATATATGGGGCTTCCCCCTTTCCCATGCATAATCTATGTGCATGAAATTTTCATATTGTTCTTGTATGTTCATATTTAAGTGTTATATTTCATGGAGAAATCTTGCTGTAACTAGTATGTAGCCAGAAAGGCATAAGCCCTTTGTTGCAACATTAACTGACTTCATTCCTCCCTGAGCTGAGGAACTGAGCAAACAATAAATCACAAACCCTTCAAGGTTATTGGAGGCTGGGAATGTACTGTCAACAGATGGAGATCTGTGTTCTGCATGCTCCCTCGCTAATGAATGGGTAGTGCTGACTACCTGGAGGACTGCTGCTACATCACCAGGTACAAGGGGCATTAGTCACGGCCGAGGTTCTTACACTTTTCTTCAGAGAACAGTTACAGTTATGCTCCATTGATTTCTATAGTAAAGGAAGTCTTGTGTACTATTATAGTAGGACTAGGAGTGTTTTTTCTTTTCCACACCATTATATTATATACTTTGCGTGATGTGACAGTACAGGTAACAGCATTATGTATTCCGAGTACTTGGTCTTAGCATAGGAGAAAGTGTATTATGCTCCTTACAAACACAAACTGAATTATTTTGCTTGTATTTTCCCATTTGCAGAACTTACATTAACAGTAGCATACATCAGTACATTAACATTGGGACTTGAAAGACCTGCACCTTTAATTTAACCTTAGGCTATGATGCCGGATTGTGATTGTAGGGGTGATACATTGTTAGGCAGTGCACTATTTTTTTAACTTTAAAGCCCCTTAAGATAAAATTTGGTCACAATTTCATTAATGGGTGGATATTTTTCACAAACTATGTCAACTTTTCCTATACCTGGTGGTGAGAGAATTGTTTTTGTGTCATTTTTTTTACACAAATCAATGTCTGCATCAACATCAACATCCAGAAGCTGGCGAAATTCAAAGATGAATAAAACTAAGTCATTGACAGCTTCAGACAGGAAAAAAATGATGCGAAATGTGCACAAATCCACTCTTGTGCCAAAAAAATGCAAAAAGAAGAGAAGAAACAAAGAAAAGGATAGGATACATCCAGCCATGGTGTAAAATTAGTGGTCTTGGGTCAGGAGCTGTATACATTATTGTGTCCCTAATTATCCAATGATATACATATTAAAAGAAATCTACCATCAGATGTCCTGTTTATAAACCATTAACATTACTAGGTAGATCCCAGCAGAATTATTAAAACTACAGGCACTCCCCGGGTTACATACAAGATTGGTTCTGTAGGTTTGTTCCCAAGTTGAATTTGGATGTCAGTAGGAACTGTATATTTTATCACTGTAACCCCAGCCAGAACTTTTTGGTCTCTGTGACGATTGGATTTTAAAAATGTTGGGTTGTCATAAGAACCAGGATTAACACTTAAGCTTAATTACAGACACCTGTGATAACTGTTATAGCTGATCATTTTAGCCTAGAGATAAAGTACAGTAAATTACCAACATCCAGAGGTCAGTTTGTAACTAGGGGTCGTATGTAAGTCAAATGTTCCTAAGTCGGGGACCACCTTCATATGTTTATTAGCAGCTGTGCTCCTTTAGTTTACTTATAAATCAAACAAACTAATGTTTATGTTAATGAATCACAAGTATTGTGGGGGTTCTGGCTATAACACGTCCCTGATGTAACACTCCCCTTCCCGCTCTGTGCTGGAAATATTGTGGCAGCAGAGAGCTAATACTCTGTGATATTGTGAGATTTACAGCAGATGGAGCAGGGCGGGGGACAGGGCTCTGGTGCTGTGTAATAGTCAGAGTCCGGAGGGGCTCTGGTGACACCCCCAGAAGCACTTGGGCTTCATTAAAATAAAGATACAGTTAATTTTCTAAGTAAAACTGCAGGAGCTGAGCTCCTAATAACCATAGGGGCAGATTTATCAGGGCTTGCGCGTACATTATTTCCCCCTTAAGCCATCCCCTTATGGGTGAGAAGGGAGCCATGCGGGGTAGGAACGTGCACTCTCACAAATGGATAATGAGGGAGTGAATGGGGCTGGTGCGGGGCAGTAATGTGCACTATCGCATACTACCCATAGCCTGGGGTCATTCAGACACTGGCTGTGGCACAATTCTACACTAGGCTGGACCTGGTGTAGAAGTACCCCGCTGTCGCAGCCTGTCGGGATCAGGAGGCCGGAGCCATAATGTTCAAATTAATCTGCTGTGTAGCTCATGACAATGGTTAATAAAAGGAAATCTAATGGTAGGGAGAAATTCACCAAGATTAAAAAAAACATTAATTACATTAATAACGAAATGTATAGCAACAAGACAGTATTAGTTTATAAGGCGGAGTCATAACATTTCAGACTGTCTGGTGTGTCACTGCCATGGTGGGCTATAAGGGGGCTATGGCATTTATTGGCTCATCGCCAGAAAGATTCTCTTTTAAACTTCCCCCCTTTCATGTATGGGGAACAGGTGTATAACTGCAGTGTTACCTGGCATTAGGTTTGGAATTGTTAAAAAGCATCTATAAAAATTTCAGGTGTGATGTCAGTGTCACTGCCTCCGTTCATTGACATTCCTGATTTTTAGTGGAGATTAAAATACAAAATCCATTTTTTAGCTTTTCCTATTTCTACCCTTATGTGTTATAGCACAGAAAGTGTGTGAGGTTATGTCCTAAATAGATGTAAAGATGTACTTACTCGGATACCTGTAGTAGAAATCATTTTCAATATTACTGCTGATATTGAAGGCGATTCGGGTCTCAGTCCAATGGGGATCAGCTTGAATCTCATAACGAACAAAAACTCCAAAAAGTATAATCATAGCAATTTGCCAGGTGAAGCAAATTATCGGAAGTTTCCATCGCATGAAGCTGTTCCTTATCATTTTGGATTCTTGGTGTAATATTGCAGGGTAGTTTTTGTTCTGATATTTCCATTCAGCTTTTGTAGAGTAAAGTGGAGACTGAAAGGTTTTCTGCCTTCTATATAGGGGATGGTCAGGGGTGTGCAAATTATATTTTACTATGACATACAACTCTGAAGATTGAGGTGGAGCCACAGTCATTTTTGTGCCTACCTTCAAAGGACCTGTCACCTGTCAGCTGCTTTATAGGATGAATGCTAGACAGGTCCAGAACAAGAGAACAAGTTATTCATTGCCTTGTTACACTGAACATTTATTGCTGGAAAAGAAATAGTGTAACTACTATGTCCATACATAAAAGTCAGAGATTACAATTATTTAGGATCTTAGAGGTCACCAGACATTACCTGCAGAAACATAATATATAGTAACATGTAAAGGATTACTTTAAAATATTCACTTTCCTAAAGCTAGCATGCAGCAAGGGCACATGAAATGATTTATTACAGGGAGGTCAGCAGTGGCAATGCCCGTTTAAGAAGAAATGTTATATTTATGAATTATTTTTTCATTTTAACCCCTTAACCCCTTTGTGTTCTTGCATTTTCATTTTTTACTCTACCACACCTTCAAACATCTATAACTTTTTTTTATTTTTCCATGTAAATAGCTGTGTGAGGGCTTGTTTCCTGCATAACAAATTATACTTTATAGCGATGGTATTCAATATTCCATGCCAAGCACTGAGAAGCGGGAAAAAATTTCCAATTGCAGTGAAATTGGTGAAAAAAAACGCATTTGTACCATTTTCTTGTGGGCTTGGATTTTACAGCATTCACTGTGCACCCCAAATGATTTGTCCACTTTATTTATTCGGTCGGTGCACTCACGGGGATACCAAATTTATATTGGTTTTTATAATGTTTTCATACATTTACAAAAATTTAAACCAAAAAAAAAATCTTCATTTTGCAATCTTTTGGCGCTAATAACTCTTTCATGCTTTGGTGTACGGAGGTGTGGGTGGTGTCATTTTTTGTGACTTTTGATGACATTTTCAGTACTACCATTTTAAGGACTGTACAGCCTTTTTTATCACTTTTTATAGAATTTTTGAATTTTTTTCAAAATGGCAAAAAAGTGGCATGTAGAACTTTGGGCGTTATTTTCCGTTAGACGGTTAAATGCCGGGAAAAACCATTATTATATTTTGATAGATCAGACATGAAGATACCTAATGTGTTTGATTTTTACTGTTTATTTATATTTATATCTGTTCTAGGGAAAGGGGGGTGATTTGAATTTTTTTTTTTTTTTTTTAATTTTAATTTTTCTGTTTTTCAGACTCCCTAGGGTACTTTAACCCAAGGTTGTCTGATTGATCCTACCATATACTGCCATGCTACAGTATAGCAATACATGGGGATTTCCCTCATCATTCATTACAATGGGCAAATCGCACATTGTAATGATAGTTTTAAATTCAGACAACCTTGGGTTGTCGTATGACCCAAGGATATCATGTGACCAGATCACTGCTCCCTGATGACGTGTTACCGGTGGGTGTTTGCTGCAAAATGCCTCTGGGTATGGAAAGGACTCAGCACATGATTATTGTATGAAATGTTAGAGTTGACAAGTAGTACAAGCACAACATACATGTCTATGGTTGACGTGAGCTATATCAGAAGTAGCGATGAACTGACCGGAACCTGCAATATTTGGGTACCTATTAGCCGACATTGGAGAGCGACAGCCTTCAGCAGTGGCCATTTAAACGGGTGTTGCGGGTGGAAGTTAGAATCATGTACCCTTCCAGAGCAGAATTTTGAGGTGCGGTTCAGCTGAATTCAAACTTCAACAAGTGAGGAATAGTGAATAAAAACACACTAAGCAGATCATTATGAAAACTTGTTCATTTGTAGACAATTTCAAAAATCAATGGCAAGCTTTGTTGGTGGCATCTTGGGACCAAGTCAAAAATGTCAGAAAAGAAGAAACATGCCAACTTTCCTTTGGGAAATTTGGACACATTCCATCAGAAATTATATGGCTACAACTTGTAAGTTATCTTTATTTGCGAAAAAACTGATTGCACGGACTTGGATGAAGTCGGTGCCACCAACTTTTGGGGAATGGAGGCCTCTGGTGGAAAAAAAAATTAGGAATTATGAAAAAAATTATTATGAGAAAAAATGTAATTATTGTATGTTAATAATGCAAGAAAAATAAAAATGTTTACAAAAAAAAAAAAAGAAATCACATGGCTAAGCAGGAGTCATCATAGTCATATCATCAGTCTATGGCTAAAATGTGAGTCCACAGGGAAGGAAAAGAGGGCAAACAGAAGAAAGAACAAGCAGCATCACATACAGTAGCTGTGTAAAAAGAAAACCGCTGTAGTATAGCTATTATTATACCATTAGATCTATAAGATTGAGCAAATATGTATTCATGTAATTGGTATATTTTATTTACTCTATGTCATATGTTTTGATTGAAGCATGTCATTTGAAGAAGCTTAAAAGGACGAAAATTGTTTATTGCGTGATCTTAAACCTACCACTACTAATAACGTTGTTGATCAAAGCTAATTAAGAGGTTCTGAATTATTATTATCCATGTGTATAAACATATGAATACAAAGATCTATGAATTTGGATAACAGTTTTGACATATGATAGGACCACGAGCTTGTCCCCCTCTATCAAAGGTCATTTATCATATAAGAGAGGATATAAAAAAGAAGTTTACAAACCTTCAAAACTGCCTACACCACGTTAAAAAGAACCTATATGAGCCAGTTAACTTATTGGGGAGGATGTACAGCACATGTCACCCAGAACTGGAAAGTATAAGGATCAATATGGCTACAACCAAAGGCTTAGTTGTACCTTACATTACAAAGGATAATTGTTTGGACTTCACCTCTGACAGTAAAACAAAAGTAAATGCTTGGATATATATATAAAGTAGACCATGAAGAAAGAAATGATATTGTATGTGTCTTCAAAGTCTAACAGGAATGGCTTGATGTGACAAAACATGGTAAGTAGATTGACCATGAACAGAGCCTCATTGACTACCAACTGCAGAAGCACGTAGCCGCAGCTACTGCACCCCTTTTGGTGCTCATGAGGGAAGAGAAATGGAAATTCCAATAGGTAAGGCATGGGAGTTAGGAATTGCTGATGAATCTGCTTTGAGAGTGCCCCTAGCCAAGGGGGAAATTACAGATCCAACATCTACAGGCGATTGTCCTATAAATAGCAATTACTAGTTGCCAAAAATAATTATAATTAGCCAAAAAACATTCTTTAGAAAAGTGCAATATAATTGTCTAATTCATTTGAGGCACTCACACTTTAGGAAATAGTAAAGGAATTTACTACATGGACAGTTTAAAAGCTGAACAGCATTTATATAGAAAGAAAGGATAACAATAGCAAACAATAAGCCAAATCCATCCTGCTCTACATTAATAGGGGATGCGTTTGCTGCAATTGAAATCATTAGGAACGCAGTGTGGAGATGTGCTTAACAGGCTGAAGTTACCAGGCAAATTCTGCAATGATATTTCTTGACCAGCAGAAGTCATCATGACATTCTGTATCTGATGAAGAAAAAATTTCACCTCCAAACAGTCTACTAGGTTGAAGACCAAGACAGACTATGCCGGCACATAAGGATAAGACACTAGCTACATCCTAATTTGAACAGTAAGTGATGTCTGTGTCTGCCTGTGGGTCACGCTGGTGTGAAGTGCATTAGTTGCATCTATATATTTATATGTGGTTATTCACTGCTAGTATATAAATGAGTGTGCAGAATATATTTTGCTAGTACTTATCTGTGCAGTATATTCATTACTAGTTAATATTTATATGTGCAGAATTTATTCATATGTGCGGCATGTTTACTGCTGGTATGCTTTTTTTACGTTTTAGTTAGCTTTGTAGATTTCTTTCTTATGATTTTTAATTGGGGAACGCTCCATTTCACATTTTGCCTTAGGCAGTAGAAAGGTTCCACTCGTCCTTAATTCCATCGCATTTTTGGCACAGTTGATTTACAGCTCGGGGGGAACAATTTGTATTGTCTGTCTAGGGCACTAAAATGCCTTACCTTGACCCTTCTCCCAATTCACTGCACAAATGAAACCAGCATTATGTAGGACACCTTCTACAATTTCTGTTTTCTAGTCATTTTAGCAAAAAATTATTTTTACTTTATGCAAATTAGTTTCTGATTGAACCAATGCTGGGGCCCTTCCTGCTAATATACCTTCTTACCACAAGGGATTGTCCATCATTGTGCAAAGAGGTGCTGTTGTATGGCACTCAGCAGCATAAAAAGGGAACCTGAGCATCAACAGACTTGATGCTCTTTAAAGCTAATTTAAATAATTATTGTTATTTTCTCTAAATTAAAAGATCACAGAGAAACAGGAAATGTAAGCTTGGAAAGTTTATAAAATGCCCTCCAAAAAGTACAGAGTATAAAGTTACAGTATAAAGTCACCTGGATAACAAAATTGTGCTCCTAAACGATATATACCATAAAACCATACTGATATATATAAAATCCAGCCCCATAAATAGAAATCACTAGTTTAATTATAAACAGTCTCCCATATAATCCACCACCCCAGTTGAATTAGTATCTGACCCTAATACATAGTGGCCCACCCCCTCTAGTTTAATTATATACAGCCTCCCATATAGTAACCCCACTTTAATTAATATGTTGCCCCCATATTTTGATTCCCCCTCAGTTTTACTTTATACAGCCTGATTTATAGTCTCCCTAGATTCATTAATAACTTGCTCCATAAATAAATTCCCCCAGCCCAGCTTTATTATATTCAGAAGCCCCCTCACAGTTAATATATATATATATATATACAGCCTAAAATATAGCCACCTGCCAGTTTATTTATATTATGTAGAACCATATAGAAATCCCACATCAAGTCTAACCCCCTAGTATAAGGAGTATCCGGCCCTCATATGAAATATATTTTTATATATATATATATATATATATATATATATATATATATAGACCCCAGTCCCGCCTTCCCCAGTTTAATACATCCTTTGCCAATAAAAATAATAAAACTTATACTTACATACAGTCCATTTGCTTCCACGCTGTGCAGCTCCCATCTTCTCCCGCCTCCCGTCTTCTGCCGACTCCCGTCTTCTCCCGGCTCTGCACAGAGACACAGCCGGCGTGACGTCATCAACCACCACCTGTGTCACTGCATCGTATGGAGTGACGCAGACAGACGGAAAGGCGCTGTATCATTCGGCATATCTATCGCACCTGTCTTAAAGAAACAGGTGCGATGGTTTTACCTGGTGGGAGATTAGGTCGCTAAAGGGTGCCTGAATTGCCCACCATATAATTGGAAATAATGCCACTCCCCAAAGGGCTCTGCATCCTGCCGCCTGAGGCGAGATTTTCCTCTTGCTACACACAGCTTTCTTTCTCTCACTGCTCTAGGTCTTCCTAACAGTATTACCCACTGTGTCTTGCTTCTCACAGTCCATCCACACTGACAGAGATAGGAAGAGTGCATGGGAGCAGTTTAACCCCTGTATGTATGTATTAAATATTTGGACATTTAATAATATTCACATGCTAAAAGAAATTGATACTAGTAGCCAATGATAAAAAAAGTGTGTGGGGGGGAGGAGGGGGCATATAATGAAAATTGAAATGTAAATGTCAGCCAACTACAAAGGCTGCATAAAATATGTCCCCCTTTAGTCAATTGCTGGGACTCACATCTACTAAAGAAAAGGCACAATCTAAAGCTTTATCCCAATGAGTTTCCTTTTTAAATGCAGCCCTGTCAGTAGAGTACCAATCCAAAATATATAAGAGATGGGCTAGAGTGGTCTCACCACTGCCAAACTATGGCAACTGATAAGTTTTTACTAGAGGGATGAATCATGTGTTAGGATTTGGTAGCCCCATTCATCCGTCTTGGTTTGGCAGATGCCCAGAGAACACCAACTACCAGTGCTATTGCTTAATGTAAAATTTGATAAAGTGTTAGGTGACGGTTCTTTAGAGAGAGGCAAGGGCTCCCAATTTCAAGTAATAAAAAGCTCCAAGAAACTGATAATTACATTTATTTTATTGATTGTAATTTATCAAGTTCTTGAAGGAAACTTCAACTTGTACTTGAACTTGACCGGGGTTTTCATGTGTAACTTCTTTATGGGGGTGAAGCATTTTTTAAAATCATTGTTTGGTCTAAAATCTAAATAAACTCTGTAAAAAGGAATGTTACCTCTGACGGATGACTGAAACAGTTGATGGACAAACTAAAAGGAATGGTCTGACATAACATGTTCTGTTACATATTTGCTGACAGTGGATTTCACATACAACATTCATGCCTTTGGAGAAGTGCTTGGAATGAGTTTTAGATGTGGTTCACAGAGGTTTTACTTATGTTTTTTTTTTTAAATATCCATTGAATTTTCCAGATCTTTAACCCCTTAACGACCTGGCCCTTTTTGTTTTTTTTCATTTCATTTTTCACTCTCCACCTGTCGAATACACACAGGGTCGGTCAGGCCTGTCAGGGGATGGGTGAATCCTGTCATCTCTGATCGGAGGCCCCTGCCATTGGCTGCAACAGTGCTCAAGTACTATCACTGACTGCAGCCAAAATACTGAGTGTGACGCCACAGGGTGCTTTCCGATGCACGCCGCATTCAGACCCTAGATGCGCAGCCACGTCGTGACGTCATTGCACGGCTACCTCATGACGCCATCGCACGGCTGCGCATCTCTCCCACCGGACACAGGATGAGGTGAGTAAAGTTTTTTTTCTTTTTTTTTGCTATTGGCAAAACGGAGGGGCGGGGGCCTTAATAAAATATGGCGAGGAGAGGGTCCTTAATAAAATATGGAGGCGGAGGAGGGGTGGGGGTACTTAATAAAATATGGAAGGGAGAGGGGCCTTAATAGAATATAGAGGGGAGGAGGGGGGTCCTATAAAATATGGAAAGGAGGGGGGCCTAAAAAATATGGGGGAGTTGTTCCCTTAATAAAATAGGAGGGAGGGGGGCCTTAATTAAATATGGAGGGGAGGGAGGGGGGTCTTAACAAAATATGAAAGGAAGGAGGGGGGGCTTAATAAAATATGGAGGGGAGGGGGGGCTTTATAAAATATGGAGGGGAGGGGGGCCTTAATAAAATATGGAGGGGAGGGGGTTTTTAATAAAATATGGAGGGGGGGGGGGGCCTTAATAAAATAGGGAGGGGAGGGAGGGGGGTCCTTAATAAAATATGGATAGGCGGGAGACCTTAATAAAATATGGAGGGGAGGGAGGGGGGTCCTTAATAAAATATGGATAGGCGGGAGAGGCCGTTTAGTAGGCGGCATGTTTTGGCGCAAATGACTCCAGGCACCCCCTGCGCGTAGAAATAGACAAAAAACACTACCAAATTTATCTAGAACATTGCTCCTAGAGGACAATGGCACGAAAAAAAAAAATATAATGTGACAAACGCAAAAAAAAAAATGCAACCACCCAAATACAACCTAGACTCACTTGAATTGATTCCAGATAAACAAAAATGATTGAATATAGACAAGCACGTCAAAGACATAGTGTAATGATAAATAAGGGCGGATAGCTTGAATAACTACAAACTACAAGCTTCCTTCATTTGTAAGTTATGTACGTTGCCAGTAAAGTTGTAAAAACAAAAGCATTTTTTTCACAAGCTTTGTATTATTTTGATCTTTTATCACTTAGGGCTATGGACTGATGACACTAAATCGTATCTCATATTTTAATAATCGTTGAATTTACGTAGAAACTGGTCCGCTGGTCTTGTCCTGCTTGCTGCCATTAGCTTCTATATGTTCACTTTCAATTACTCCGGACAATCACTTGTCACTTAAACAAACCTCCTAGGATGGAGCATTGGTGTGCACAGGTTTTAACCTTCTCGTTGCTGCCGCATGCAAATTTGAAATTTAAAGATAGATTTTGTGTTTAGATAACACATAAGAGGATGTCTGTGGATTGCTAATCCCATATACAAGTTCACATTTAATTACAACAATAAAATTACTTACTCCCTATAGATATGCAAAATCCAGTTTCTGTAACCAGTGTCAGGCTTCATTGTAGCACTCCCGCTTTAGCCTTTTCCTCCTTTAAAAAAGTAAAGAAGATAAATTTAATAAGGTTTGCAGATAAACGTTAAAAATCCCCATTGTGACTCAATGTAAATTTTCTTGTCATGCATGGGCTTATTTCTTTACTAAGGTCCTCTGATCCCACGTTGTCGGATGTGGTGCCGCTGCTCGGCTTTTCACAAGAAATTGGGGGGGCAGGTGGGCCGTCGGATATCGGAACTAAGCCGACTGATTCGACTTAGCGGGACGGGATTCAAGATTCAATTTGTCCCAATCATGCAACTTACATGCACCAGGAGAAGGTGAACATCCTCTTTCGGACCTGAGCGGGGGAAGGCGACACATTGCCGGATATAGGGCGCACAATCTTAGTCGACTTGCGCCATAATGCATTATCGTCGGCACTCCGACTTCGAAAACGGAAGATAAGGTAATGTGCCCCATTATGTGCCGTTTAGAGGGATCCATTATTATTCCATGGATCTTTGGGGACAGAAAAAATGACAGAAGTCTGCAGTACTTTGAAAAAAATGCATGGATAATGGATCATGCCAACCGATCATTAAAAACGGATGACATAAGATTTTACTTTGATGTCAATGGGTTTTTTACAACTGATACGTTAAACTTTCAATTTTCCGCTTTTTTAATATAGGAAAGGAATGGTAGTGGTTGAATTATGCTTAACAGAAATTACCTATTAGAATTATTTAAAATGTCCCGAGCTATGCGATGTAGGTCTAGAGTCTCCGCAACTGGTTCAAATGTTTGGTGTTAATAGCCCATAAAGCGTTTCGCCTTACTAGCGCATCCTTCAAGCCGTTGAAGGCGTCAACGGCTTGAAGATCGCTCGTAAGCGCGAAACGGTGCCCCGTCGCCGCTTGGCTCCAGTCCAGCGTTCCCCCTGTACCACCACACCACACATGCTGAATAAAGAAACGTAGTTCCACAAGTTCTGTGAGTGCGCCTTCTTCTTTCTTTTTGTAGACTATGAGAATAACAGTCTAGAGTAAAACTCTTCCCAGAGGTACTGTTCAGAGCTTTGTGTCCCCTTACAAGTGGGGAAACTCCTTGCTTATACAATCCTGGCATTGTGCTTGGTTACTGCAACCGGCAAAGTCATATGCCCCCACACCCAGCTCTAAGGGCAAAAGCAATATGGCCCAAATATTGAAAACTGGTGCCACTGCCTAGTGCCGTTTGCCTCACTAATGTGTCATTTTTTTCACCAGATAAGCTGTGAGGGCGCCCCACTTTTAAATCTGGTCTGTTTTTCCAGGATGTGCACAGAGTTGGGCAAAACCTTTTGTGGCACTTTGGTATCATTCTGTTGCGACAGAATTGTGGCGCAGACAGAGGAATAGAGGTTCCATTCGCCTGTTGTAACTACCGGCTCCCTTGTAGGGGCTTGGCTCACTATAGCCACGACCCATTTCCGCCCTCTTCTCCCTTCCCGTCCCCCCCCCCCACTTGGTAGGAGGTGTGTAAAGTTAGAATGTAAGAAAGCCCCATGATAAATACCCCTTCAATGGGTCCTTAAAAGATAAGGAACAAAGCACTCCTGAATCTGAAATGCAATGAAAGTATTTGAAAGGGCTTATGTTTTTATATCAAGGGTTTAAAATACTAAAGTATGATTACTTACCTTTTCAGCCCTCTGGTGTAGTTGTGGTGGTACCCGTTGGTTGGTGATACAAATGCTTCATTGGTAACAATCAGCCTCAATCAACGGCATACCCGCTATTGGCTCTGCTGCAAGCCAGTGGAGATGCGGCACTGAACTAGAACACACCAAACACAACCTAAAAGCGTTAGGTATTAGTTCTTTTTATTGTTATTATTTTTAAAACCCGTTAGACACAGGCAAAAAAAGGAGAGACGGATCCATTTTCACAAAGTGTGTTTTGGCTTTTGTAATGCAGCAGACACCTAACTCTCCACTTTCGTTGGGTGATTTTTGCTCCAAGACATCTAAATGCAAAAATTCTTCACCTATTGAGGAAAGCAAAATCATGAAACTTCACTCATTTGTGTTGGGTATGATAAATGTGTTAACCATGAAGGCTCAGCTACAGTGTATACATCTACAGGAGCCAGCAACCCAAATATGCCAAAAGTTTAATTCACCTTTAAGGTAAATGGATGGTACATCTGTTGAGCTCTCTACCAATCTTCTCCCAAGCCGTATTATTAGACATACATGAGAAACTGGCCCCTAATTTGTGTTGGCATGTTGCCTACGTGCCACGCTTCCTGGGCGCCCTATCCAAAGGGTCACGTGCGTGATTCATATGGATGAATCTAGCTTGCGGCATCCTTCCCCTGTTCAATTTTAACTGACGAGAATTTTCCACCGGTTACAATGTAAGCAAACTCGCAGTTTGTAAGTCCGTACCACTCACAAGTATTCACTTGTGAGATATATACAGCATGTCTGTTTACTTGAGACATAAATAAAGATTTGCGTATATGAGCTGAAATGAAAGCAATAATTTACATATAAAAGGGTGACTCACATAAGCTTTGTCTTATAAGTCCTTCTTAATTTACTGCCAATAGGATGGTCATATAATAGTGCATTGGAGTGTGCTGGCAGGGGCTGTAAGAGGTCATTGGATACTAAGCAAATGAATTCAGAGGACATTCAGTGGAAATCTGTAATTAACTACTTAATAACTAATATTCTGCTGGCAAAAAAAATAGTATGTTGCAGGAATTTTCTTGTCGAGTACCAATGATCTGTGAAACCTGAACAGGCAAAAGGGGTGCCTTCCAAATATACTGCAAACGAAATTATCTGACATACAGACCATGAATCAGTATAAAATCAACATGCGGTGAACGAATATTTATTATCCAAATTGAACAGAAGGGGATACTTTGCACAAAGTCGTTGTCTGTAAAGGGGTGAATAAATGGTATAGCATATAGGTGTCACTGCTGGTATAATATGAGCCTCCCTAGCTCATAAAAGTTTACAACACAATAGAAACAAAATAACATCACTTCACTGACTTTGTGACTCTGATTGCACATTTTGTATTGAAGTAAGAGTGTATTGGCTGAGGGTGTACTGACCTGATTTAACAGTCGTCATTGAGGAGGTGGTGATGATCTAGGAAGTTTCTTCTCCGCAGTTGTGAATATCCTACACAAGGATGCGGTATCGCAATGTAGTCGATGCCTTTTTCTGTGACCAAGTTTGAAGTCAGTCCAAGAGCAGAGCGATTCAGTGGTGGAGCCCCGGCCCAGTGGCTCGAACTGGAACGCTAACCATGAGGAAGAGAGCCGTGCTCTTGAAAACGCGTTTCGGTGCGTGTCACCTATGTCTCCCCCGCTCCATCCATAACTTAGATCACGTCACTATTCACTTCCTTCCCTCCACTCAGCGTTTGGTCGCCCACCGTGCCCGGGGGCCCACACTCATCAGAGGATCTGCTCTTGGATTGCCTTCAAACTTGGCTCACAGGAAAAAGGCATCTACTGACATTGGAAACCTACTTCCTTCCTGGACTATTCACTCTGCGAAACTCCCTGATCATCACCACCTCCTCAATTGAAGACTGTTTTTAATATCAGGCAGTTAACCATCGCCAATCATCTCTTCCTTCATATATCAATATTTATTATCCTTTATAATGACAGCTGTCAAGGGATGGGGTATACCTAGTCTCCCACTCTAACCCCTTTGTTTCCCTGAAAAGATGAGGGACAAAATGGCAGTGATCACCCCCAAGCTACAACAACCCCCTAATCACACCATGCCACACCCCAAAATTTTTATTTACATAATCATCTCCATAATAATAATTATCATCTCCATAATATAAATACACTTTGCCCAGCCTGGGATTTAATCCCACAACCTTCAAACTCCACATGAACTAGAGAGCCACTATCCACTAAGCTAAGCTAACAGGCTGACTCAGTCTCCGGCACTGGTATATAAAGATACAGTCTTCTCAGAGATAATTCTTGTTCAATAAATTGACGCACAACTTTTTGAAAAAAATATTATTAGTACTAATTATCATGATAGTCTCCTAATCGTCAAATAATCGTCTGCATATAATAATAATAATAATAAAAATAATATAATAAGTCTCAAATGTTACAATAATAATCTCTGAGAAATCCTCTCTATATACCAGGCACAGGAGCCTGTGTCACAGTGTAACAGTGAAGCTCTTGGGTTTACTAAGATCCTCCCTAGACAACCACTCTGACAACCCTGCTAAGGGGATAGAGCTCTTGACCTGTATCTCTATGGCCTAGGTAGTGTGGAGGGTCTGGGTTCAAATCCTTCCTGGCAACATTGTTCTCGTGGCTTAATTGATGAAATAGAGCCTTGTGCTGTGACGTCCCAGGGAGATGTAGAACTCCATAATATCGGACAGATGTGATCTCTCCTCTGATGAAGTGATCCCTGCTCTGCCGCTAGCTCGAAGTAATTCAGTACCCATGTTTCGAACGGGTCTCGTTTTGAGTCTTGGAACAGTAACTAGTGTTGTCCAATGGGTAAGAATGGGCCCCAGTGCAAATTCTGTGTCGGCCCCTGACTATAATGTATGGTTATAGTAAAGATCTTCTCATTTGGAAAGGACACCATAATGGCCCCCTAACCTCTTTGGGCCTGGGTGTGACCGCAACCTCTGTACCCCCCCCCGCATTACGTACTCCCTGTTCGGGACAAAACCCCAGCCAGGCGGGACCCTGGGAGGGAATATCTGTGAACAATCTCTCAGTCGGGATCGAGATGTAAACAGGACTGTCCCTGCCAAATCCAGGATAGTTGGGGAGCTATGGTATAGTATGCATAAATTCTCAAAGTATGTGTTGAAGTAAGTGTGAAGACTGATCTTTGCTGGCTGGACTGAAAATGATCTAAACAAAGACATAGCTTGCCAATTCCATAGAAAGTAGTACAAAGTTCTGACAAAAAGAAGTTAAAGCTATGTTGGTAAAAAATCCTCATTAGAAACTTGGATGGAGGAACAAGGCAGCAACATCCATATGACATATCAATTCATGTATCCACTAATAATCAATAGGACACCTTCACAGGAGTGTTAACCTCCTATCTCGGTCACATATGGTTTGGCACAGAGAGGAACTTAGAACTATGTCCAGGCCATTATAATGGCTTTTCAAACCTGTAGTAGATGGCTGGACCTAACTATGAAGAAATTGGGGTCCCATAATTTCTTATCTATGGAGATATTGTTGGGAAAGGTGGACTACTGCCTCCATTTAATGCTATATATATGCCCACCAGAGCCAGAATCCACCACCGCAAAGTACTGAAAAAATCACCTTTCTCATAAAGGTTCTTACCACTTTGCTGAGCTCTGATTCATTCATTGGTACAAAATGTCTTCGCTATATCTCTTCTTTGTTGTTGAGATTCAATGGGAAGCTTTGTGTTTTTTCCTGTGGAAACATACCGTGTCTCGCCTGGTCCTTTGATAAAGATTACCATTTCAGTAAGCTGTGGTAGACATGTGAGCTTATGTTGACTCACGTCGGCCCGCCTCCCTCCCCGCGCACCTCCGAGCCCGCCCTCAGCTCCCTTCCCGTGTCGCTTCACTCGATGCTGGCGCCTTGAGGCTTCTATGGCCTAATCCTGGCCTAAGCGGTGGTGGCAACTGGGGAGCCTTGAACCCTTAGTCTACGGATCGGGACCTCCAGGTATACGGTAGCCTTTTACAATCTTTGGCCACGAGCTGCTTGCGTCGAGTCATATACTCTAGACCCTTGGTAAGGAGAACGCGAGAGATCCGCTCCGTGCAAGGGGATCCTTTGGTTGCCTTGGCTGCTAGGAGATTGTGATCAACCGGCTCTGATCGGATGTTCGTGGGTCACCTGAAGTCCCCTCCTTCTTGGTTCATCTTGATCTCGCGGTTTCTGGACTTCGCTAATTCCCTATGGTCCTCGCTTCTCAAAACAGGTCGTATGCCTTCCTCTTCAGCGTTGCAAGCTTCAGCTGGAAACGGCGCCTGATCCGCTTGCTTCTCTCTGTTAACCTACACATCTTTTCTTCTCGCGGCTTGTGCATAATCTTACAATTTGTTTGGCTACCCCTGCTTTGACAAGAGGACTACTGCATCTACTTAACGCTTGAGTTGCATTAAGATCTAACGGCAGGTCACAACTACCATTTGGACTTGTTGCTCACTACTTCCCTCTTAACCATTATAATCACTTTCTGTCTGCGGCACGATACTTCTGCAAATCTAGTTAGATGGCATCCTCTACTCTATTTTTTCACATTTATTACAACCGTAATGTAGTTTTTTTTTGATGTGCGTGTTCTGGGGACTAAAGCTAGTCTTGTAACCGCTGTGCTACTAACTACGTGGTTTTTTGAACGGTTCCCATTTCCCCTATTGTTCCCCTACTAATTATCCAGCGTTAACACCTGTACGGCATCTCTGTCTCTGGGTTTGTTTGGCCTTACACTACCTTTTGTTGAGCGAATTTTTGATACATCTGATATTGATTGCAACCATAATTGTATACTAGCTCTGTACATTTACAATATCTGTGGGGAAGTGGAGTGACCTAAGACTTTTAATTGTGTCTGTGTATTCACCCCTGTATTTTAAACGAAAATGACCTAACCCGGCAACAAAAAAAAAGGGACGAATTGACCTCCCAACTTCCCCCCTAGCAAACACAGCAAAAGAACAGCCGAAAAATTTGGAAAATACTCAGAAAAAACTAGATAAGTATGTGGTATCCCCCAAAGTAACGGGGAAACATCTGAGCACTGTTGGCAATGATAAGAATTCAAAAAACGGGTTGCATATAACCATCATACACCAAGGGAGGTGGACCCGACTACAATTAGAAGCGGCTGCTTCAGAGAATCTATCCCAGGTTCAAGCCGATAAACGTTAAATGGGGGTATGCAGTGTATTTTGATTCAAGATCTCGATTGAGTTGTGACCCAGCCGTCTTTAAATTTCTATAGATAGGGCCGTCTCAATTTGCAGAGGAAGAGTAGGAGGACAGGGGAATCCCCACCCTACTACTGAGATTTACGAGGCCATTCTGGCAGTGCATAATTTATAACAGCTCCTCACCACTATGTTGGTCAAATTCAAAGAAGATATTGGGCAACGATTAATTACTGTCCATAAACATGTCGAGCGGCTTGGGGAGAGGTTGAAATCAGAACCTCTGAGTTAGAGATGACATGATAAACTTAAGGTGGAAGTAAAAACTTCTCAACAGGATTGAGGAACAAGAAAAGGAAAATCGTCGGACTTTAGAAAATGATCACGCAGTCCAACCTAAGGGATGGTCTGGTGCTTCCCCAGAGGGGCAGAATTGGTTGAACCCCCATCCAATTCAATGCAAGACGGTTTTTAGTCCCTGGGGAGAAGGCATTCGTCTTTTCCCTTCATTCAGATTAAAGCGCCATAGGATGCCCAGTAAAACCTCCAATCCCTTGTGGCACCCCCCCCCCCCGTCCCAAATCATCAAATTGGACTGTAACGACAGAGACCAGATTCCTGAAATGAAGGTGAGACAGCTCTTTAAGGTGGAATATTATGGCCATTAGTCAGGATATTTCCGACTACGCAACTGATACCCAGAAGAAAGGAACAATATTTTTTTTGAAGTTAGAATAAACTCAGACAAAGACAGGCAATATTCTAATGTTAATTTCCTTCCAGCCAGACTGAGGGTTATCTGGAAAGAGAAGACATTATTTTTTGAATCTCCCCGTGATGCTAGGGATTGGGTAAATAACCCATGTGGGGAAAAAAAAAAAAAAAAAAAAAAAAAAAATAAAAGGCCTAACCGTCAGGCGTTAACATCTGGGCTCTGTGTGTGTGGTCCTCTCGGGGGGGTTGGGGGTGGGGATGCTAGATAGCGAGGCTGGACTGAGTCAGACGGGGTTTTCTCGGCCCCTGAGCCAAGGAACTCAGCCACTGGAGGGGGGGGGTGGTCTTGCTGGAGGGGTGGTCTGTTCCCTTCTTTTTTTTTTTTTTTTTTTTTTGGAACCCTCTCTCTCTCTTACCCCTAATGCCAATGCGCTGTCTGGAGGTGCGGTAATGTAATAAAAGCCAAGGGAAGTAAGTCGACAGAAAGATTGTCTTGGAACGTAAGAGGTCTGGATCTCCGTCTAGTAAGAGAGTGCCCGTATTGAATCTTATACATAAACATCGACCAGAACTTAATTGCCCTCCATGAAACCCACCACCCCTAGTTGAGGAGAAGAGGTGGAGGGGTAAAAAAAACCCTGGTAAGCCAAGACATTCCATTCATATGGATCTTCATTCTCTATGGGGTAATCAATATTGATACAAATCGTAATTGGCGCTTATAGCGTACTGACCCAAATAGACTCTGAGGTTCGGTTTATTTTCCTTGCCGGGATGTTTGAGGGAAGAAGGTGGCGATAGCAAATGTAACCGAACCTCCCGCCACCCTATTCCCCCCAGAGTAATTTATTAGTTTCTTAACCTTTTGTGTCTGCCACTATTGAGAAACCCATGCATTCTTCTGTGGGACCTTAACACGTTATGGACACCACATGACACTCAACAATAAAACGGGGAGGGTGTCTACACATAAAATTCGTCACTTTCTCATTTATCAGTGGGTTTAATTGGTTTGACACTTGGCGTATCCTAAACCCCAGGCAAAAGGGACTATTCTTGCTATTCTGCAACACATCAGGTCTTTTCTAGGTTGGATATGGGCGATAACCATTAAGTCCCTAAATTTAATTGAAAAAATACATTTGGAACTTAAGGTGTCTCTAGACCACTCACCATGATGTCTTTATTAACTAGGGACCCATAAAACTCCTATAGATAAGAATCTCGCCCCACGTTGGTTAGGGGTATTGGGTCTACAGGATTCCGTTTATTAAACATTTTGAAACTTTTTTTCCCTTCTCACGTAATGCGATTCCGCAGGAAAGAAGATATAGTCTGGGACAACAACGGAAAAAGCTTTCATTAGGGGGGAATATAAAGCACAGTTATGTTATACAAATCACCAATTAATAGAGTTCCAGGAATTGGAAGTAAGTTTAAGGAATTAGAGAGGTTTGTCCCTTAGACCAGCCCAGTAGAAGCTAATAACAGGCGTGGGAGGAAACCTCGCAGTGCTATATTGAGTGCTAAAAAATCAGGCAGACAGGAAATCTCTTCCTCAGGCTAGGAAAAGTGGCCTCAGGAAATGTCTCAGGGAAAATGTTGGCCCAATTTAAATTAGGGAGAATATGGAAAAAGCATATATTCCATGTATGAAACACACGATGTGGTTACACGACTAACGCAAGGAGATTATGGAAGTGTCACAATATTACGAGGAATTATATAACTTCTCGCAACTTCCCCCCCCAGGAGGAAATATGGATTTTTGGAAGGCAGGATCCATTCCTCAAATAACTGAGAAAGTAAGAACCGCTAGACAAAGATATAGGGGTTGAAAGGTCGCGACCGGGCGCGTTCAACACACGGGGGGCGGTGGGTAGCACCCCTACTTGGACGGCATTCCTTTTTGAATATCTAATTCTAAGATGATGTATGGGGAAGAGTTATTGGGGCACCTAGTAGAAACATGGGAATTTTTCACTTAGTAAGTTATGTTAACACCCCTATGAGGGAAGCATTAATAATTTTAATACCCAAACCAGATAAGGAGATCAGAAGGTGACGTCGTATCGCCCCATCATCTTTGTTAATGTTGACAATAAACCCTTGCCAAGGTATTGGCGGAGAGATTAAAAAAGTGATTAGGGAGGTAGTTCATACAGATCAAACGGCTTTAGCCAGGCGGATCAACTCTCGATAATCTCCGCAGGACTTTTTCTCAACATGCAAGCTTATTAATGCCGTCCAGTCCTGGGCACGCTCTTCGTGCTCCTCCTGGACGCTCCGGGCCTTCGACACTCTGTATTGGAGGTTCTTGGTGTCACCCATGACCCAGATGGGGTTCGGGACAGATGTCATCTCCTGTGAGACTTCTATTGCCGACCCTTCGGCCAGGTAATGATAATGGCATTGTATCTAGTTCATTTAACTGAATAGGGGTAACTCGCCAGGGGTTTCCCTACTTCACGACTCCTGTTTGGCTATCGTCAATGGAACCCTGGCTTGTAGGATAGCTGGATCGGAGATAGTTTGTTTTCAGACAGGTGAAGCCCACGAGAAGACTCACTGTATGCCGATGATTGTTTTGTTTCTTTCTTTCTTTCTTTTCTTTCTCGGGCAATATAGTCTATGTCCAGAATGTTTCAGATTTTTCAGGATTTGAGAAGCTATCCGCCTGTGTATAAACTGGCACAAGCCGCATGGGCCCCTTGATGAACTGATGTTCCTGCCACCCAGGGGACTTATTAATTCTATGGGTGGAGTAGTAAAAATACCTTGGCATTAACTCTCACCAATATTTTTAGACTTTGTGGAGATAATATTCTCCAAAGGGTAGCGGAAATTAGGATAATGTAAAACATGACAAGTCTGCCCCTTAATATGATGGTAGGGTTGCAGGTGATTAGATGCTCATTCTTCCCAAGTTGCTATATGCACTTGCCGCCCTCCCCAATTATGAATCCCCCAGCGGGTTTTAAATCAATCGAAAGCCTCCTTGCAGAATTAGTTTGTCGGGAAAACCACCAGAATTAAGAAGGCTGCTGCACACCCTATGAGAGGGGGGGATTTTGGATTAACCAGACTGGAAAGTAATTTCCTCATTTCCCAGTAAAGTATATCTCGGTCTGGGACAAAACCCCCTTCTCATTTGTATGCAGCTCCCAGATTAAAAGATCTATGGATATACTGTTCTGGAAAATTCTGGAGACAGAAATTTGGAGAGTACCCAAAGATAGCCATCTCCCTACCTACATTTGATGTTGGAAATATGGAAGGAGCTTAATTTTTTTTTTTCCAATCTAATAATAAAAGGCCTTTCTAATCTACTACGCAATACCCCTATGTGGGGCAATGGAGTTGAAGGTGCCAGATACAAATGCGAACCCAGGGCTAAAACACAATGAAAATATTCAAAAATTCCTTGAACAATGGTGCATTTAAACCCTTTCAGCAACTCTGCCCGGAGATGGGGTCGTTCCCTCGGTTACTACACATATTTACAAATTAAACATTGGTGAAAACATTGGATGGTCAGGTGGGTGCCCTCGGAGGAACTACACCCATTCATGGAATGTCTTAGTGCCCTGATAGGCAACCAAATTTTTTTTCAAAAGTCCATACAGTTTGCTTGAGATGTTGGCCTGCAACTGAAAAGATAAAATAATCACAGAAATATAAATAGGTGGTCAGCGAGGTGGGGATTTTTGGAGGACCAGGTCTGGGAAAAGGGTGTTCCTAGATGTGAGGAGGGTTTTTCTAGTCCCCCCCCGCCAGACCCAGTTGTTTATTTTAATCGAATTTATTATACAACCAAAAAACTTTGTCAGATTTGGGGACTAAGATTTTCAGCTGTACTAGGTGCGGTATGTAAAAGGGGCAGATGACATCCACTTGATGTGGTTTTGTCCTAAGATTAGGGCCTCTGGCGGGGGGTACTGGCGGAGATAAAAGGAGATCTTTAATATCACTATCCACGATAAAACAAACCTGTGTCTTGGGTATTTTAGACGCTGGCTGTTTACAAGACAACTAAGTCCCTATGTGGTGACAAAATTATATTTGGCAGCAAGATTTTGTCTTGTTCGAAAATGGATGACTAAAGACACTCCGACATTAGGCATTGGCGAGCCTTGTTTACAATACGATCTTAGTGGATGTTTTGCCAAAGCATTGAGTTGGGGACTTGGGGTAGGAAAATACGAGCTGACTGGCGACCATTGATAAATAACCAGTTTTCTAGAGAAGAAGATAGGATACTGGGTGCAAACGAGATGCTGAGGTAAGGTTTTGGGTGTGGGGGAGAGAGAGATCCAAGGAAATATTTCTTTTTTTTTTTTTTTTTTTTTTTTTTTTTTTTTTTTTTTTTTGTTGTCTTTTAGGTTTCTGGGGGTAGGAGGGAAGGATAGGGGGTTAGGGCGGTGCATGGTGACTATACAATTAAAATTGTGGAACTTGGGGAAAGAGAGGGTATGTAAAATCCATACATTTAATAGAAGATACGATATGCATGGTAAAAGCTAAAGACATAACGAGTTAATCGTATCGAAAGACCGGTTTGTGAATTCACACCGGAAATGATTATATTATGGATTTATCGCCACTGTTTATAGAATTAACATTCATGAGGTTGGTGGATAGGCCACTTTTTGTATAAGCGGATTTGTTGAAAAATTTCATGTATTGGTATGGAATATCATATTACACATAAGTGAATATACAGAGGTTCTTTTTTTGTGCGGACGGCTTTTGGGAGCACTCCGGAGAGTCCATCAGATACGATGGTCACATGGTGTATCATATTGTGAAAAGAGGCCCTCCAAATTTGTTTGGACATTTTGTCCCTATTTGGGGGGTCGGGGTGGATAGGGTTTGGGTTCTTGGGGGGGGGGGGAGAAGGGGATGGGGGGGCGTCACTAGTATAAACTTGGATTTTGGTTTAACAGGTGATTGATGGTCAGAAATTAAAAAAAAAAAAAAAAAAAAAAAAAAATTCCATTCACATTATATGCAAGTTATTATGCAAGAATTTCTTTTTGAAAATAGTTTATTTTTTGGGTAAAAACAATTCAAAAGAACTTTTTCATTTCACAATAGTATGACTGGTCCTTATCCATGTTAGCAAGGGACTGGGTGGCCTTTCCTAACACCTATTTTTTTAAACAAGGGATGTGCATAGCAGATGTGCAGAAACTCAAGGCTACCACTAAAGAGTATAACCCGTGTGCGTGAGAAACTTCAGTAGAAATCTTGTGTCACTAGGATTGAATTTTTGCTTGGCAGGTACAAAATTAGTAATGTAACAGTCGAATTCTATAGAGATTTATTAGCAGTTTGGGGTCTTCCCCTTTTTCTTTATACCTGACCTAAGGTGACTTTTTGCCTAGTTAAACATTATATAACAGCATGACAATGATGTCCAACAGAATACAATATAAGAGGTAAGAAGTATGATAGAAAAGGAGACATATATGAAGAAACTCGTTGAACGTGCACTTCAAACAGCATTTCTATCCCTATAAAGATTCTTATTGCAAAGTCTTGCTGCCCTGTAAGAATATATTTACATACAATGACTGTCGCTGAAATTTTTTCAGAAGGGAAAACTATACGTAAATGGGATTTATATGCATAATGCAAAGAAAAAATCATCATTCAGTAAGGAATGGATTTTGTAGACATTTCAATTACGCATCCTCATTCGTTTAGAATTGCAGCGTGGGGACAGCAGGTGATGAGCTGAGCTTGGTGCTCTTTCTGTATCAAACTTTGTACCCCCTTCAAATCAAACTCATTATTACCCTCCTGATGGCTAGGTCCTTGCATTATAGAGGGATGTCAAGACCTCTTTAAAAGAACATCTAACCACAGGATGAAAGACTGTAGCCATGGCCTGATGGGCTTCCGTTAACACCTCTGGAGCATGAGCCCCTGAGGCTCACTTACTTAGAGTCCTTCATCCTGTGTAATGCCCCTTTAAAATACTATTTCTGGACCTACCCTCGACTTCCTATTCTACAAAGAAGTTTCCCTTCCGGGATTATTATATCAAATTCCTACAATATCTAGAAACTTAACATGCAATATTATTCTAATTAGTTAGATATTATCTTTTAGCTTGCATCGAAAGTATAGAATAAGTTTTTTTTTTATGTAACATGATTGAAGAAAATAACAAACACAGTAACACTGGTTGGATCCTAACCTGACGTGGGATTGTAATTCAAGAGGAATACAGTTTTGCACTTTCCAATCCAACTTCTCACTCAAACAAGGGATCCTACCCCACATTGATATAAATCAGGGGAACCTGTCATCGAAATTGACATAAGTTTTACCATTACGAGTATGTTTGGAAAGCAATTAACACTTCCAGACCAATGTTTTCTTTCAATGGCTCAGTGTGGTGTGAGTTGTAAATTGGTTGTTGAGTCATGGAGTGGATACTAATTAACTCACACTCTCTTCACCTCATTATAAATGATAACGTTAATTGATGTGTCTGGATCATCATTTATAGTGAAGAGGGCAACTGAAGTGAGAGAGCTTGACTGGCACTGTTTAAATTCTCTCTCCACTTCCCCTTGACTTTATACAACTAAATTACATGTCACTTCAAATATGATTTTCTGAACGATGCCACCGTGCCACCGCACTGGCCCATAAAATAGACATGATACAGAAGGTTTTCAGCTGCTTTGATGACATACTGCTAGTGGCGTAGTAGTCCCATTTCTGCGACAGGTTCCCTTTAAATGTCTGAGGCATAGATTCTTGCTGAACATAATTCTTTATTTAGACAAAATACAGTGTAAGAGTTACTTTTGGCAATACGCCTTCTTCGACACGAATAGATGAACTACAATTACAATTGCACCATTGGACATTTTTACTTGAGATAATGTTCTTTATAACCCCACACATGCCGTAATTGCTGAGTACCAGTGATTATTCTGGGCCCATCCATTTATATTATGGTTTCTTCTGCCCACAATGCACTGTCGTAGCTTTAATGTACTTCTCACTGCACCTTGATGTATGACCCCACATGATGTTAATATATGGGGCTTCCCCCGTTCCCATGCATAATCTTGTGCTGAAAGTTTCATATTGTTCTTGTATGTTCATATTTCCTTGTTATATTTCATGGAGAATCTGCTGTGACTATTATGTACCAGAAACATAAGCCCTTTGTTGCACTAACTGACTCATTCTCCCTGAGCTGGAAGAACTGAGTCAAAACATAAATCACAACCCTTCAAAGGTGTATTGGAGGCCCCCTGGGATTAACTGTCAACAGATGAGATCTGTGTTCGCTGCTCCCGTCGCTAATGAATGGGTATTGCTGAATACCTGGAGGACTGCTGCTACATCACCAGTACAAGGGGCATTAGTCCCGGCCGAGGTTCTACACTGTCTTCATAGAACAGTTACAGTTATGTTCCATTGATTTCTTTAAGTAAATGAAGTCTCGTGTACTATTATAGTAGGACTAGAGTGGTTTTTTTCTTTGCCACCTATTATATTTTTATGCTTTGTGTGATGTGACATACAGTAACTCATATGTATTCCAGTACTTGGGCCTTATCGAGGAGAAAGTGTATGATGCTTCCTTACAACACAAACTGAATTTTTTGCTTGTATTTTCCCATTTGCAAGAACTTACATTAACGTAGCTACATCAGTACATTACCAATTGGGACTTGAACAGACCTGCACCTTTAATTTACAAACCTTAAGCTATGATGCCGGATTTGGATTGTAAGGGGTGATACATTGTTAGGCATGCACTATTTTTTTAACTTTCAAGCCCTTAAGAAGATAAAAATTTGTGGTACAATTTCATTATGGGTGGATATTTTTCAACAAACGATGTCAACGTTCCTATACCACCTTGGTGTGGAGAAGAATTTGTTTTGTTCATTTTTTTTTCACAACTCAATCTCCGCATCAACATCAGAAGCTGGGAAATTCAAAGATGAATAAACCAAGTCTTGACAGCTTCAGACAGGAAAAAAGATGCGAAATGTGCACAATCCACTCTTTGTGCCAAAAAAATGCCAAAAGAAGAGAAGAACAAAGAAAAGGATAGGCTACATCCAGCCATGGTGTAAAATAGTGGTCTTGTGGGTAGAGCGTAGACATTATTGTGTGCCCTAATTATCCAATGATATACATATTAAACGAAATCTCCATCAGATGTCCTGTTTATAAACCATTAACATACTAGGGAAATCCCCCAGCAGAATTATTAAACTACAGCACTCCCGGGTTACATACAAGATTGGTGCTGTAGTTTTGTTCCCAAGTTGAATTTGGATGGTCATTAGGAACTAGTTATTTTATCACTGTAACCCCAGCCATAGAACTTGTTGGTCCTCTGTGACGATTGGATTTAAAAATTTTGGTTGTCATAGAACCAGGAATTAACACTTAAGCTTAATTACAGACACCATGTGATAACTGTTATAGGCTGATCATTTAGCTAGAGATAAGTACAGTAAATTAACCAACATCAGGGTCAGTTTTGTAACTAGGGGTCGTCCTGTATTCAAATGTTCCTAATCGGGACCACTTCATATTTTATACCCTGTGCTCCTTTAGGTTTACTTATAAATCAAACAATGAATGTTTTGTTAATGAAGCCACAAGTATTGTGGGGTTCTGCTATACACGTCCCTGATGTAACACTCCCTTCCCGCTCTGTGCTTGAAATATTGTGGCAGCAGAAGCTTAATACTCTGTGATATTGTGAGATTACAGCATATGGAGCGGGCGGGGGACAGGGCTCGGTGCTGTGAATAGTCATAGTCCGGAGGGGCTCTGGTGACCCCCAGAAGCACTGGGCTCATTAAAATAAGATACAGTTAAATTTGTCTAAGTAAACTACTGCAGGAGGGCTGAGCCCTAATAATCATAAGGGGGGGCCGATTTATCAGGGCTTTGCGCTACTTATTTTCCCCCTTAATAGCCAATCCCTTATGTGGTGATAAGGGAGCCAATGCGGGGTAGAACGTGCACTCTCACAAATGGATATGAGGGAATGAATGGGGGCTGGTGCAGGTCAGTAATGTGCCTATCGCATACTACCCATATCCTGGTTCATTCAGACACTGGCTTGGCACATTCTACACTAGTCTTGGACCTGGTGTAGAGTACCCCGCCCCCCCTCTGTCGCAGCCTGTCGGGATCAGGAGGGCCGGAGCCATAATTTCAAATTAAATCTGCTGTGTAGCTCATGACAATGGTAATAACGAAAGTCTAATGGTCGGGAGAAATTCCCAAGATTAAAAAAAACATAATTACATTAATAACGACATGGTATAAGCAACAAGACAGGTATAGGGTGCAATTCAAAATAAAGTGTCTTATTCTGGTTTATAAGCGGAGTCATAACAATTTCATATGTCTGGGGTGTCACTGCCATGTTGGGCTATAAGGGTCTATGGCATTTATTGGCTCATCGCCAGAAAATTCGCTGTAACCTTCCCCCCGTTCATTGTATGGGGAACAGGTGTATAACTGCATTGTTACCACCCTGGCATTAGGTTTGGAATTGTTAAAAAGCATCTATAAAAATGTCGGTGTGGATGTCCGTGTCACTGCCGCGTCCGTTCATTGACATTCCTGATTTTAGATGGGAGATTAAATACAATCCCATTTTTTAGCTTTTCCTATTCTACCCTTATGTTTACGCACAGAAAGTGTGTGAGGTTTATGTCCTAACAGGATGTAAGATGTACCTTACTACTTACTACTCGGATAACCTGTCGTAGAAATCATTTTCAATATTACTGCTGATATTGAGGAGGCGATTCCGGGTCTCAGTCCAATGGGGATCAGTGCTTGAATCTCATAACAACAAAACTCCAAAAAGTATAATCATAGCAATTTGCCAGGTGAAGCAAATTCATCGAATTTTCCATCGCATAATCTGTTCCTTATCATTTTGGATTCTTGGTGTAATATTGCAGGTACTTTTTGTTCTGATATTTCCCCCATCAGCTTGGTAGATAAAGTGGAGACGGAAAGGTTTGTGCGGCCTTCTATATACGGGGATGTCAGGGGTGTGCAAGTATATTTTACGTGACATACAACTCTGCGATTGAGGTGGAGCCACAGTCATTTTTGTGCCTACCTTCAAGGACCTGTCATCCCTGTAGCTGCCTTTATAGGATTAAATTCTAGACGGTCCAGAACAGAGAACAATTTATTCATGCCTGTTTACACTGACATTTATTGCTGGAAAAGAAATAGTGTAACTATATGTCCATACATAAAAGTCAGAGATACAATTATTTGATCTTAGGATGTCACCAGACATTACTGATAAACATAATATATAGTAACATGTAAAGGATTACTTTAAAATTCACTTGCCGAAAAGCTAGCATGCAGCAGGGCACATGTAATGATTTATTACAGGGAGGTCAACAGTGGCAATGCCCATTTAAGGAGAGATGGCATATTTATAAATTATTCTTTCATTTTAACCCCTTAATGACCAGGCCTTTGTGTTCTTGCAATTCCATTTTTCACTCCACCCCACCTTCAAAAGTCTATAATTTTTTTTTACACGTAAGAAGCGGTGTGAGGGCTTGTTCCTTCCTCACACAAATTATACTTCATGTGAGTGGTATTTAATATTCATTGCCAGTACCGGAAGCATTTGTACCATTTTCTGTGTCTTGGATTTTACGGCTTTCACTGTGCACCCAAAAGACATGTCCTATTTTATTTTTTGGGTCGGTGCACCTCCACGTGATACCAAATTTATATTGGTTTTATATGTTTTCATACATTTTACAAAACTGAACAAAAAAAATCTTCATTTTGCCATCTTCTGGCGCTAATAACTCTTTCACATACTTTGGTGTAATCGGAGGTGTGGGTGGTGTCATTTTTTTTGTGACTTGTTGATGACATGTTTCAGTACTACTACCATTTTAAGTACTGTACAAACAAGCCTTTTTTATCACTTTTATAGAATTTTTGAATTTTTTTCAAAATGGCAAAAAAGTGGCATGTAGAACTTATTAAGCCTTATTTTGCATTAGGGGGTTAATTGCCGGGAAAAATAGATGGGACATTTTGGGACGAGAAGATACCTAACATGTTTATGATTTTTGCTGTTTATTAATATCTGTTCTAGGGAAAGGGGGGTGATTTGAATTTTTAGGTTTTTTTTATTTAATTTTTTTTAATGATTTTCAGACTCCCAGAGTACTTTAATCCTGTCTGATTGATCTTACCATATACTGCCATGCTACAGTATAGCAATACATGGGATTTTCCTCATCATCATTACATGGGCAACTCGCACATTGTAATGATAGTGTTAAAAATTCAGACACCTGTTGTCGTATGCACCCAAGGATTTCATGTGACCAATCACTGCTCCCTGATGACGTGTTTACCGGTGGGTGTTTTGCTGCAAAGCCTCTGGTATGGAAAGGACTCAGCACAGGATTATTGTATAAATGTTAGAGGTTGACATATGTACAGCCACAACGTACATTCTATGGTTGGCGTGAGCTAATGTCAGAAGTATCGATGAACTGACCCGGAACCTGCAAATATTTGGTACCTATTA
Organism: Engystomops pustulosus; assembly: GCA_019512145.1. Taxonomy (NCBI): domain Eukaryota; kingdom Metazoa; phylum Chordata; class Amphibia; order Anura; family Leptodactylidae; genus Engystomops; species Engystomops pustulosus. The sequence goes on along the minus strand of CM033644.1, from coordinate 44,812,392 downwards.
GCCGACACTGGAGAGCGAGAAAAACAGCCTTCACAGCGCCATTTAAACGGATTTACGATGGAGTTAGAATCAAGTACCGTTCCAAAGCAGAATTTTGAGGAGCGGTTCAGCTGAATTCAAACTTCAGCAAGTCTTTTCATCCTTAGTCAGGAATTGTGATCACTATGAAAACTAGTTCATTTGTAGACAATTTCAAAAATCAATGGCAAACTTTGTTGGTGGCATCTTGGGACCCAGTCAAAAAAATGTCAGAATAAAGAACAATGTGCCAACTTTCCTTTGGGAATGTGGACACTTCCATCAGAAATTATATGGCTACAACTTGTAAGTTATCTTTATTTGCGAAAAAACTGATTGCACGGACTTGGATGAAGTCGGTGCCACCAACTTTTGGGGAATGGAGGCCTCTGGAAAATTGGGTTTTTGGGATGGGGGGAAAATTTGAGATACTCTGTAATGTCATTGATGAAACGTGATACAATTAGTGAGTGGGTTTTTTCTTTACCCCCCCCACCTTGGCAGTCTTTTTTTTTTCTGGTTGGGTTTTTGGTTGCTTCTTTAGGATACTTAAGATAAATGGATATAGGATGTAAGGCTCTGTTGAATATGTCATAAAGGATGAATATGTCATGAACGATGTTTAAAATGTGTCATTTAGAACCTCTTAAATTTTTCGTTCTAAATCTGCTTGGCTATGTAATATCTATGTCTTCAGTAATGTAATTATTGTATGTTAATAATGCAGAAAATAAAAATTTACAAAAAAAAAAAATGACATGGTAAGCAGGAGTCCATCACATATCATATCATAGGCCCTATGGCTAAAATGTGAGTCACAGGGAAAGGAAAGAGGGCAAACAGAAGAACCACAAGCAGCATCACATACAGTAGCTGTGTAAAAGAAAACCGCTGTAGTATAGCGATTATTATACCATTAGATTCTATAAGATTGAGCAAATATGTATTCATGTAATTGGTATATTTTATTTCTCTAGTCAATGTTTTGATTGAACATGTCATTGTTTGAAGACGCTAAAAAGGACGAAGAATTGTTTAGTGGCGTGTCTTAAATCCTACCCCTACTAATAACTTGTGGATCAAAGCTAATTAAGAGGTTCTGATTAGTATTATCCATTTGTATAAACATATGATACAAAGAATCTATGATTTGGATAACAGTTTTGACATTATGAGAGGACCACGACTTGGCCCCTCTACAAGGTCATTTTTATCATATAAGATAGGATATAAAAAGAAGTTTACAAAACAACCTTTCAAAACTGCCTACACCACGTTAAAAGAACCTATATGAGCCAGTTAACTAATGGGGGATTTACGCACATGCACCCAGAAACTGAAGTAAGGATCAATATGGCTACAACCAAGGCTTAGTTGTACCTTACATTAGCAAAAGGTAATTGTTTTGGACTTCACCTCTGACAGTAAAACAAAAGTAATCTTGGATATATATATAAGTATACCATGAGAAAGAATGATATTGTAGGTGTCTTCAAGTCTAACAGGAATGGCTTGATGTGACAAAACATGGTAAGTAGATTGACCATGAACACAGCCTCATTGACTACCAACCAGAAGCACGTAGCCGCAGCTACTGTCACCCCTTTTGGTGCTCATGAGGGAAGGAAATGGAAATTCAATAGGTAAGGCATGGGAGTTAGGATTGCTTTATGAAATTCTGCTTTGAGAGTGCCTAGCCAAGGGGGATTACAGATCCAACATCACAGGCGATTGCCTATAATATCAAATTACTATTTGCCAAAAATAATTATAATTAGCCAAAAAACAGCTTTAAAAAGTGCAATATCATTGTCTATTCAGTTTGAAGGCACTCACACTTTAGGAAATAGTCAAGAGATTTACTACCTGGACAGTTTAAAAGCCACAGAAGGAAGTGCACAACAGCATCTATGTAGAACAATGGATAATAATGGCAAACAATAAGCCAAATCCATCCCGCACAAACAATACATTGCACACCATTCTACCTTTCAATAAGAGAGATCATTAACTGTCATTAGAATATGCATTACTCCCAACCTTCCCTGGTATCACTTACAGTAGGACAAGACCTATTGAGAACTTTAGGCCATCTGCACATGATTCGTGGGAAAATCTGTGGAAAAAAATCTGATTTCCACTACACTTTTATGATGCACGGAATGTCTATATTTTGCCGGGGTTCTAGTGCAAAGTCCAGCCATTTCCCATTGTGTGCAGATAGCCTAATAGCCCCAAACAACTTCATATTGAATACCTGGCACAGATATGGTGACAACACCACCATCATAGGGAATTACAGATGCAAGTATAGACAATGTTTAAATCATTAAGTAACAAAACAAAATCTCCAAAGCTTAACTACAAAGTATGCCAACCTGCCATCCAAAATGGATGGAGCATTACCAGTGGCAATCACAACTGAAAAAGGAATCATTTGACTATGAAAGTCATCATGACATTCTGTATCTGATTAAGAACAATTTCCCTGCACACAGTCGACTAGGGTTTAATGACCAAGACAGACTTGCCGTCACATAAGGATAAGACACTAGCCTACATCCTATTTGAACAGTAAGTGATGTCTGTGTCCTGCCCTGTGGGCCACCTGGTGTGAGTGCTTAGGTTGCATCTATATATTTATGATGGGTTATTCCCTGCTAGTATATCACTAGTGTGCAGAATATATTTTGCTAGTACTTTATTTGCAGTATATTCTTACTGTTAATATTTATATGAGAATTTATTCATATGTGCGCATGTTTACTGCTGTATGCTTTTTTTTACGTTTTAGTAGCTTTGTAGATTTCTTTCTTATGATTTTAATTGGGAACGCTCCATTTCACTTTTGCCTTAGGCAGTAAAAGGTCCTAGGGCACTAAAATGCCTTACCTTGACCCTCTCCCAATTCATCACGCAAGTGAAACCAGCATTATTGGGACACTTTCACAATTCTAGATGTTCCTCTTTTGTTTTATCATTTTATTTGAGCAAAAATATTTTTACTTTATGGCAAATTGTTTTGATGAACACTGCTGGGCCCTTCCTGCTAATATACCTTCTTACCACAAGGATTGTCCATCATTGTGCAAAGAGGTGCTGTTGTATGCACTCAGCAGCATAAAAGGGAACCTGAGTCAACACAGACTTGATGCTCTTAAAGCTAATTTAAATAATTATTGTCTATTTTTCTCAAATAAAAGATCACGAGAAACAGGAAATGTAAGTTTGGAAAGCTTAAAAATGCCCTCCAAAAGTACAGAGTATAAAGTTCCAGTAATAAGTCACCTGGATAACAAAATTGTGCTCCTAAACGAAATCTACCATAAAACCATATGATATATATAAAATCCAGCCCCATAAATAGAATCACTAGTTTAATTATAAACAGTCTCCCATATAATCCCACCACCACCGTTTGAATTAGTTACTGACCCTAATACAAGTGGCCCACCCCCTCTAGTTAATATAATCCAGCCTCCCATATAGTAACCCCACTTTAATTAATATGTTGCCCCCATATTTTGATTCCCCTCAGTTTTACTTTATACAGCCTGATTTATAGTCTCCCTAATTCAATTATAACTGCTCCATAATAAATTCCCCAGCCCAGCTTTACTTATTTCAGAAGCCCCTCCAGTTAATATAATATATATATTATACAGCCTAAAATTAGCCCCTGCCAGTTTTATTTTATATTATGTAGAACCATAGAAATCCCACATCAAGTCTAACCCCCTAGTATAAGGAGTATCCGGCCCTCATATGAAATTATTTTTATATATATATATATATATTATATATATATAATAGTAGACCCCCTGCCCGCCTCCCCATTTAATACATCCTTTCCAATAACATAATAAACTATACTACATACAGTCCATTTGCTTCCACGCTGTGCAGCTCCCATCTTCCTCCCGCCTCCCGTCTTCTGCCGACTCCCGTCTTCTCCCGGCTCTGCACGAGACACAGGCGGTGTGGACACATCATCACCGCCGCCTGTGTTCACTTGCATCGTATGGAGTGACGCAGACAGACGGAAAGGCGCTGCATCATTCGGCATATCTCTCGCACCTGTCTTAAATGAAACAGGTGCGATGGGTTTTACCTGGTGGAGATTAGGTCGCTAAAGTGCCTGAATTTCCCACCATATATGGAATAATGCCACTCCCCAAAGGGCTCTGCATCCTGCCGCCTGAGGTGAGATTTCATCTTGCTACACACAGCTTCTTTACTCACTGCTCTAGGTCTTCCTAACAGTATCCCCACTGTGTCTTGCTTCTCACAGTCCATCCACACTGACAGAGATGGAAGAGTGCATGGGAGGCAGTTTAACCCCTGTTGTATGTATTAAATTTTGGACATTTAATAATATTCACTGCTAAAGAAATGATACTGTGTATCCAATGATAAAAAAAGTGTGTGGGGGGGAGGAGGGGGCATATTGAAAATTGAAATGTAAATGTCAGCCACTACAAGGCTGCATAAAATATGTCCCCCCTTAGTCAATTGCTGGACTCACTCTACTAAAGAAAAGGCACATCTAAGCTTTATCCCAATGAGTTTCCTTTTTAAATGCAGCCTGTCAGTAGAGTACCAATCCAAAATATATAAGAGATGGCTAGAGTGGTCTCACCACTGCCAAACTATGGCACTGATAAGTTTTAACTAGAGGATGAATCATGTGTTAGGATTTGTAGCCCCATTCATCCGTCTGGTTTGGCAGATGCCCAGAGACGCCACTACCAGTTCATTGCTTAATGTAAATTTGATAAAGTGTTAGGTGACGTTTCATTAGAGAGAGGCAAGGGCTCCCAATTCGTATAAAAGCTCCAATAAACGATAATTAATGTATTTTATGATTGTAATAAATCAAGTTTTTGAAGAAATTTTTTTTCATGAATTGTACTTGAACTTGACCGGGGTTTTGCATGTGTGACTTTTTATGGGGGTAAGCATTTTTTAACAATCATTGTTTGGGTCTAAAATCTAATAACTCTGTAAAAGGAATGTTACCCTCTGACTGATGACTGAAACAGTTGATACAAACTAAAAGGAATGGTCTGACATAACAGTTTCTGTTACCTATTTGCCTGACAGTGGATTTCAACATACAACATTCATCCTTTGGAGAAGTGCTTGGAATGAGTTTTAGATGTGGTTCACAGAGGTTTTACTTATGTTTTTTTTTAAATATCCATTGAATTTTCCAGATCTTTAACCCCTTAACGACCTGGCCCTTTTTTGTTTTTTTCATTTCCATTTTTCACTCTCCACCTGTCGAATACACACAGGGTCGGTCAGGCCTGTCAGGGGATGGGTGAATCCTGTCATCTCCGATCGGAGGCCCCTGCCATTGCTGCACGTGCTCAGTACTATCCCTGGCTGCAGCCAAAATACTGAGTGTGACGCCCACAGGGGTGCTTTCCCGATGCCAGCCGCATTCAGACCCTAGATGCGCCAGCCACGTCGTACGTCATTGCACGGCTACCTCATGACGCCATCGCACGCTGCGCATCTCTCCCACCGACACAGGATGAGGTGAGTAAAGTTTTTTTTCTTTTTTTTTGCTATTGGCAAACGGAGGGGCGGGGGCCTTAATAAAATATGGCGAGGAGAGGTCCTTAATAAAATGGATCGGGAGGGGTGGGGGTACTTAATAAAATATGGAAGGGAGAGGGCCTTAATAGAAATATAGAGGGGAGGGAGGGGGGTCCTTATAAAATATGGAAAGGAGGGGGGCCTTAAAAATATGGGGGAGTTGTTCCCTTAATAAAATATGGAGGGAGGGGGGCCTTAATTAAATATGGAGGGGGAGGAGGGGGGTCTTAAACAAAATATGAAAGGAAGAGGGGGGGGGGGGCTTATAAAATATGGAGGGGAGGGGGGCTTTATAAAATATGGAGGGGAGGGGGGGGGGCTTTAAGGATTGGGGGAGGGGGGTTAAAAGGAGGGGAGGGAGGCCTTAATAAAATATGGGGGAGGGAGTGGGTTTAATAAAATATGGATAGGCGGAGAGGTCCTTAATAAATAGGGAGGGGAAGGGAGGGGTGGTC
>CM033644.1:44477350-44806253 GCA_019512145.1 Engystomops pustulosus | reverse complement strand
GGAGGGGAGGGAGGGGGGTCCTTAATAAAATATGGATAGGCGGGAGACCTTAATAAAATATGGAAGGGAGGGATGAAGGTCCATAATAAAATATAGAGGGGAGGGAGGGGGCACCCCAGTCCAACCCTGCATACACCCTTCTTTGTCGCGGCTGCAATGTTCTTCACGTAACACAAATTTCGTCATTAAAATGGACGGTGCTCAATCGGACTTGCACCACATTTATTATACAAAGTCTAAAAGATGTGTGTCACTCGCCCCGTGTTTATGGTGCAACAAAATAAGTTGGTGCAATGTTGGGACAGTGGAGGGGGCACCAGATTCATGAAGAACTAGTGCCAGAAATCATGAATCTAGTGCATTCTGCACTATACACAGGCAAACAGTTTTTAGTAAATGTGCCATATTATGTATCAAATTGGTTATTAAAGGAGATAGTGTTACTCTTTTACAGCTTATCCTTCCTCTATATGTAAAAATCAGGGCCAGATTATAGTTAGGGCACGCAAAGCGAGTTCCCTGGGGCTCCCACCATTTTGCTCTAAAAGGGGCCCCCACTAAATGTGGGCAATTCAGGCAATTGAATAGTTATTATGGGGGCTGTATATAGTTATTATACAGGGCTGTATATAATTATTATGGGGGATGTATATAGTTAATATGGGGGTGCAGTATATTCTTACTAGTTAATATTTATTGCCGAATTTATATATATGTGCGGCATGTTTTACTGCGGTATGCTTTTTACGTTTTAGTTAGCTTTGTAGATTTCTTTCTTATGATTTTTAATTGGGGACGCTCCATTTACATTTTGCCTTAGGCAGTAAAGGTCCTAGGGCACTAAAATGCCTTACACTTGACCCTCTCCAATCATCCACGCAAGTGAAACCAGCATTATGTGGACACTTTCACCATTCTAGATGTTCCTCTTTTGTTTTAGAGTAGTTTGAGCAAAAAATTATTTTACTTTAGGAAAAATGTTTTGATGAACATGCTGGGCCTTCCTGCCTAATATACCTTCTTACCACAAGGATTGTCCATCATGTGCAAAGAGGTGCGTTGGTATGCACTCAGCAGCATAAAAGGGAACCTGAGCATCAACAGACTTGATGCTCTTAAAGCTAATTTAATAATTATTGGTTTTTCTTAATTAAACTCACAAAAAAGAAGAGAAACAGGAATGTAAGTTTGGAAAGCTTAAAAATGCCCTCCAAAAGTACAGAGTATAAAGTTACAGTATAAAGTACCTGGATAACAAAATTGTGCTCCTAAAGAATCTACCTAAAACCATACTGATATATATAAAATCCAGCCCCATAAATAGAAATCATAGCTGTTAATTATAAACAGTCTCCCATATAATCCACCACCATTTGAATTAGTATAGACCCTAACACAAGTGGCCCACCCCCTCTAGTTAATATATACAGCCTCCCATATAGTAACCCCACTTTAATTAATATGTTGCCCCCATTTGAGTTCCCCTCAGTTTTACTTTATACAGCCTGATTTATAGTCTCCCCCATTAATACTTGCTCCATAATAAATTCCCCAGCCCGCTTTACTTAATTCAGAAGCCCCTACAGTTAATATATATATATATATATACAGCCTAAAATATAGCCCCTGCCCAGTTTTATTTTATAGTAGAACCAATAGAAATCCCACATAAAGTTCTAACCCCCTAGTATAAGAGTATCCGGCCCTCATGAAATATATTTTTATATATATATATATATATATATATATATATATATTAGGACCCCCGTCCCGCCTTCCCCTTTAATACATCCTTTGCCAATAAAACTAATAAACTATATAAATACAGTCCATTTGCTTCCACGCTGTGCAGCTCCCATCTTCTCCCGCCTCCGTCTTCTGCCGACTCCCGTCTTCTCCCGGCTCTGCACGAGAGACAGGCGGTGTGGACATCATCAACCGCCGCCTGTGTCACTGCATCGTATGGAGTGACGCAGACAACGAGAAAGGCGCTGCATCATTCGGATATCTTCGCACCTGTCTTAAAGAAACAGGTCGATGGGTTTTACCTGGTGGAGATTAGGTGAAAGGGTGCCTGAATTGCCCACCATATATTGGAATAATGCATACCCAAAGGGCTCTGCATCCTGCCGCCTGAGGTGAGATTTCATCTTGCTACACAAGCTTCTTTATCTCATGCTCTAGGTCTTCCTAACAGTATATCCACTGTGTCTTGCTTCTCACAGTCCATCACACTGACAGAGTAGGAAGAGTGCATGGGAGGCAGTTTAACCCCGTTGTATGTATTAAATATTGGACATTTAATAATATTCACTGCTAAAAGAAATTGATACTAGTAGCCAATGATAAAAAAAGTGTGTGGGGGGGGAGGGGGGGCATATAATTGAAAATTGAAATGTAATGTCAGCAACTACAAGGCTGCATAAATATGTCCCCCCGTTAGTCAATTGCTGGACTCACTCTACAAAGAAAAGGCACAATCTAAGCTTTATCCCAATGAGTTTCCTTTTTAAATCAGCCTGTCAGTAGAGTACCAATCCAAAATATATAAGAGATGGCTGTAGAGTGGTCTCACCACTGCCAAACTATGGCACTGATAAGTTTTTAACTAGAGGATGAATCATGTGTTAGGATTTGTAGCCCCATTCATCCGTCTGGTTTGGCAGATGCCCAGAGACGCAACTACCAGTGCTATTGCTTAATGTAAATTTGATAAAGTGTTAGGTGACGGTTCATTAGAGAGAGGGCAAGGGCTCCCAATTCAGTAATAAAAGCTCCAAAAACTGATAATTAATGTATTTTATGATTGTAATAAATCAAGTTTTTGAAGGAAATTTTTTTTCCATGAACTTGTACTTGAACTTGACCGGGGTTTGCATGTGTGACTTTTTATGGGGGTGAAGCATTTTTTAAAATCATTGTTTGGTCTAAAATCTAAAAACTCTGTAAAAGGAATGTTACCCTGACGGATGACTGATGATGAACAGTTGATGGACAAACTAAAAGGAATGGTCTGACATAAAATGTTTGTTACACTTTGCGCTGACAGTGGATTTCACATACAACATTCATGCCTTTGGAGAAGTGCTTGGAATGAGTTTTAGATGTGGTTCACAGAGGTTTTACTTATGTTTTTTTTTAAATATCCATTGAATTTTCCAGATCTTTAACCCCTTAAACGACCTGGCCCTTTTTTGTTTTTTTCATTTCATTTTTCACTCTCCACCTGTCGAATACCACAGGGTCGGTCAGGCCTGTCAGGGGATGGGTGAATCCTGTCTCTCTGATCGAGGCCCCTGCCATTGCTGAACAGTGCTCAAGTACTATCACTGACTGCAGCCAAAATACTGAGTGTGACGCCACAGGGTGATTTCCGATGCACGCCGCATTCAGACCCTAGATGCGCAGTCACGTCGTGACGTCATTGCACGGCCACCTCATGACGCCATCGCATGGCTGCGCATCTCTCCCACCGGACACAGGATGAGGTGAGTAAAGTTTTTTTTCTTTTTTTTTGCTATTGGCAAACGGAGGGGCGGGGGCTTAATAAAATATGGCGAGGAGAGGTCCTTAATAAAATATGGAGGCGGAGGAGGGGTGGGGGTACTTAATAAAATATGGAAGGGAGAGGGGCCTTAATAGAATATAGAGGGGAGGAGGGGGGTCCTATAAAATATGGAAAGGAGGGGGGCCTAAAAAATATGGGGGAGTTGTTCCCTTAATAAAATATGGAGGGAGGGGGGCCTTAATTAAATATGGAGGGGAGGGAGGGGGGTCTTAACAAAAAATATGAAAGGAAGGAGGGGGGGTTATAAATATGGAGGGGAGGGGGGCTTTATAAAATATGGAGGGGAGGGGGGCCTAATAAAATATGGAGGGGAGGGGGTTTTTAATAAAATATGGAGGGGAGGAGGCCTTATAAAATAGGAGGGGAGGGAGGGGGGTCCTTAATAAAATATGGATAGGCGGGAGACCTTAATAAAATATGGAGGGGAGGGAGGGGGTCCTTAATAAAATATGGATAGGGGGAGACCTTAATAAATATGAGGGAGGGATGAGGTCCATAATAAAATATAGGGGGAGGAGGGGGCACCCCAGTCCAACCCTGCATAACCTTCTTGTCGCGGCTGCATGTTCTTCACAACACAAATTCGTCATTAAAATGGACGGTGCTCAAATCGGACTTGACCCACATATTATACAAAGCTAAAGATTGTGTCACTGCCCCGGTTTAGTGCAACAAATAAGTTGGTGCCATGTTGGGACAGTGGAGGGGGCACACAGATTCAGAAGAACTAGTGCCAGAAATCATGGAATCTAGTGCATTGCCGATAACAGGCAAACAGTTTTTAGTAAATGTGCCATATTATGTATCAAATTGTTATTAAAGGAGATAGTGTTACTCTTTACAGCTTATCCTTCCTCTATATGTAAAATCAGGGCCAGATTATAGTTAGGGCAGCAAGCGAGTTCGTGCTCCACCATTTTGCTCTAAAAGGGGCCCCCACTAAGTGGGCAATTCAGGCAATTATGGTTATGTATATAGTTATTATACAGGGCTGTATATAATTATTATGGGGGATGTATATAGTTAATATGGGGGCCTGTTTATAGTTATTATAGGGAGCTGTATATAGTTATTATGGGGGGCTCAAATAGTTATTATAGGGGGCTATATATAATTATTGTGGGGGTTGTATATTGTTGTTATAGAGGGACTTTATCTAGTTATTATGGGGGTATATATAGTTATTACAGGGGGTTATTTATAGTTATAATAGGGAGCAGTATATAGTTATTATGGGGGGCTGTATATAGTTATTATGGGGGGCTGTATATAATTATTATAGGGGATGTATATAGTTTTTATAAGGGAGGGTGTATATAGTTTGTATAAGGGGGCTGTATATAGCTATTATAGGGGACTGTATATAGTTATTACAGGGGGCTGTATTTAGTTATTATAGGGGGGCTGTATATAGTTATTATGGGGGCTGTATATAGTTGTTACAGAGGGCTGCATATAATTATTACATTGGTCTGTATATTATTACAGGAGGCTGTTTAAATTTATTATAAGAGGCTGTATATAGTTATTACAGGGGGCTGTTTATATTTATTACAGGGGACAGTATATGGTAATTGTTGCGGGTTGTTTATATTATAGGCGGGCTGTTTATATTTACTACAGAGGCCTGTATATAGTTATTTTAGGGGGGCTGTATATAGTTATCATTAATTATTGGAGGTTGGATATATTTATATACAGGCGGTCACCTACTTAAGAAATCCCGACTTACAAAAAGAATGACCCCTAGTTACAAAAGGACCTGTGGATTTTGGTAATTCACTGTACATTAGCCCTAGCCTATAATAATCAGCTACAGGAGTTATAAAAGGTGTCTGTAATGAAGCTTTATTGTTAATTCTGGTTCTTATGGCAACCCAACATTTTTAAAATCCAATTATTACAGAGACCAAAAAAATTCTGTCCCGGGTTACAATGATAAAATATACAGTTCCGAGCGGCTGCTGCAGGTTTTACAAATAGAACAATAAAAAAAGCTCTCACACTCTTTCTCTAATGGAAAAAAAAAAGGAAACACAAAAACAAAAGTGCTGTGATTTGAGGATTTTAAATACATTTAAGGTCCCTACCTAACATTTGGGGGGGGGGGGGGGGGATATCATTACCCTGTTTGCCTAGGGAACCCAAACACCTTGTTACGTCCCTGCCACCACCCCCTTAATCCAGCCCTGATATCAATTATAAAACAAGTATGATAGAAAGGTGATAAGCAAAAAATACATTCAAATTTAATTTATTAGCAATTTATTTTCCATGTGTTGTTGTGGTTTTGTAACAGATTCAACAAAATTGTGTTGAATTCTTTACCATATAAATAGAAATCAAAATAATGAAACATCTGTACAGACTGCAATAAATGCATAAGTCAGGCGGGCGTGTCAGGATATACGCCCAACAGTCGAAGATAATTACCCCTGTTCTGGTGAATATAGAAAGTTGCTAAATATGTAAGCAGCTCTCAACCGAGTTATTCACAAAATGTAAGCCAGAATTTACATGTACAGAACACTAAAGGTTTAAAAAAATAAGGAACAACCATTTGTAATTATAGAAGTTTAGAAGTATTACACTAAAGGGTTCCCACAAAAGAACAATTCTCAAAGCTCAATCCCCGGTGATGTTTACGCAATACGGATCATTTTAAATTAACAACCCCTTGCTTTCACTTTAACTCCGTTTTATTTCTGTTTTAGCTCTTTTATTGTGTAGTTCATGGTAAATTCCAGAGTGTGGGCGGGGAATCTACTAAACGCAAAACACATATGAATCCCTCCGTGTTTTGTGAGTGCACCATGTGGTTAGATTATTAGAGGAAACAGGATTATATACACTTCATCATTTACCTCCTGTAAACATTGTAGCTAGTATGCTGGCACCATAAAAAGAGAGATGAGGATCGAATGTAGATGCTAGAGGCCTATTTTATACCTGTCGCACTGCTGCATATCTGTTTCATCCAGATCTGGCTTTGCCCTCCCTATCCCCGCGATAAACTTATCTGATGTAGCTTGCAGCTTTCTCTCTCCTCACAATGTGCTGTTGCTACCAGGAAGTGGTGTCTTTGCATTCTGTTTTGGGCTTAAATGCAGGGAGCAAAGAGATCAGCTCGTAGTGCGTCATCAGAAATCAAGATGGCGCGGTCCCCGACCTAAGTCCAAGTTTTCCCAACAAGGTGGTGTTGAGGCACTGGAATTGTGTACACCAGGACTTGAGAGACACAGGTTGGAATTATATCGCGAAATGCTGTATTTTGTGAATATCAGTGATTAAGAAGAATGTTGTTATTTTGTAATCCTGAGTACATATAAGAACTTTTCTTCATGGAATACCCCTTTAATCTAAAACATATGGAAAAAAAAAATGACCTTTGCAAGACTGATGTGAAAGTTGAAATCTGAGTAGGGCCTCGGGCTTCTCCATGTCTCGCCCGCCATCAACCCTTTAAGGAACTGTCTCTAGTTGGCAAAAAAAATCATTTGGCACAAAACTGTTGTATAGCCAATCCCTTCATGTGACACACCCTCGCTCGATCCCCTTGCTCCGCGCATGGAGAGGAGGTTGGGGAATGATAATAGCAGCCAGAGTGCCAGGAAGTCTTGTCCCTGTGACTCCGTGCTGTTAATTAAACTTCTTTTTCGAGGTGATCCCAGCGTGTCAAGATTAGCGACGTACAGGAGGATCAAGATGAAGAGGAGTGGGGGTATAGTTTAAAAGTGTTTTTATGTTTTTAGAAGGAGTGGGTGTCTTGAGCTTCTGTTTTGGGCTATAAAGTGAGGGAGCAAGAGGACTCAGATGTATGAGTGTCACACAGAAACCGAAGATTGGGGCCGACCCTAAGTCAGAAGTTACAAGGGGTGTTGAGGGCATGGAATGTGTACACCAGATGAGAGACACAGGTTGGAATTATATCTGCAATTGCTGTATTTTGTATATCAGTGCATTAGGAAGTGTTATTTTTTATTCCTAGGACATATAAGAACTTTTCTTCATGGGCAACCCCTTTCATAAAGGAGTCGAAAGCATTTGTAAAAATAAATACAAAACGGAGGCCATGAAAAAATCAAAAAACATAAGAGTTAATTCGCGACAAAATGAAGTCAGGAATGGGGGGCATGTATTATTCGCTTGCACCAGTTTTTTGGGCTGCTCCTTTTTTTGTTGCTGTGGCCAATGTGACCCAATATTCTTAATATGTGGGCCACACAATTAGCCTCTTGTCTGATGTCACAATTCACTTTTTTTGTTGCTCAGTTGGGGGACAGCTTTTGAAATCCCAGGACCTGTTCTGCCATTCTAGTTACCACACACTTTTTGGTGCACTCTTAGACCCACACACTTAGATCTACAAAATAAAATGTAAGTTGATGGAAGTTCTATAACACCTTCCTAATGTGTAACTCGTTGTGCTACAATGATTAAGCCATGGCATCAATCTGAAAACCATATGAAAAAAAAATCACTACTTGACAAACTAGGAGTGAGATTGATAAATCTGAAGGCCAGTCGGCTCTCATGTCTCTTGCCCGCCATCACCCTTTACAGGAACTGTCTAAGGTGGCAAAACTCCTTGCACAAACTTGTGAAGCCACTTCCCTCTCGTGACTCCCTCGCTACATCGCTCCCAGCATGGGAGAAGGAAGGTGTGGGGACATGCATAATTAGCAGCCAGGAGATCGCCAGACGCTGTCCTGTCTCCGTGTGTTAATTAAATTCTTTCTAGGTGATCCGCCGGTCAAGTTAGCGACCGGTACAGTGGTCAAGATGAGAGTGATGGGGAGTTCAGTATTAAAGTTGTTTTATTTTTTTAGGTGGTAGTTTTCTTAAACTGGGTTACCGAGTTGTAATACTAGGGTCAGGCTGGGGTGGCTTTTAAAAATAAAATGTTACTCACTCCTCCTCATTGCGGATGCCAACGCCGCAGTTGTCTTATCCGGTGCCTGTTGTTTACCAGGCACGGAAGCTGCAACTCGGGAGAGCTTCCGGCCGGCAAAGTGGCATGACCACTCTACTCCACCCTATCTCTCAAACGTGTAGTTGCGCCGGCATATAGTGATGGATGTTGAGTGTCCCCAGCGACACTCCAGCCACTTTAAACAAAAACTCAGTAGGGCTGAGTAGATGGTCATTCTGTCCTACCTCTTCAGGCAGTATGTTCATAGAGGGACAGCGGACGATCTTTATAGCTTCCTATCAGCAGACGGCGAAATTGGATGGAGGCGTCCTGAGTCAGATTGTAAATGGAACCTGTTAGCAGGCAGCATGTTATAACGGCAGTAGGAGCTGAGCACCAATTGACAAGTTTCCTATCGCAGACAGCAGTTATGGAAGCAGGCACTAGCAAGCTATGCAGATTGAACATATGCCTAAAGCAGGTAAACTGAGCAATGTACTGTGTCAACATGGGGGGCATATTTATAGAGCAGGAAGAGCTGACGAGATATACATACTTTCCCTATCTGCCAGGCAAACATGTTATAGAGCAGTGGTGTGGAAAACCTATGGCACGGGTGGCAGAGGTGGAACACGGAGACCTTCTGGGGGTACCCAGCCCTTCTCTCCATCATCGAGTTTGCCGAGAAAACCTGAGACATCCTCCGTGTAGTCCCATGCATCCTAGGATGTGCCACACTCAGCACCATTTTAGAAGCAACACAAACCGTTGCATGCCCGGGACTACAGGTGGGAGCTGGAGGTGTGAGCAGGGCAGGTTATCATGAGCTCCTGCTCTAGCCCCACTATTCATTGTGTTCAGGAAAGCTGGATAATGGACAAGAATATGCCTTCTTTCTACTGTAGTGGGTGTAATTTAAATTGCGGTTCCGTTCTGAGATTTGAGTAAATTTCTGCATAACCTAGAACGTTTAAAAACAACAACTGATTATAATACAAAAATATATTAAAACCTGGTAACAAATACCGTATCAATCAACACTGGATAGGCTTTCCCAGGTGTATACCCCTTAGCCCTCTAACTAGTAAGGTGCTCCATAGTCCACCAGGGTTTGGGGGAGTTCCACTACGAGCTAGAAACGCCGCCTCAGCTCTAATAGAGCGATTAGTCTCCAGGGGTCTCACTGGCTGCAAGGTGAAGCAAGCCAGTGAATTGCCTATTGGTATTTCTGCCGTACGCGTTTCAGCATTGGCCTTTATGACCAAGCATACATCAACATAACGAAACACATCGGCCACATTCCTCACTTTAAAGCCACAGAACAGAGCTGTGTACTACCATAGGATAGTATTCAGGCAGTCAAGTCTCCGTCCGTCTGCACTTCTCCGGCACTGTAGCGGCCGTAAGCTGCGGCGATGCAGGAACGCTATTTATTTATAAATTCCCAACCTCATGTGGCGGACTCCATCTAGTCCACACACCCAACCGCCCACCGTCCATGTGACGTGACGGAGGCCCGATCACCTGGACCAATAGTATTGCAACACGCGTGACACAACGTTGAATGCGAAAAAAAAAAACCGCATTCTTCAACTGCAGGATCGATCATTGCGGTTATGGATAAAGATGATATACTGATGCTTCAAAAAAGCGAGGAAGAATTCCCAGAAAGGAAACCGGTACGTGAAAATAAATGGATACATAGAGGACAACAAAGAAATCATATCATATTACTCTTTCCCCATTACTGGGTACGTGCAACCCATATATAATACTAGGTATCCATCTAAATCCATGTAGGATTACTACTCGGTCCTTATAAAAGCAGCATAATAATCAGAGTCATTACTGACCATGCGTGTTTGCGGTGCCAGCACACACACAAGGGACTCTCTTTGGTGACCAGACGGTCAAGTCAACCCCTCTTATGTGGTTGAGACCACTTCAATACTTGAAATTTAATGATCAGAGGGCATCTCCTGTCATGTTTGTCCCAACATGTGCTGGTACAACCGTATCATCTTTTCTTTCAATGTTCTTATGTGTTCCTAATACGCCACGGATTCCCGTACGGTTTTCCCCACATATGTGGGATTCCCAACATGCAGGTAAGCAAATAGACGACCCCTCTGCTCCTCGTCAATAATAAACTGTTGGTTTCGTATACCACGTCCCGTGATTTTACTCATAAAGGTCCTATTCGGCAGGAGGTCGATGTGCATGCCTTGCAGGAAAAAACACATTTAAAAGTTCGCGTGGTGGTATGGGAGCCAAGTTTCCAACACATCAGGTCCGTGGCATGACCAAGTTTGTCTTAAAATTCTGCCCCTCGATATGTTTATCTTCGGAAATTCACCTCCAGTGGCCCACATCTGGATCCATTGGCAGCAGCTCCAGAAGGTGGACCGAATTTCCCTTCTGACCTGTTTTTTGTGCATCATAAAGGTTGCAATGATGGTACGTCCTCTGATGATCATCCCTACTTCGAGGGGTCCAGGAGGGTTTCCCTTCTTTGGCTTAAGGGATTTTGGTGGGCATCTCTAAGGATAGCAGTCGGTCCCCCTAATCACTGAACACTATCCCTTAAGTCAGAAGCTGCTCTAAGATATTGCTGACATATCAGGCAATTCCTCAGCCCAAGCAATTGTCCTTGTGGGAACACGTTTTAAGTGGCTGTGGAGTGCAGTTTCCATGCTAGTAGCTTTTGTAAGCGTTGGTTTCTAAAGATCTTAGTCTTAATCCCCCTGACAAGGCTTTTTCTAGAGAGAGGTCAAGGGAATGAGATCTGTCTTCATGATCTCTGAGTCAAAAACAGTCCTATGTGTTTGGTATTAAAAAGGACCCTGACAAATTCTTGAAGTCCTTAACTGTGCATTCCACAGAATAAGACGTCCTTCATGAAACGTAACCAATCATTATGTGGAGATGGAACAAAGTCAACTGGTATTAAAGACCAGTTTTTCTTTCTCCCACCGCCCAGGAAGAGTTAGCGTATGTGGGCGCACAAGGGTCCCTAGGCACCTCCCTGAGCTTGGTGTAAGAATTCTTACACCATACAACGTCAAACGTTATGTTCCAACACAAGCGTAAGAGAGATATAAGTTCTAATGGTTTTCATACGTTGCGTGCCTCTGATCAAAAATAGGCAACAGCATGCAACCACATCATGAGGTATCGAGTATAAGTGCTTCGACTAAAATATGTAAGCAGCTCTCAACCGAGTTATTCACAAAATGTAAGCCAGAATTTACATGTACAGAACACTAAAGGTTTAAAAAAATAAGGAACAACCATTGTAATTATGAAAGTTTTAGAAGTATTACCATTAAAGGGGTTTTCCCACAAAAGAAAATTCTCAAATCTCAATCCCCCGGTGATGTTTACACAATAAGGATCATTTTAACCCCTTGCTTTACAATTTAACTCAGTTTTATTTCTGTTTTAGCTCCTTTTACTCTGTGATGTTCAGTGTAAAATTCCAGAGTGTGGGCGGGGACTCTCTAAGCAAACACATTATGATCCCTCTAGTTTTGTGAGCTGACAATGTGGTTAGATTATTAGGGAACAGGATTATATACACTTTCATTTACTTCCTGAACATTGTACTAGTATCTGACACATAAAAAGAGAGATGAGATAATGAGATGCATGAGATGCCTATTATACACTGTCAGCACTGCTGCATATCTGTTTTCACAGATATGTGCTTGCCTCCCTATCCCCCGGATAACTTATCTGCATGTAGCTTGCAGCTTCTCTCTCCTCACAATGTGCTGTTTGCTACCAGGAAGTGAGTGTCTTTGAGCTCTGTTTTGGGCTAAAGTGCAGGGAGCAAAGAGACTCAGCTGTATGGCGTCACACAGAAATCCAAGATGGCGGCCCGACCCTAAGTCAGAAGTTACAAGGTGGTGTTTGAGGGCAACTGGAATTGTGTACACCAGGACTGAGAGACACAGGTTGGAATTATATCTGCCGAAATGCGTGTATTTGTTGAATATCAGTGAATTAGAAGAATGTTGTTTATTTTGTATCCTGAGTACATATAAGAACTTTTCTTCTGGAATACCCCTTTAATCTAAAACCATTGGAAAAAAAAAATGACCTTTGCAAGACTAGAGTGAAAGTTGAAAATCTGAGTAGGCCACGTAGGCTTTCTCCATGTTCTCTGTCCCGCCATCACCGTTAACAGGAATGTCTCTAGTGCAAAAAAACTCATTTGGCAAAAACTTTGTAAGCCAAGCTCCCTCCTCATGTGAATCACCTCGTCATCCACCATGCTCCAGAGCATGGGAGAGGAAGTGTTGTGGAATGCATAATAGCAGCCGGAGTGCCAGGAAGTCTTGTCCCTGTGCTCCGTGCGGTTAATTATAACATTCTTTTTCGAGGTGATCCCAGCGTGTCAAGATAGGACGACAGGAGGATCAAATGAAAGGGTGGGGGTAGTATTAAAAGTTTTTTTAAATGTTTTTAGAGAGTGGGTTGTTGAGCCTTTGTTTTTGGGCTATAAGTGAGGGAGCAAGAGGACTCAGACTGTATGAGTGTCACACAGAAATCCGGATTGGCGGCCCGACCCTAAGTCAGAAGTTACAAGGTGGTGTTGAGGGCACTGGAATGTGACACCAGAGAGAGACACAGGTTGGAATTAATATGCTGCAAATTGCTGTATTTTGGTATATCAGTGAATTAGAGAAGTGTGTTTTTTTATCCTAGGTACATATAAGAACTTTTCTTCATGGGCAATCCCTTTCATATAAGGATAAAAGCATTTGGTAAAAATATACAAAACGGAGGCCATAGAAAAAATCAAAAATAAGAGTTTAATTCAGCGACAAATGAAGTCAAATGGGCATGGGGGGCCATTATTATGTTCGCTTGCACCAGTTTTTTTGGGCTGCTTTTTTTGTTGCTGTGGCCATGTGCCCAATAATGTCTATTGTGGGCACACAATAGCCTTCTTGTCTGAGTCACAACATTTTTTGTTGCTCAGTTGGGGGACAGTCTTTGAATCCCAGGACCTGTTTCTGCATTCTCGTTTACCAACACCTTTTTCGGTGCACTCTTAGACCCACACACTTAGATCTTACAAAATAAAATGTAAGTATGGAAGTTCTATAACGACTTCCTAATGTGTATGTTGTGCTACATGATTAAGCCATGGATTCAATCTAAAACCATATGAAACAAAAAATCACTCTTGCAAGACTAGATGTGAGAGTTGATAAATCTGGTATAGGCCAGTCGCTTCTTCATGTCTCTTGCCCGCCCATCACCCTTTACAGAAGCTGTCTAAGGTGGCAAAAACTCCTTTGCACAAAACTTGTGAAGCACTTCCCTCTGTGCGTCCCATCGCTATATGCTCCCAGCATGGGAGAAAGGAAGGTGTGGGGAACATGCATAATTAGCAGCCAGGGATGCCAGACGTCTGTCCTGTCTCGTGCTGTAATTAAATTTTTCTGGTGATCCGCCGGTCAAGATTAGCGACCGGTACAGTAGGATTCAGATGAAGAGGATTGGGGCGTTCAGTATTAAGTTGTTATAGTTTTTAGGTGGTAGTTCTTAAACTGGGTTACCGAGAGTTGTAATAACTAGGGTCGGCTGGGGTGGCTTTTTAAAAATAAAACTGTGTACTGCACTCCTCCATCATTGACGAGATGCAACGCCGCAGTTGTCTTATCCGTTGCCGTTGTTTCCAGGGGTACGGAAGCTGCACTCGGGAGAGCTGCAGGCCGGCAAGTGGCATACCACTCTACTCCACTATCTCCTCAAACGTTGTAGGCGCCGGCTATAGTGTGGTGTGAGTGTCCCCAGCGACTCCATGCCCTTTAAAAAAAACTCAGTAGGGCTGATTAGATGGTCATTCTGTCCTACCTCCTCAGGCAGTATGTTATAGAGACGGACAAGCGGACGATTCTTTATAGCTTCCTATCAGCAGCTGGAGAAATTGAGATGGAGGCGTCCTGAGTCAGATTGTAAATGGAACCTGCTTATGCAGGCAGCATGTGCTATAGGCAGAGGAGCTGAGCACCAATTGACAAGTTTCCTATCGTCAGACAGCATGTTATGGAAGCAGGATGAGTAGCAGATTGAACATATGCCATACAGCAGGTAAACTGAGCATATTGTACTGTGTCAACATGGGGGGCCATATTTAGAGCAGGAAGAGCTGAACGAGATAACATACTTTCCCTATCTGCAGGCAAACATGTTATAGAGCAGTGGTGGGAAAACCTAAATGGCAGGGTGGCAGAGGTGGAACCACGGAGACCTTTCTGGGGGTACCCAGCCCTTCTCTCCATCATCGAGTTGCCAGACAAATGAAGACATCCTCGTGTAGTCCAGTGCATCCTAGGATGTGCCACACTCAGCACCATTTTGTAAAGCAACACAAACCGTGCGATGCCGTGGACTACAGGGTGAGCTTGGAGGTGTGGCAGGGTCAGTTTCATGTGAGCTCCTGCTCTAGACCCCACTATTCTTGTGTCAGGAAAGCTGGATAAAGGTACAAGAATATGCCTCTTTCTACTGTATGGTGTAATTTAAATTGCGTTCACGTTCTGAGATTTGAGTAAATTTTCTGCAACTAGACGTTTAAAAAACAAAACTGATTATATACAAAAATATATTAAAACCTGGTAACGAAATAGCCGTATCAAATCAACCTGGATTAGGCTTTACCAGGTGTTATACCCTTAGCCCTCTAACGTAGTAAGGTGCTCACATAGTCCACCAGGGTTGGGGAGTTCACACAGACTAGAAACTGGCCGCCTCGCTCTAATAGAGCGATTAGGTTCTCCAGGCGGTCTTACTGGCTCAGGTTGACAGCAAGCCAGTGAATTGCCTATCTGTATTTCTGCCGTACGCGTTTCAGCATTGGCCTTTATTGACCGAATCATGCATCAGGATAACGAGCAATTCCACCTGGCCACATTCTCAACATTTAAATGCCACAGAACAGAGCTGTGACTACATAGGATAGTATTCAGGCAGTCAAGTCTCCGTCCGTCTGCCTTCTCCGGCACTGTAGCGGCCGTAACTGCAGGCGATGCAGAAGGCTATTTATTATAAATTCCCAACTCTTGTGGCGGACTCCCTCTAGTCCACACCCAAAACCGCCCACCGTCCATGTGACGTAGACGGGGCCCGATCACCTGGACCAATGTATTGCAACCACGCGTGACAAGTTGAGATGCGAAAAAAAAACGCATTCTTCAACTGCAGGGATCGATCATGCGGTGTTATGGATAAAGATATTATACTGATGCTTCAAAAAAGCGAGAAGAATTCCCAGAAAGGAACCGGTACGTGAAATAAATGGATACATAGAGGACAACAAAGAAATCATATCATATTACTCTTCCCCTAATGGGTACGTAGCAACCCATATATAATACTAGGTATCCTATCAAATCCAGTAGGATACTACTCCGGTCTTATAAAAGCAGGCATAATAATGAGTCATTGATGGAACCATGCGTGTTTGTTCGGTGCCAGCACACACAATCAACTGGACTCTTTTGAGTGACCAACTGTCAAAGTCACCCCTCTTATGTGGTCGTGAGACCATTCAATACTTGAAAATTTAATGACAGAGGGCATCTCCTTCATGTTTGTCCACAACATGTTGGATACAACCGTATCATCTTCTCTTTCAATGTTCTTATGTGTTCCTAATACGTCAAGGAATTCCCGTACGGTGTTCCCCACATATGGGGATCCACATTGCAGGTAAGCAAATAGACGACCCCGTCTGCTTCCTCGCAATGTAATAAACTGTTGGTTTCGTATACCAGTCTCCGTGATTTTACTCATAAAGGTGCCTATTCGGCAGGAGTCGATGTGCATGCCTTGCAAGAGGAAAAGAACACACATTTAAAAGTTCGCGTGGTGGTATGGGAGCCAAGTTTCCAACCACATCAGGTCACAGTGGATAGACCATTTTGTCTTAAAATTCTGCCCCTCGATATGTTATCTTCGGAAATTCACCTACCAGTGGCCCACATCTGGATCCCATTGGAGCAAGCCCAGAAGGTGGACCGAATTTCCTTCTGACTCTGTCTATTGTGCATCATAAGGTTGCAATATGGTACGTCCCTGAGATTCTCCCTACTTCGAGGGGGTCCAGGAGGGTTTCCCTTCTTTGGGCTTAAGGGATTTTGGTGGGCATCTCTAAGGATAGCAGTCGGTACCCCTATCACGAACACTATCCCTTAAGTCAAAGTGCTCTAAGATATTCTGACATATCAGCAATTCCTCTAGCCCAAGCAATTGTCCTTGTGGGAACACGTTTTAAGTGCTGTGGAGTGCAGTTTCCATGCTAGTAGGCTATTGTAGCGTTGGGTTCTAAAGATTTAGTCTTAACCCCCATGACAAGGTCTTTTCTTAGAGAGGGTCAAGGGAATGAGATCGTCTTCATGAATCTCTGAGGGCAAAAACAGTCCTATAGTGTTTGTATTAAAAAAAGGACGCCTGACAATTCTTTGAAGTCCTTAACTGTGCCATTCCACAGAATAAGGACGTCTCTTCATGAACGTAACCAAATCATATGTGGAGATGGAACAAAGTCCACTGGTCTTAAAGACCAGTTTTTCTTTCTCCCACCCACCCAGGAAGAGCATTAGCGTTGGGGCGCACAAGGTCCCCTAGGCCACTCCCTGAGCTTGGTAAGAATTCTACACTAAACGTCAACGTTATGTTCCAACACAAGCGGTACAGAGAGATATATCAGTTCTTGGTTCATACGTTTGCGTTGCCTCTGGATGCCAAAAAATAGGCAACAGCATGCAACCGTCATCATGAGGTATGAGTTATAAGTGCTTCGACTAGACGTCTTGTCCCTGTGCTCCGTGCTGTTAATTATAACATTCTTTTCGAGGTGATCCCAGCGTGTCAAGATTAGCGACGTACAGTGAGGATCAAGGTCACACAGAAATCCAAGATGGCGGCCCGACCCTAAGTCAGAAGTTACAAGGTGGTGTTTGAGGGCAACTGGAATTGTGTACACCAGGACTGAGAGACACAGGTTGGAATTATATCTGCGAAATGCTGTATTTTTGTTAATATCAGTGAATTAGAGAATGTGTTATTTTGTTATCCTGAGTACATATAAGAAACTTTTCTTCATGGGAATACCCCTTTAATATAAGGATAGAAAGCATTTGTAAAAATTAATACAAATACGGAGGCCAGAAACATAAGAGTTAATTCAGACAAATGAAGTCAATGGGGGGCATTTATTATTTCGCTTGCACCAGTTTTTTTGGGCTGCCATTTTTTTGTTGCTGTGCCATGTGCCCAATAATTATTATATGTGGGCACCACAATTTAGCTTCTTGTCTGATGCTCACAACTTTTTTTGTTGCTCAGTTGGGGGAACAGCTTTTGAATCCCAGGACCTTTTCTGCATTTCTAGTTTACCAACACCTTTTTCTGGTGCACTCTTAGACCCACACACTTAGATCTACAAAATAAAATGTAAGTCTATGAAGTTCTATAACACCTTCCTAATGTGTAACGTGTTGTGCTACAATTATTAAGCCATTGGCATGCAATCTAAAACCATATGAAACAAAAAAATCAGACCTTGCAAGACTAGATGTGAAAGTTGATAAATCTGAGTAGGCCAGTCGGCTTCTCCATGTCTCTGCCCGCCATGCACCCTTTACAGGAACTGTCTAAGGTGGCAAAAACTCCATTTGGCACAAAACTTTGTGAAGCCACTTCCCTCTCATGTGACGTCACCTCGCTATCCCATGCTCCCAGCATGGGAGAGGAAGGTGTGGGGACATGCATAATTAGCAGCCAGGAGTGCCAGACGTCTTGTCCCTGTGCTCCGTGCTGTTAATTATAACATTCTTTTCCTAGGAATGATGGTCTTTGCAGCGCTGTTCTTGGCGCTAAAGTGCGCTCAGGCAAAGACACCACTGGGTCATGGTGTCGACACACAGCAATCCAAGAGTTCCGGCGCCCTACCTAACGTCCAGACGGAGATTTAGGACACGGGTGCGTTCTCGCTTGGCTTTAACAAGGGCAAATGGAGATTTTGGTACAACCAGACTACGCAGGAGGTGCAGCAGGTTGCGAATGATATGCTGCGACCGACGTACAGTAAGGATCAAGATGAAGAGGAGTGGGGGTTAGTATTAAAAGTTGTTTATCAATGTATTTCTTTAAGGCTGGCAACCCATTAGTTAATTTCTTTTACAATAGGGTTACATCCGAGAGTTGTAATAACTTAGGGTCAGGCTGGGGTGGGCTTTTTAAAAATAATAAATGTGTACTCACCTCCTCCATCATTGCTGATGTCCAACGCCGCAGTTTGTCTTATCCGTGCCCCTGTTTGTTTACAGGGGCACGGAAGCTGCACTCGGGGAGCTTCCGGCCGGCAAAAGTGGCAGACCACTCTCATCCGACCCTATCTCTCAACGTTGTAGGCGCCGGCATATAGTGATGGATGGGAGTGTCCCCAAGCGCAACTCCATGCCCCTTTAAACAAACTCAGTAGGGCTGAGTAGATGGTTCATTCTGTCCTACCTTCAGGCAGTATGTTATAGAGCAGGACAAGCGGAACTGATTCTTTATAGCTTCCTATCAGCAGACTGGATGAAATTGAGATGGAGGCGCCGAGCAGATTGTAAAATGGAACCTGTTAGCAGGCAGCATGTTATAAGGCAGGAGGAGCTGAGCAAATTGTACAAAGTTTCCTATCTGCAGACAGCATGTTATGGAGCAGGATGAGCTATGCAGATTGAACATATATGCCATACAGCAGGTAAACTGAGCATATTGTACTGTGTCCAACATGGGGGGCAGTATGTTATAGAGCAGGAAGAGCTGAACAGATTATACATACTTTCCTATCTGCAGGCAACATGTTATAGAGCAGTGGTGGAAAACCTATGGCACGGGTGGCAGAGGTGGAACACGGAGACCTTTCTGGGGGTACCCAGCCCTTCTCTCCATCATCGAGTTTGCCAGACAGAACTGAAGACCTCCTCGTGTAGTCCCAGGCATCCCAGGATGTGCCACACTCAGCACCATTTTAAAGCAACACAACCTTGGCTGCCTGGGACTACAGGGGGAGCTTGGAGGTGTGGGCAGAGGTCAGTTATCATTGGAGCTCCTGCTCTAGACCCCACTATTCATTGTGTTCAGGAAAGCCTGGATAAATGCTACAATAATAATCCTTCTTTCTACTGTATTGGTGTAATTATAAATATGCGGTTCACGTTCTGAGATTTGAGTAAATTTTCTGCATAACTAGAACGTTTAAAAAACAAAACTTTATTATATAACAAAAAATATTAAAACCTGGGCTAACTAAATAGCCGTATCAAATCAAACTGGACTTAGGCTTACCAGTGTGATACCCCTTAGCCCTCTATACGTAGTAAGGTGCTCAATAGCCACCAGGGTTGGGGGAGTTCACACTAGACTAGAATACGCCGCCTCAGCTCTAAATATAGCTGATTAGCGTCCAGGAGCTCTAACTGGCTGCAAGGTTGAAGCAAGCCAGTGAATTGCCTATTCTTGTATTTCCTGCCTTACGCGTTTCAGCATTGGCCCTTATGACCAATGCATCATCAGAGGCACCACAACATTCAGGCACATTCACACATTTAAATGCCACAGAACAGACGCTGTGACTACCATAGGATAGTATTCAGGCAGTCACAGTCGTCCGTCTGCTTCTCCGGCACTGTAGCGGCCGTACGCGCCGCGCGATGCAGACGGCTATTTATTTATAAATCCCCACCTCTTGTGGGCGGTACTCCATCAGGTCCACCAACCGCAACGCCCACCTTCCATGTGACGTAGACGGAGGCCCGATCACCTGGACCAATAGTATTGCACCACCGGTGACCACGTTGAATGCGAAAAAAAACGCATCTCTTCAACTGCAGGGATCGATCATGCGGTTTATTGGAATAAAGAGATTATACCTGATGGCTTCAAAAAGCGAGGAAGAATTCCCAGAAAGAACCGGTAAAGTGAAATAAATGGATACATAGAGGACAACAAAAAAGAAATATATCATATACTCGTTCCCCATTAATGGGTACGTAGCACCCATATATAATACTAGGTACTCCAAATCCATGTAGGATCTACTCAGGTCTTATAAAAAGCAGGCATAATTAATAGAGTCATTTAGACCATGCGGTTTTTCGGTGGCCATCACACAAATCCAACGGGACTCTCTTTGAGTGACCAGACGGTCAAAGTCACCCCCTCTTATTGGTGGTGAGACCACTTCAATACCTTGAAATTTAATGCAGAGGGCATCTCCTTCATGTTTGTCCCAAACATGTCGGGATACAACCGTATCATCTTTTCTTTCAATGTTCCTTATGTGTTCCCTAATACGTACACGGAATTCCCGTACGGTTTTCCCCACATATTGGGATCCACAATTGCAGGTAAGCAAATAGACGACCCCTCTGCTCCTGCAATTAATAAACTGTTGGTTCGTATACACACGTCCCGTGATTTTACTCATAAAGGTCCTACTCGGCAGGATCGATTGGCATGCCTTGCAGGAACCACATTTAAAAGTTCCGCGTGGTGGTATGGGGAGCCAAGTTTCCACAACATCAGGTTCCAAGTGGCTATGAACCAATTTGTCTTTAAAATTCCTGCCCCTTCGATATGTTATCTTCGGAAATTCACCTACCAAGTGGCCCACATCTGGATCCATTTGTAGCAGCTTCCAGAAGGTGGACAGAATTTCCCTGACCTGTCTATGTTGTGCATCATAAGTTGCAATGATGCGTACGTCCTCTGAGGATTCATCCCTACTTCGAGGGGTCAGGAGGGTTTCCCTTCTTTGGGATAGGGCATTTTGGTGGGCATCTCTAAGGATAGCAGTCGGATACCCCCTATCCTGAAACCTATCCCTTAAGTCAGAAGCTGCTCTAAGATATTCTGACATATCAGAGCAATTCCTCCTAGCCCGAAGGAATTGTCCTTTTGGGATACCACGTTTAAGTGGTGTGGGATGCCAAGTATTCCATGCTAGTAGGCTATTTGTAGCCGTTGGTTTCCTAAAGATCTTAGTTCTTAATCCCCCTGACAAGGTCTTTTCTATAGAGAGGTCAAGGAATGAGATCCTGTCTTCATGAATCTCTGAGGTCAAAAACAGTCCTATAGTGTTTGTATTAAGGACCCTGACAAATTCCTTGAAGTCCTCTACTGTGCCATTCCACAGAATAAGCACGTCGTCTATGAAACGTAACCAAATCATTATGTGAGATGTAAAAAGTTCCAACTGGTCATTAAAGACCAGTTCTTTCTCCCACCAGCCCAGGAAGAGATTAGCGTATGTGGGAGCACAAGGGCTCCCCATAGCCACTCCCCTGAGCTGGTGGAAGAACTTCCCATTAAACGTAAAAACGTTATGTTCCAACACAAAGCGTAAGAGAGAAATTATCAGTTCATTGTGTTTCATAAGTTGCGTGCCTCTGGATTGCAAAAAATAGGCAACAGCATTGCAACCAGCATCATGAGGTATCGAGTTATAAAGTGCTTCGACATACAAACTAGCCAGGAAGGTGCCCTGATCTATTTGGACTCCTTCCAATCTCTTTAACACGTCCATCGTATCTCTCACATACGATGGGAGCATCTGGACGAAAAGGGCGAAGAACCTGGTCCACATATAGACTCACATTCTGAGTGACACTATCAATCCCCGATACAATAGGGCGACCCTTAAGAGGGGTTGTCCCCTTATGGATTTTGGGGAGGCCATAAAAAGTGGCCACCCTAGGGAATTTAGGTATCAAGAACTCAGATTCGGCTGGACTAACCAATTTATCAGAGAGTGCTTGGAGTATCATCTCCTTCAGAGTATCCCTGAATCGTATAATGGGATTCTGATCCAAGGCTCTATAACAGTCCCTGTCTCTTAAAATGTTCCGGCACATTAGGATATACTGGTCCCTGTCCATAATGACCAGGTTTCCCCCTTTGTCAGAGGGCTTGATCACTATGGATTTATCATCCTCCAAATTCTTGATGCATTGCCTCTCTGCTTTGGTGATGTTATGTTGCACCTTTCCAGAATTAGTCTCTAGACTTCTCCGTTCATCGGTAACTAGGGTTAAAAAGATATCCAATGAGGTGTCATTACTTGTCGGTGGGAATTTCCTAGAGGGGAGCTTAAGTTTAGTAAAAGGGCCCTCCCCCTCCTGTTGTTGTGTTTCATCCACCAGACCCATCATGCAGAGGTCAGTTATCATTGGAGCTCCTGCTCTAGACCCCACTATTCTTTGTGTTCAGGAAAGCCTGGATAAATGCTACAATAATAATCCTTCTTTCTACTGTATTGGTGTCCCTGATACTGTACTATAGAATATGAGTTGCTGAACAGATTGATTTACAGTATCCTAGGAAACTAACTTGTATTTTGTACATTTTTATCTCTATTTGCCCCGTGTCTTCAAATCCTGGATCAGGTCCGATTCTGGAAGACAGCCTGTCTGACTGATAGTTATAATACATTTTTTTTACCAAAAATATTATCAGTCTCTTTATCACTGCATTTTCATGGTTAGAAGTTAGCATTCAAAACTTTTTACTCAAATATTGGACAAAGTTAAATAGCAAAACTAAGTGTCATTAGGGGAGTTGTCACCTGTTCAGTGGGAAGGGGTGGATTCACACCGAATTTATTAATAATAATGACAATAACAAAGTTACAACTGAATAGTTTTTCTGTTTGTCATATGACTTGCATCACCACAATTAAGGCAATCATGTATGGACAGTAATTTTTTAAGACATAGGTCTCAGCATAGAAATAGCAGCTCCTGGTGCTCCCCCTACTGAGTCACCAGAGAATTATGTATATAGAGACTCCATAAGATGATATAAGAGACTACTAAAGCCTCCTGCACATAATCGTAATCAGTCCGTGGAAAACGGGTAGTTTGTCAAACCGGACCCACAGACTGCAAAATGTACATAATGCAAGGACTTCTCGTCTGCCGGCCAGGCTGCAGCATCGGCACTGTATTAACTGTTTGAGTCTCCTATTATGTTTTCAAAATGTGAGTGCAATTGTGAACAGGAATGACAGCAAATCAACAGCAAAATAGTGTATATAAAATGTGTATATTCAGCTAAAAGGACGCAATATGGTATTTGTATCTGTTACATAAATTAATACTAATACAGGCAGTCCCGGGGTACATACAGGAAGGTTCTGTTGGTTTGTACTTAATTTGAATTTGTATGTAAGTCTTTAGCAGGGCTGATCTGTTATTGTGTAATCTATGTGATACATAAAATAAACTATTTTTTTATTTGACTGCATTTATTATATATCCACTTTTGGTCAGGGTTGAAACTCCCCCCACATCCCCCTGCTAAGCCCCCACCTCACTGCTGAACTTGCAGTCAGATTTAGTATAAAGATTCACATCTCTAGCCTTACCTTGGCTGGAAAGGAAGATATCCAGCTAAAAGTGCTGATTTCGAGGTCTGGGCCCGAAAATGGCTTCTTATAAAATGCAACTTATATACTTACCTTTTCTGACGCTCCCGTTGTCCTGCGCTGACTGTCTGTGCTGTGCCCTGGTCTGCTTACAGAGGCAGGCACACTCCACTACCACAGCTTCTGCACATCTGTTCCCTGCTGCCACGATACACATTGAAAATAATGCTGCATAAGGACAAGGAACGGGTTGGTGGAAGTTGTCGTAGCGGAGCGTGCATGCAACTGTAAACAGGCCAGAGCACGGCACAGACAGTCAGCGCAGGACAACAGGAGTGTCAGAAATGGTAAGTATAAGATTTCTCTTTTTTTGCAGCCATTTTTATTTAAACACTCAAACAATTGTGTTAGTCCTTTATTGCACATCATTTCTGTCATATGTGTGTTGCATTCGCTTTCAAAGACGGAGCTGGTATATTTTGTAAGTGTAACTCCAGACAAAGAATTTTTGTTCCTATGACAATTGGATTTGCATATGTTTGGGTTGTCATAGGAACTGTCACACATGGGGGGTGTCGGAGAGTGTCTTGGGGCTAGAGTCTGTGGACTCCCTGGACCACCGCAGGGGATGATGGTACTAGCCACAACCCGGGACCAGATTCTAAGTGGCCCCTGGTCTTCGCAAGAGCCTGCCACAAAGAAGGATGGTCTTGCTGCAGCGGAGTGCCACCAGGCTGTTCCACGGGTGCGACTAGGCCTTCAACGGCAGCCAAGGTAGGGAAGCAGGATAATCGGACACCGGGAAGGCAGGACCTCGCAAAGGCAGGACCTCGGGAAGGCAGGACCTCGGGAAGGCAGGACCTCAGGATGACCACCGGGATACAGGACCGCCACAGGAATACAGGACCGCCACAGTAACACGGAACTGCCACAGGAACATGGGACTGCCAGAGGAACACAGGAATGCCACAGGATCACGGGAAACATGGAGGTGTCTGGAAACGCACAGGAAACATGGAGGAGTCTGGAAACGCACAGGCGAACACAGCAGGCTTTTACTTCAGTGGAATGACTTGAAGATCTGGCAGAGAGTGAAGGGAGGTGCAGGATTATAGAGGCACGCCGGATTAGCCAACGCCAATTAGGTGGACGCTGGCCCTTTAAGTCCGGACGAGTCGGCGCGCGCGCCCTAGCAGCGGGAGGTCACGGCCTAGTCCAGAACCCTACTCGGGACAGACACAGAGCCAGGAGCCCGGAGAGGTAAGTTTGGGCAGGGAGGTGACCGCGCCATACCCGAGAGCACGGGTGTACCCGCGATCTGTGCCGAGGATCGCGGGTATGGCCATGACAGGAACAAGGATTAACAATAAAACTTCTATGTGGAAACCTTGCATAACTTTTATGTTGACCAGGGCAGCCTGGGATCAAAGTTCAGTTAATTACCAGCATCCAGCGAGATTTACCAAAGGTCACAGCTGGTGGAGAGGTCATTTTGTAACTTGGGGTCATCCTGTAACTAGGAGTCAGGTGTATTAAAGTCAGGGACTGCTTTCAGTTTAAAGGTTGTAAGTTAGAGAAAAATATTCTAACACTGGAGTAACAAATATGTTAAACAAAATTTATCTTTCTTCAAACTTGTTGATAGATGAAGTGTCTAGCAAAGTACAAGACAAACAAGCCCTGTTCTTGCTATTCCGATTTCCTGTTCTAGACACTGAAGTGAACCTAATAGTAATATAACCGACTGTTAAACAGAAGTTTAATACATGTAAAAGTATATATGGACAAAAGTACACTCAGGCTTTTCTGACATCCCATATTAAATTCTTTGCCATCAATATGTAGCTGCTCTCCCAGTTTCCTTAAAGGTTGTTAGGGATGAAACTAAACTCCTTACTTTATTTGTCTTTGCATGGTCTTTGAGATTCTGTGAGGGTCGTCTGAAAAGTCAAATATTGATTAAGAGTTCAATTTCTCTCCTGACCAATCAATGGTCCGTCAGCTATCCACACCAATTCCTTACACTGTGCTGATGATATCCAACTCCATCAAAACAATGAAGTTCACAATTTGGTGTCTATTCCTCTTGGGAAAGACTTACTGGTTTGGCAATTGCCCCCTGTCATGTCATTATGCTTCTTCTTATAGTCTTCTATCCTTTATATGAGTAGACAAAGTGTAAAAGGAAATGTTTAATAATACAATGTTAAAGATAGAATTGAAATAGCAATGTATTTCACTTGTATGATACAATAACATTCACACCAGAAAAAAAATGTGAAAAATAACTTAATCCAGACAAAAAAAAAATTAACCTTGCCATGAACCATAGTAATGAACTTGCCTTTAAGTAACGATATGTTAATACATACAGGTACTGTGAAAGAAAAGTGCCAAAGATAGCTGAAAAGGTCAACTATTGGTGCTGCATATTTTGTAAGAACCCAGGTGCATTTTACTGTAACCCCTACGGGCTTCTGTTATGACATGGGGTGGAGCAGGCACAAGGACAGGAACAAAAAGACAGTATTTCATAGCTCACTTCATGTACTAAAGGAATACGGAATGTGAAATGATGACTATTATGAAGAAATAAGTGTCCTCCTCCTATCTATACCGGTAATAGTATGCTGTTACAAAACTTCATTAAACCTTCAGTACACAGACACTTATAGCCTTAAGTAAAAATATATTTTTTTTCCATTTTCTCATTGCTACATTCTGAAAACTTTCAGCTTTTGCAGCCATATATGTTAACTTGCTATAGGATTATTTATTAGAACACAACCTGTATTTTTTTTCGGAACAAGACGAAAGGACTATAAACGCCTTTATTTTACCAATTAAAATATCCGTTCTATTGGATAAGAAGGGACACATTCACACTAAACAGTTAAGGAAACATATAAATAAACATAAACATATACATTTGATATGGACTCAACTTTAGATAAATTATATTATAGTTTATATATTATGCTAAACATCACTATTCACCCTAGACACACTCTCCATGATGACTAAAAGAAACAGAAGAGTGGAAAATTTTGAAACATATTTTTTTCTTCCATCACAAGTTGAAGCTTCTGTTATGACCAAACATATAACAATGCATGACCTGAACCACACCCTCTAAGGCTGAAAAAGCCATACAGGATATCTGTCAGCTCCTTGGTCACATAAACTGAACAAATGACCTTATGTATGAAAAGTCCAGCATCATAAGCCAACTTTTTCAGAGTAAAATCTGTGGCCTGAAAGCAGAGAAATCTTCATTTTTATTGATATGCTAAGCCAATATACATTTTGGATCAGTACATCCTCTCTTTCCCCGCTTTACAAGGGGAGCAGGGCACTGTCTGGGGTAATATAACCAGATCTTTAACATATCAAAGATGAAAAAGCTTTAGTCCCCACAGCTAATCTTTGTCCAAGTAGAGCTTCAGGTCATATGGAGAAAGCAGGGCCCTCACTCCTATTGTTCCATATAACCATGTTATTACTTTGTAATGTCATATTATATTTGTATACGTCCCCTATGATTTGTAAAGCGCTGCAGAATATAATGGTGCTATATGAATAAAGATTATTATTATTATTTTATTATTATTATTTTTATAGGGTCTGATCACTCATACAATATACTGCACTTTTAACATTTTTGACATGGTATAATGGTGATCTTTACATGACAACCATGGTAGGTTTCATGGCAACTGCTCACTGCTTATTAATAATGTCATGGGGATGGGGAGAGCTCAGGGGAAAGATGGTCTCATCTATGTGCAGGGTGTGGTTGGGTTCTGCCATGGCACTTGGAAAGTTAACACCTGCAATCAGTGCCAGTGTGGTTGGGTTTTGCCATGGCACTTGAAAAGTTAACACCTGCAATCAGTGCAAGAACCACAAGTATTAAAAGCGTTTGTCTGCTATACAGTACATACTAAAAATGTGGACACTCCTTCCCATTCAAAAAGTTTAACAAAAAATTGTGAAACAACTGAAAATATGTCTAGGTTCCTTTTGCTTTGATTACTGGTTTGCACACTCTTGGCATTCTCTTGATGAGCTCAAGAGGCAGTCATGAGAAAAGGTCTTCACATCACAGGTGTGCTCTGATTTAATAAGTGGGATTTCTTGCCTTATAAATGGGGTTGGGACCATCAGTTGTGTTGTGCAGAAGTAAGGTGGATACACAGCTGATAGTCCTACTGAATAGACTTTTATAATTTGTATTATGCCTAGAAAAACGGCTAAGTAAATAAAAATGAGTGGCCATCATTGAGAAATGAAGGTCAGTAAGCAAGAAAAATTGGGAAAACTTTCAAAGTGTGCAGTTGCAAAAACCATCAAGTGCTACAAAGAAACTGGCTCACCAGGGGAGCGGCCCAGGAAAGGAAGACGAAGAGTCACCTCTGCTGCGGAGGATAAGTTCATCCGAGTCACCAGTCTCTGAAATTGCACGTTAACAGTAGGCTTTAATTATTTTTTAATTGTGAAAATAGTCAAATGGTTCAAAGACTTTCAAAATGTGCATTATTTATAATCTGTGAGAAAATATATATAACAGGTTGACGCAGCTGTGTAACTTGAAAGGGTGCAAAGGGTGCATAGGGTGCAGTTGTAACCGGGCCTAAGAGGCTGAGGGGGGCCCATAAATTGTCACTTTCCAATAAGAGAAGGGGGCCTGGCACCGATTTTGTACTGAGGCCCTTCAGCTAAAAGGAACGCCACTGGGTTCACGTAGACATTGGAATTTGCATATAGCTACAGTTCATTTTATAGTGTGTATCTATAATTTGCATAATAAAAAAATTCCCCAAACACATCCTGATTACATACCATATTGATTAGAACTGGTACAAGGACTCTATAGTAATATTTTCTGGATCTGGTCCATTAGAGTGACATTCACACATTGTGCTGTCAGTCAGTTATTGATATACCCATTAAGTAAATGGGTAACACATACGGCATGATGACAGAAAATTATATGTACAGTTGGTGTCACTGCGGTGAACTTGAAAATGTTCTGTTTTTCTTACAAACTTATTGTGATATCAATAACACATTAATTCAAGTAGTGGATATTATATTGAAGTGTTTCATAAAACGCATTCCTAGAACCCAATGAACCCAGGATGTGGCACACTTTCCAACCAAACACAAACAATTACAGTACTTTATGTACACAAGCTACTAATGAGTCTCCGTGTTCTGTCACTTCTGCAGATGACCTCTGGAAGTCCTTGCAATTCAGGACCTCAGATAGCGCAAGATTTCCATAAAACAAATGTAATAGTACTTAACTACCTTGAATGATAAAACCAGAAAAGTCAGAATAATCTAGCTAGACACAGAATCAGTTAAACCATAATTTAATGTCCCACAAAAAAAAAACACTTAATAACTGGCAACAAGGACAAGGGGAGAGTTCCCAGCCATAAGTTTTATATAAACAAGGTGAGGTCAAGCTTGAATAAATGCTATTACCGTATTTTCCAGACTATAAGGCGCACATAAAAACCTAAGATTTCCTTAGAAATCCAAAGTGAGCCTTATAGTCCGATGCGCCTTATGTATGGAGGAGGGCAGTGACTGGCAGTGACTGGAGGAGGGCAGCGGACCCTACTTACATAGGTCCCCGCTACCGGAGACCGGAGACAGCAGATCTCCAGCGGGAACTGCAGACCACGCTGGTCTGCAGTTTCCGCTGGAGATCTGCTGTCTCCAGTAGCGGGGACCTATGTAAGTAGGGTCCGCTGCCCTACTCCACCTGAACAGACCCCCTTCCCCATCTCCCTGTGTGACCGTTCACCTCTGCTCACCTCTTACTGACAGTTGCCGGGTCTGTGGAGAGTCGCTTTAACAGAGCTGGTTGCGACCTCTCCGCTCGGCTTTCAAACCACGCCCCCGGACCTCCTTCTAACCCTGCGCCTTATAGTCCGGTGCGCCTTACATATGGAGTTATTCATGGTACCCGGCCTCTATTCATAATGCGCCTTATAGTCCGGTGCGCCTTATCATCAGGAAAATACGGTACATGCTATCCTGCTATGACTGTAAGAGAAGGGTTAAGATGGACAATCGAAAGAATGGACAACAATTTAATATATGGATATGGTACATTACCAACAGCAGGACCAATTTTGACTCATATTGAGGGTTGTAGAATAAAGCACCACTGTCTATAAAAGTGTCAATATCACTTGGCCCTCCAACTAGAAGTAAGTTAGAGAATCTAAACCACTAGTGTTATGGCTAAAGATGCCCAACAATTTGTCTTCCTTGCAGTTAGTCAGGGGCGTAACTACAGCGGTAGCAGCCATAGCAGACGCTATAAAGACAGACACGATAAAGACAGGAGGATGTGCACCATTATATCTATATTGTACTGCACATTGCCCAGCATATTATGTATATAACATATACTGTGATGTATATATGGAGCATCTGTGATGTGTATTTGGTGTCTGTATACACTGTATGTGAGTATGTTGCATATGGCACTGTATGTATGTGTATATGCAAATGAGTGTATTTATATGTGATTGTAGCTTGCATGTGTGAGTATACGAATATGTATATTTTTTAAGTGGGAAGGGGGGGCCCATGCAGTAGCCTACTAGGGGGCCCTGTCTCTCCTAGTTACGCCACTGCAGTTAGTGCTTCTTTTAATAACAAAATATTACTGGTCTGGATCCTGTGTAGGCAGTGCATTACTATATCTACATATTTACTGTGCTGGTAACAAGGAAATGTCACAAATACTCTTAACTGGAACATATGCAAAGGTGTCTCACTGGGGTCATTCAAGTTTACAAAAAAGTTTCAGAAACTAGTACAATGTCATTCATGGGGGTCATTCAAGTTTACTGCTGGAATGTATCATTCTAAATATGTTAAAAGGATATTAATAAGTAAGTAATGAATAAGTAAAGTTATCCTAAAGTTATATATAGAGAGAGAGAAAATGAAATGGCAGCACTCCAAAATAGTGAAACAAAATCGGCTACGTTTCGGCTTCTGCAGAAAGGTAACACTATAGAATAAATGCTGGTGATTTTTCTTCACTATTTTGGAGTGCTGCCATTTCTTTTTCTGTTCATATTTACATGGAATCCTGCCAGGTTCTGTTGGCAGGCAGCCACATGTTAATTCTTTGCTGCGCCACAGTGGATTTTTATTTATATATACATATATATTTTATATATAATTTTTTTTATTATTATTTATTTATTTGCATCATGGAAAATGGCGCTCCTCCTAACTCCTCACAGCAAGAGCACAAGTCACTGCCCTGGTGTCTTTACTGCAGGAGGACGCCGAGATTGTTGAAGGTTTTATTTTAAGCAACAACCTATAATGGTCTGTTCATAGCTCATTTTATCAGAGCATAGTCACTAACTACTCTCTCTCTGTCCCTTGGTTAGTTTACCTTCTATTTATATATCCCTGTATTGTACCCTTAATAAATCCCCTATAAAGATCCATTGAATATTGTTGTTAATTTAATATTTACTGGCACCCCAAAACCAAGCAGATTTTCCACACTGGATGAAGCCATTTGCTTCCCGCTCCATCTACCAGCAATACAATTAGTAGATAGAGCAACTCTGTATGTATTAAAGTGATTGGAGCCTTCAGTAGCCCCAATCTCATATTAATAGACTACATACAACAACATACACCATCAATATATGGCCTTTATATTTGGCACCCAGCTCTTTCCTGTTTTAGAGCAGAGTCTGTGATCACTAACAGCTTCAAGCTCAACTATTAACCACAAAGATGCCATGATCTAATGAGACCATGACATCTAAATGGTTAACTTCACTTTCCTTTTGTAGTCCTGGAACCTCCTATCTTATTAAGTAAACAGTATAGTAAAAACTAAAGTGTTTTAAAGTCCGTATGCTGTTCTGTAAACGTAAAAATAAAGGTTTTATCTTTTGCAATGCAGGGAGTAAAAACAAACAAACAAAAAAATAAAATAAAATGGAATGGTTTAATATGTATTAGCTGGAAAACTGTATAGAAAGGAAGATCCTGATTACTGATTCCTTTATTGCAGTAAAATCACATATAAGAATGACCACAGTGACATGGACCCATGACCGACGCGTTTTAGACGGTCTTGCTGTCTTCAGCCGTGGAGCTTCTTTTCTATACAGCTTTGCATGCCCTTACAGAGGGGAGGACCGTGCCTTCCTGGACATGTTGTTTGGGGAATGGTGAGCTGGAGCTTTTCTTTCTCCTATGCATTGTCTGGAAAAGCCCTTCAAGTCCAAGGACAAATATAGAACATTTATTTCCATTAATCACAACAATTTGCTTGCGGTGGAGGATGGAGCTCAACCTGTGCGAGCCAAAGGATGATCCCACAATGAGAATCTGCAGCAATCATTACTGAGCTGTGGATTTTAAACGCAAAACATAAATGATTTTATGCTGCAGAATTTTTTTGCAAGATGTAAATTAAATACGGTAAGTATAAATTCTATTTCATTCACAGATTATCTAACTTGCTGCAGGTTACCCTCTGGAAATTCCACTTCCACTAACCCGCAGCAATATTACTACTTGTTTTTACTGGTTTAAGACTTCTCAGCACACAACGTAACGGCTGGCCACGTATATGACTCTTATGTTTTTACAGAAATATGTGCTGGATGATAGAGATAAGAAAGGCCTTTTTGAAACTGGCACAGTATTATAGGGGCTTTTGTGGTAAAATAAAGCAATGGTTAGAAAATATTTGCGTGCTGTATGTAGATATGCTGTCTGACAAGAATGCAATAAGCAAATGGTGTAGGAAAGGTGGGAAGGTGATTTATTTACTATGTTCAGAAAACTATACTGGTGGGCCCAGGCTAAAACCAATAGTGGATTATTATAGACAGTGTGGGCGGTAGCCCAGGGCCCAAGCCTTCTTGGAGGGCCAACACCACCCAAACCACCCACCAAATTTTATACTGAGAAAGACCTTCACCTTAAATTCTCATATATCTGTTCTTACTCCCAATACACATGTATACAACAGCCACTTCTAGACCTTTGATTTGGACCCTCCAATGGTCCTGAAACCTCAGATTGAAAGCAGGCAGAAGAGACATATCTTCTCTTGCCCAAGAAGTATTATTCCAGTACCATGTGTAGGAAGTGAATTCCAGACTTGTAGGGGATAACATTCATACATCCCAGGACCCATGGAAGTCTTAATCTGCCACTGGCTGTAACACAATGCCTGATCCCAGAAATAAAGCAGAAGGCAACATAATTTGAAGGCTTAAAGGGTTTAATTCCTAGAGAATGAGGAGGGGTTTGCACCAGAATAATTTTATTTGGTGGCCCCAAACAGCCCTAGCCACGAAATTTTGTACAGTCACCTCCTGTGACTTGAGTAATGTTTTAAACCTAGAAATTGACTGGAAATTTTCACCCTGCGATATCCAATTATTCGACAAAAAAAGCTTTTAGAGAGAGAGAGACATAGGTTGTGTGTAACTCACTGAAGAGAATTCCTGAGAGATGGGGGAATGGAGAGTTGAGACAGACTGACTGTGTATGACTCGCTGAAGGGAATCCCTGAGGGATGGGAGAATGAGACAGTTGAGAGAGACATTGGCTGTGTGTGACTCTCTCGTGAAGAGAAATAAGCTTGCTCATTTTTGAAAACCTGGTATTTACAGGAAAAAAAAGGAGCACAACATTGTAATGCAAGGATATAATATTGAAACTCTAACTATAGACTATATAGACTCTAACTATAGTGGTATTAACTTTCCTCTCCTCCAGCCTGTGATGGAGGCATTGACAGATATAGAACATTCATGATGATCTGAAATGGAGCTAAAAGTCTAACTGCTGTAAGACCATGGTGGTCACAAAACATCTACCACTTGTCTTCTACTTATCATGTGACAGGATTCTTTTTTTTTACCTGGAGCAAGTGAAAATGGGGAGGTTAGTAAGTATTGTAAGTGCAGACCGGTGTGTATTGCTCTGTGTGGTGTCCTATAGATTTTATCTGGGGCTCGAACCCCTAATCATTGTAAAGGTGACTTTCAAATTATAGAGTCTTTGTATTCCAGCTTGGAATGGAGTAAAACCAGGAAAGACACACTGTCCTTTCTGAAGATTAGCTCAAGACTGCTTTATTCTCTTTGGCACTGAAACTCCTATCTGGAAAGTCATAACACACTCTGCAAGGGGCGTGCCCGTACACAAGCGGGCAATACTACTGGGTGTTTTGACCCTATAATGCAACACTATTGGATGTAAGCACACAAAGGAATGTAGAACCATTGGCTGTCTTCACATAAACAAAATGCCCATATGTTCACCTGGATAACTTCCCCTAGGTGGTGCTAGCGAGCACTGTGTCTTTGTGTGCTGAGGGGCACACCCAAACTTTAGTTTTCACTACACAAAGCTATGTGGAATGAATGCTGAGTCTTTAAAATGTCTGGCAGTATGTAAGATGGCATTTAAGACCAGTGTATCCTTAACAGGTGGATCATAGAAGAGACACTTGTATATGATGTATTAAATGTAATATCTGCTCATTATATGGACATTCTTTCTGAGAATGCCATGATGCGCAACATAATAAAAATGGTGAATCTCCATGAAGAGATCACAGGCAAGAACCCCCTGATTTATCTGCATAGGCAAAATACAACAGTTTTAGAGGCAGCATCAAGAAGCAACAAGTGGTGATTCTAAGTTTTTAATCACTATAAATATATTGCGTTAGACATCTGGAGCACCGGTGAGGTCTCTTCTTGTTATGAAGATACTCAAACTATCATAGAATTTTTCCGTTTTGCACCGATTCTCCCGGTATTGCCCCGGGATTTTGGCACACGCGATCGGATTGTGGCGCATCGGCGCCGGCATGCACGCGACGGAAATCAGAGGGCGTGGCCATACGAAAACCCGCCGGATTCGGAGAAACCGCTGCATTTAAAAAAAAAAAAGGGTTGCTGGACACTCACTTACCTTCACCCGGCAATGGATCGTGCACTCTGGCGGACCTCGGCAGACTTCAGCGCAGCAGCGACTGGTGGACGTCGGAGGAACTGCCTTAGTGAATCGCCGGAAGACCCGAATCCACCACAGAGAATGCGCCGCTGGATCGCGAATGGACCGGGTAAGTAAATCAGCCCCATAGAGTCTGTTTATGAGGAGGCTGTGTGTGTCATACTAACTGAACTCTAATAAGGAGTCATCTAATGTGGAGAACTGTCTCCAGTTCCATGTCCTAGGAGAAAAGATGTCTGTATATCCAGGAAAAAGATGTGGAGGGGGCAGGTGATAAAAGTTACATAAGGGGGTTTTCCATAAAGGATGCAAAAGAAAATTGAGACAGTAAAAGGAAGAGTTTAAGGAAATCCAGAGAAAACCTTCATGTGCCCAAGGCTCTGTATCCTCAGTATGCCACAGTAGGTCAGGAAGGAAATAATTCTCCTTATGAGCCTTTTAGGCCATGCATACTGTACTTATGATTCTGGATAAAAAATATGTAAATAAGTTTTCCACACCTGAGTGCATATTGCAATTTATTTTCATATTCCTTACTCAGAATCCCCAGCTGAGCAATGAGCAAGCAAATGACCTTGCAATGTCAGCAAGCTGAGGTTTCTTGAGTTTTTTTCTTTGAAGATGTAAAGTTTGTTTTTATCATTTTATTTTTTGAGCATAATCAATAATAAATCTTTATTTACCATCAACAGTGCCATCATATTCTGAAGTGCTTTACAGATCATGGGAGCCTACAAATAAGGGATTACAGATTACAGGTCAAATAAAACAATAGGAAAGAGGGTCCTGCTTGCAAGAGGTTACTGTCTATAAGATAAGATGAGAAAGAGATGAAATGTCACAATAAGTCTTTTTTTAGGACTTATATATGCTAAAATCTAATGTATTTTTTCACTTTTTTTAAACCCCGTAAGAGAATCAAATTCTAGAATAGACCTATAAATACATCAATCCCGGGCCAGATACAATAAAATGAACTATATAAACTATATCATATTATCCAAAACTGATATCCAAAATCATCAAGTGAATGGGATCTAATAAATCACTCAGATAACAGATCCCACTATATAAATGAAAACACCCTAAATGAATCACAAGATCTCCAGTACCTAAGGCATGATACAACACCATTAGAATGTACAACCATAAAGCTACTCAACTTAAAAATGTTCTAACCAATGGAATGGGGGGCAGCGAAATAGTAACATTTCTAACAACCCCAAAGGCAACAGCGGCTTTTGATGAAAGTGTGTTGTTATAAATGATGATAGAGCCTATCTTAGCGCTTTATCTAATATATAATTAAATAGTGAAATTATCCAAAATGTAAAAATTACTAAAATAACACTGCAGAAAACAAGTTTGTTATTATACCGTATCTCTATGTAAAGGTATCTTACATTTTGTATTAAGCACATTCCTTCTGTGTCAGGTGTCCTGTGTTAGGGACATTTTTCATGCTTGTAAATCATCCTCATTAATCCCTGATGACAAACTGGATTTCTTTCATCTGCCTGAATGTGGAGGTATTTTGCTTTACTTTTTACTTTCTCTTCATATACTGCAATCTGCCCATACCACATGGCATGTAAACTGGCTGTGCCCTACAAATAGGCATCCAACTCATCCATGTTTCTGCATAAATTGCAATGGTGATTGGGCAGTCTCGATCCCGACCGCTCACTAACTTTAGATGTCAGCGGGGTTTGGTCTATAGTCTGCAGCACAGGTTTCTTCTGGGAGTAGGACCGGGTCTCCAGGGGTCAGAGACAGCCAGAGACCCAAGGGAGATACAGTTTATTATGCTTCTTCCTTCTAAGATCCGGACAGCCCTGAAGCAGACCATCACACACATAAAAACAACCATCACACACTAGGAAATTAATTTACCCAGTTCATTTGAAAACAAAAGAAAAATAATACTAAACATTACAAAGAAAAGGTATTTTTCTCGAGTTTTTCTAACTTTAACCCCCCAAAAAACTAAAAATGTAAAAAAAAAAGTCCTTTATAAGGAATAAGGAAGTTATGGCCCTTAAACCATGAAGTACGAAACTTTGTTAAAAATGCTCTGGTCATTAAAGCTTTTTTTTTTTTGTGCCAAAGTTCTAAATCACTAATATGAACGGTGGTTACACATGAATAAGCACAGCTGCCAGTTCTTCAATTGTAGGAAATGCACTGGAATACGCCCCAATATGCCAAAAAAGAATAAAGTTTCATAACATCAATCAAATAATAAACCCAATTTTGCATAATGTAGCCTCTACTACGAATAAATGACAGACGTAACACAACATACTAAGGCTACAGTTACAACTGTGTTCAGGATCAGCCCGTGTTAGTCTATGGGGAATGGAAAGTGAATGCAAACCTGAGAAATTATTAATCTCAATGTTCTTTAAACAGAAACAATGAAAGTTGAAATCTTTGGCCATAACTCCGAATAAATGAATATGAAACACATCATTTCAACACAAACCATTAAGCTCAACGGTGGATGGGTAATGATTTGGGCTAGGTTTACAGACATATGGCTAGTGTTCCTGCAGTCTTAATGCTCTATTCTACAGTCAAATGTGAGCCCAATTATCCAACAGCAAAAACTTGGCCAAAACTGGGTAATGAAACAGGATAGGGGATATTTTGAAAAATTGGAATAACCCTCTTCATGGAGACCTTCATAAGCTCTACCTCTAAGAATTGAAGCAACTGTGTAAAACAGTGTGGATCAAATTTCTACAAATTTCTACGTCATACAGAGGACAATGACAATGTCTTCCATTTTATGGACCCACTATCATTTTTGGTTTGGAAACATTGATATATTTGGTTTGGGTATGTGAATGACCTTGGCACACCCTCCACCCACTAATATGGGAATGCTTATCATCAAGGGGGTGTGCAGTCATTTCGGTCTCCATCCACTCGAAGCCTGCAGGACACTGAACCTTACAGGAGGTCACAATTCCAGCAGTACTATCTTATTGACCCTCTTAGGGTCTTATACTTACCCTGGTAAAGTTTTGGGATAGTGGTCAACCCCTTTAAATATATGAAACATTAAAATACATAAGTGAAGAATATACATGTTAATCAAGGGTAAATGATGAGCAAACTATGTAATCTTGGCCTGGGGTGGATTACTAATCTAAATTATTCTGCCTAAACATCCTTCTCAAGGAGGCTTGGACTACGCCCAAAAACTGCCATTAGTTTCAGTCTTAAGGCAAAGTTAAAAATTCAGAACCATATGACGTCATTTTTCTTGATGTATTTCCCAGGATCTAGCCCCTTTAGTCTTGTAGAATAAAGCATTGCAATACAGAAGAATATGTCGGAGCTTTGAGCACATTAGCAGGAATGACAAAACTGTGAGCCCAAACCTGAAAACGAGAAAAGAAATTCCAAACATGTTGCTGTTCCACAACCTGTTGTTCTTAATATATGGAAGGTTACTTAGACTGTATTATGCAATATTTATATATTTATGCAATATTTGTAACATTTCTAATTTAGAGAACAAAATCCAAAAATATTCACATTTGCAACTAAAATTAAAAAAGTAACAGTGTATATTGACAACATCCCCTTCACAATTGCTAATGTCTATGCCCCTAATGCCAACCAGACTGACTCCTTAATTCGCACCCTGGATGAGCTGTGCTCCTTCTCGAGAGGCTCCATACTACTATGCA
Source organism: Engystomops pustulosus (assembly GCA_019512145.1). NCBI lineage: Eukaryota > Metazoa > Chordata > Amphibia > Anura > Leptodactylidae > Engystomops > Engystomops pustulosus. The sequence goes on along the minus strand of CM033644.1, from coordinate 44,767,593 downwards.
GAGATATTATTCTTCCACTAAACCCTCTGCTTGATACGTCCACTGGTAGGTCTTTCATATCTTCATTCAAAATAAACGGATTACGGAAGTCCCTGCACGTGATGCAGCTATGGGACAAATGGAGCATCAACTATCGTGACCGGTTACACATTCTTCTCCCCGGTACATGAGTATACAGCCATATAGACCATATCTTTTTCCATCAGTACTTCCTATCCTCAACTATCCCATTTATTTGTTGGATCATGTCACAGTTTTTTGCTCTTTTTGTCTCCCATCCTCGGTAGTTGCTACCTCGAGATGCAATGACGTAAGCCGACACCGGGGAGCGAAGTCTAAGTGGCACCAGGTCGCTCCACAGGCGCGACTCTGCTCGAGATGATGGCCAAGGCGAGGTAGAATCGACAGAATCATGGTTGAGGACAGCCAGGAGGTCAGGACAGGCAGCACGGGATTAAAGTCAATGGCAGAGAAGGTCAGGGCTGGCAGCAGAGGAACATAGTCAGGAATGGAACCAGGGTTCACAATGGGAAATGGCGCACAAGGAATTAAATACAGCTTTTCACTAAGGCACGAGGCACAAAGATCTGGAAGGGGACACAGGAATTTATCTGGAAGGCGGCCAGCCACCAACAATCATCGGAGCGCTAGCCCTTTAAATCTTAGAAAGCTGGCGGATGTACACGCCGAAGCGAGGAGACCACCACTGGAGCCAGAGAAGGTAAGCGCAGCTGCTTGCATGGAGGGGCACAGAGAGAAACATGGGTGCGCCTGCGACCCAAGGCATGGGGTGCAGGAGCACCCATGACAATACTGTTTTCTATATTTACTGAGTAGATTTCATTCCCTACAATGTATTTCTAAACTGTAAACCACTGGTCAGTAAGAAACTGCAGGGGATGTACATCTCGTCCAGATTGCTAAAATGGATGAGGTGAGAAAATCCAGAATGCTTGCTTCTCTGCAAACAACTATGTTTGCTTTGCAATGTTTATGTGCTGTGCACTGGGCTGGGTTTTTTAGGGAATGGCAGGTAGGCTTCCCCTCCATACCACACATGGGGAAACTCAGGATTCTGGCATTGTCCTCATTAGTGAGGAATAAGAAGTCTGTTAGGAGAGCGTACAATGGTGGAGCTGGACTTGAAAGCCAGAAAGGTGTTTGCTCCTGGTCTTGGACTGTGAGAACTATCTGTTATATAGGTGAGGAAACCAATTTCTGTTTAGTTAGTGCCCATATAGGCAGGTGTTAATTTTATGTTTTTGTTTATGTGCTTCATTGGAATATCGCTGTTGGATTGAATAAAACTCAATATTTGGACTGCTAACCTTGCAGTCTGTGTCATTGCAAACCAACCAGCAACCCCAGACCCTGTAATATTTATAAAAGAGAATAAAAAAGTATTGATTCAATAGTCAGATAATTTTTGATAAGAAACAGGAAACTTTGGCAGGATTTTACCAAAGAAACTGCAGTCAGTGTAGAAAGTGCCATAGGGACTCGGTCTAATAAAAAAGAGCCTCCTGCTGGACAAATGAAAGAGCACCTTTAAATTTGTAATGTTACTGCCCCCATCAGGAAAGATGAAATAATGCAGATAAACTATGAAAAAAACTGCCATTGTTGGTTTACTTATCCCATGGTTGAAATGTCTGCAGCAACTTCACAACATTTGTTTTATAGTGTAAAATTTCTGATTCAGGTCACTATTACACATCTATATTTCTGTATCAGTATTTCTATATCATTAGGGATTAATGGAAACAAAGAGAAAAATAATTAGTCTCCCAGCCCTCCCACTTTTCCATATCATTCTATGTATTAAGTAAAAAGTATTAGTTGTTGACATTTTCCCTGGGACCACTTAACTGAAAAATAGACTCACACTTTCTAATTCGTAACGGTTTTCTTTCCAGAAGCACCTATGTATCACAGACATAACAAAAGTACAATAAAAGATACCACCTTCGTAGAAACATCAGGATTGCCTTAACTACTGACCAAAGATGACCTCACAGCTTATCTCATCCCCCTCTCTGACCCATTATTACATCACTACTAACTATAGATGATGTCACAGCTTATCTACTCCCTCTCTCTGAACAATGACCTCTATAAAGACTTTGGAGGCCACGGACTTTTATCGAGATCACATGACAATTTTCAGAGTCCTCTTAGCAGTAGCTGGACGATGAAAAATTGGGGTGCTCTTGTTTACAACTTACCATTGCCAAGCACAGGCCGGCCGGCTCCAGGTTTCTGCGGCTGTTCCAGGCCCTTGGTGACAGTCCTCAGGGGTCCTTGCAGATAGACTCCCTTAACGGCATGGATTCATTTTCAACCTCCTCACCCCCATATAAGATGCACCCCCATGGATTAATAAATTCAGCCCCTTCCCGCCATAATTGAATTATCTACACCCAGGCTCCCCTCCACCACAGTTTAATTAATGCTTTTCCTCTCCCCCAGGTATCCCATGAGTCTGATCCCTGTCACACCCATTATATGGCAGATCCCCCTCCCCCCACATGCAGTATATGCGCCCCTATTCCTCCCCCATAACATATAATCCCCAGTCCACCTCCTCAACCCCATCATTATGATGCAGCACCTCTCTTCTCCCCCCAAACATTATAGTGCATCCCCCTCTTCACACCCCATACATTAATTATGCCGCCCCCTCCTCCACCCACACTGCATTATATCACCCCTATTCCCTCCCCCATAAACATTATATGCAAGCCCCCTCCTCACCCCCACATGCATTATATGCAGCACCTCTTCTTCCCCCCAAACATGTATATGCACCCCCCTTCACACACCCTCTTATATGGCAGCCACCCCCTCCTCACCCCCCCATACCTTATAATGCAGCCCCCCCTCCTACCCCCTCCATTCATTTTACTACAGCCCCCTCCCTACCCCCCATTCCATTAATTACACACAGCACTTCCTCATCCCCCCTTCGACTGGGAGCGTTACACATTCCCATTTAACTACAGTCATTAGGCACTTTAGTAAAGATACATAATCCTACCCTAACATTAACCCAAAACCATTAGTAACTAAGACATAACTGAAGAAATTATGAACACGAGGCTTCTGTTGGGCAGAAAGGTCACAGCTATTATTGCTGAAAACACAATTATTATTATTTTTAATAGATTCTCAAATCAACAACCCGCAATCTCCGTCCATCCTTTGTAAACCATAGCTTCCCGAAGCGGTTTTCTCAAACCGGACCCCTAATTAGCACTATCGACTTTTCCGGGCACAATCCAGCATCCAATTCCATTTTCCGTCCAGCGCTGTGACTGAGAATGATCACCGAAAACCATTATACTCTAATACTTTTCAAAAATGACCACAATTTTTTCATCTCATCGCTTTGTAACAGTCTCTATAGCTGCCCTAAGCATTTGCTCACTGGACTCCCGAATCACACTTCGCCTTCCTGGCAAAATCCAATCAATTCCATTTTCCGTCGCTGTGACTGTGAGAGTTGATCACTGAAAACCGAAAACATTAAAACACAAAACCAAGTAACAGTAGGGCAGGAGGAGGGACACTTGAGATGGCGCGGGGCAAGAGAAAGTGCAGGCCCATGCCCGCCCTATAAGGCTCAGCTATGGGAGGGATGAGGCGCAGCAGGGAGGAAAGGAACGCATACCACCTCCTAGTTAAAGTGCAAACTGTCCCGTGTAATAAAATTGCCAACACCTAGACAAACCCCCATCGTGGGCACCCTCCTTAGCAGTCGGGGCAACCCTTCATTATATACAGCCACCTGTACACGCCCCCCAGTCATTATAACAGTCGTCCCCTCATCCCCCCATTCATTATACTTAATCCCCATCCTCCGCTATCCCCCATTCATTTATAACAGCAACCCTCCTCACCCCCATGTCATTATACAGCCCCTCCCACCCCCCCCAGTCCTTATACAAGCCTTTCCGACACCCCCATCATTAATACAGCTCCCCTAGCCCCCCCCCCCCCCATTCATTATATACCAGCCCCTCCTCACCCCCATGGTCATGTAAAGTGACCATTTAACCATAAAAGAATATTCTCACCTCATGCTTTCTTCTCCCTCAGTGCACATTCCCCTTCGCCGCTTCCTCCTCCTGCCATAGCAGCGCACAGCATCTCACATGCACAGACACGCTTCAGCGTCTGCAGCCACAGAGTCGGTCTCCACCAGCGCTTGGGATGGGATTTGGCCACGATCGAGTGCCCTCCCAGCAGCTGTGCCCTGGCACTTGCCTGGGTTTTGCGGGCTGCTGGCGCTGGCCTGATTGCCGTTGTTAATGCCAGAACCATTTAAAATTCTTCCACATTTGGGGAGCATCCATTGCCCAAGTACCGTCCAAATAAAGCAGGATTGTGATAAATACACTTGCTCATATAAATTGTTGCTCTTAACACAAAACATGCAGACTATTAGTTATTATAACAGATCTGCAAAAAGGTAAGGTTATTCAGTACACTCTATGTCAACCACCTGGGCACAGTATTAAATTCGGAACAAATTGACTCCATCAGTGTATCTCTCTGCTACAAGCTGACACCATCCTCTACTGGTTGGCTAGCAGTCAAGGATTTAGTGCGAATTTGGCAGTCTTTAGTGGTAAGGGTATGTCTGGATCGTTGTGCTCTGGTTCTGTGGGTTTTTTGATCCAGGTTTAGTGTCCACACTACTGCCAAACGTTTTCTGACCCACCATTAGCCTGGACGTATCGCTTTCATTATCTGTCTCACAGCAGTTTGTTTTGCCCCTCTGCACTATAAACATGTTAACTATTAAAACACTATCACACGGTAAGAATGACAATCATACTCTCTCTTCGTCTCTCTTTAAATGTAAAATGCAAACCATGATGGACACAATACAACACGATCCAAATGAACCACAAAACGACCTATTTATGTGAATCCAATGTACAGACCTCTTACAACTCGCATATATAACACTCTCAATGAATGTTAAAATTGTAGCAAACAGTGTATTGTATAATTTCATCAAATTTTTTTTTCTCTTCTTTCTTCTGCCATTCATAGAATGAGAAGGGAGGAAAATAAGTGCTACAGTAAAAAGAGTACATAAATGGATAAGAGTTGATGTTTTAAATGGGAGGGAAAGTTGATCAAGGAACAGAGAAGGGAGGAGGTGAACATTAACCCGTATGTTAGTAGCGGAAAAGTGGGACGCCGAGAAAAGAAAAAATATGGGATAGGGGTGCGTAGGTGAATTGTGAGCTAGCGAAATAGAAAGCGATCAAAATCGAAAAGAAGAAGGGATAGGAACGGAGATCGGCAGTAAAAAGACCATGAAAATAGGTAAAGGATTAGTACTAAGCAGGGAATGCCAGGAGGGAGGTCGGAAACACAAGGGGAGAAGTGGAATGGGAAGGGAGAAGATGTATAGGAAGGGGGATTTTGATAGGGTGGAGGAAAAGTAAGATCCGTTCAAGAAACATCGACAGACGCCTCTTTTATCCTGTATGATATATAGGTATGTATGTACAGAAATTATATTTATTTTTTTCTTCTTTTTTCCTTCTTCTTTTTCTTCCCACACCGTGCCTAAACTATTTCTAGAGGAGGAAAGTGATCTTATAGATCATGAAGAATGTGGGGATTATTTAACTAGGGAGGCGACGACTTTCGTCGGGGTTGTCCATGTTTCAGGACGCATCGCACCTAAATAGGATTGTGTCGCAATCACCCGGCGTTTCAGCGACTAGAATCAGTGGGGCGGGCTGGCGTGACAATCCGACAGATTCAGACATGCCTGGGGATTTACATTTAAAAATTGTGTTGGATTCCAATGCACTTACATACACGGGAGGAAAGATGGGTGAACTCTCTCCGAGCGGGACCCTGATCGGGGGAAGATACACATCAGGAAATCGACGCAGGATCTTCAATGTAATCGCAGCAGATGGGCACCAGTCCAGGGATTTCTAACGCAGCTCGGAGATCACGCACAGGGACAGCAGGTAAGTAAATGTGCCTCTATATCTGCAGCTCTGATACAATTTGTCTTCTCTCTTCCTAAATTTGGATGCTGTGGAAGGAAAGTAAAATGAACTAAGAAATCGACTTCCGATGATGACCATGATTGGTTGGTAATAAATGTATTAATTATGAAGTTGGATATTCCTATATTCCTTATAAGCTGTGACACCTACAAATGCTGAAAATAAAGCGATCAATTGAATCCACATTGCCCTGGATTACCTATTGTGGGGTTACACACAGGTTAGAACCGCTTTCAAGTTAATACGATGTGCCATCACTTTATATAAATGGGAATGTATTTACTTTGCTAACTTATTTTTGAAAGGTGAAAATAACTATCTGATGTATGCATCCTGCAATTATCAGTCACTTCTAGGTATAATAATACAAATGCCATATATTTTCCAGCACCCTAAAGACCCCCAGAAATCTGTTCCCTACTTCATCCCATATTTAGCATTTTGTAGGTTGCATATTGATGTGAGTACCGTATATTGTTATATCTTAGAATATATTGACAAATGAAATCTTTAGCTGACCATGACTCAAAGGGTTGTCTGGTGTGCAGACAGACACAGGTTCCATGATTCTTTTGTTTACTTCCTTTTGCCTTCTTAAAATCATCTGTGAGGATGATGTTGGGCAACTTGCCAGGTAGCAATTGCTGCCGGGCACATGAGTCCAGAAGTCTGTCTCTTTAATGCCTATTAAAAGCCACAATAATGGAATCCTATGGGTGACAGCTCACTAATACTAAGGTTCGGTATGTAACGTATCCTTAGAAGAACAGTCTCCTCCCTCTCTTCATCATAATCCCTTTTTCCTTATTTACTTTGTAATGAATTTATTTTTTCATAAGACAAGTGCCCGAGCATCATCCATCATTCAGTGCTATGACCACAACCTTCAGGTGGTCATGCTTTTTCTGAAAGGCTTTACTGTAAAGGAGCTTTGTAAAAAATAAATTACAGGTAGCTTTTGGTGAAAGAAAATATTACCTAGTGCAGTTGACAGATGTTACCACTAACCTATTATTACTCTCTCTAGACTTTTTTGACACTTTTATGACTTGTCTACCAAGGGGGTGTGGTGTTCGGAAAAAGTAGCGGTCTCGGACAGTGCAACCACAATGTCGAACTGTTAAGACACAACTAAAAGTAGTCTAAAGTAGAACTCACAGTTCCTCACACTACACCAGAATTGATCATCACAGTGACTAAATTTGGCGCAGCAAAAGACTAGTGTTTTCTAACTCCTCACTGTCGAGCAGGGACACCATGATGAAACTAATTGAAAAAACTCTTTAATACTAATGTAACCGTCATGCCAGGTAGATTATTTAAGCCCTTGTATTAACACTTCTCAATCCTCCAATCTTATAATCCTATAATGCTGGGAGTCTGGTTCCTGCATAGTGCCCAGTCCTGAAAACATCTGCCATACTAACCGTATTCACAGACCAAATATGGGTCGCACAAAACCAGCCCATAATGAAAGCCTATTGGATTCAATAACAGAATGCTAGAAACTTGTGTAGGCATGGGTTTCCAATCTTTTTATTTAAATAGGTGATTTGACTTTCAGGGGGTACAAGGCTTGTATCCGACCTTATGAGTTCTCACACATCTAGTCCTGAGGGGTTTAAAGGTGCCCTGCTAAATGCTAGGTTGATTAGGCAGAAATAATTTACATGATGGAAGAAGCCAATAACCATGTGGTTTTCCACTTGCTGCATTTTTGCCTATCATATCCCATTAAGGCATGAATCTTTCCAAAGTCCAAAAGACTGGAAAGTAAAAGCCTGTGGGGATGCAATTATTCTCCCTCTTAATTACCACAGCAGGGAAGGCTGCCCCGCTCTTCTCTAATATGTTGTTCAATAAACCTAGAGATGTGAGGAGAAGAAGCAGAAGAATTCAGGTGTGAGCAGCTCGGTACCTGGTCGATATAACCAATGCTTGACCTAAATGTCCATCCAGTTGCTAGTAGACTTAAAATTATGCCTCATCTGCTAGCTTTTATATGAGTTTTATTCAATGTACTTAAATTTTTAAAAAAACTGTCAGAGGAACATTAGGCCATGTACATTTTTTTAAGAATAATTAAAGATAACTAAAATGTTGACAAATTGTAAAGAAAAGTGCGATGGTATTATTAACTTTGTAATACTTTAATCAAGAAATCGTTCCTATGTCATTTCCCCCTCTTTCATCCTTATTTAAGGCATTTGTGTAAATCAGCTTTATGTACTGGCTAGGACTTTACAAACAGTCCTGTATAGGTTAAATTCCCCTCAGAGATCTAATCACCAAGGGAAATCTATCCCTAGGTATAGAAATATTAATTATTAGTCTTCTCATCTGTCTGAATTTGATAAGCTGATCCAAGAGAAGAGCATAAAATGGCACATAGATGCTGCACTCCTCCTTGAATGAGGAATGTTATAAAGTTTACTATTATCACACTCTCTATTCATTTACGAAGTAAAATTGCAAAAGAATTGGTTATTAGAATTTTTTCTCATCTGGAAATGATTTCTCAAAGATTAAGATATGTTTCTATTTTTTTTAAAAACCATGTTGGTGTATAATTTATGAAAGCTCCAGCCATGCTGTGCATCTTTTTGCTCTGTTAACCCATTTAATAAAATGCTTGCACACGCCCCATTCGCCATAGTACCACAATTGGAGCTGACATCCTTATGGGGTATATGGGGAGCTTTCTAGGATTGATTGTGTGCAGGGAGGAGGAGATAAGCTGTGACAAATCATCTTAGTCAGTAATGATGTATGATGGTCTCAGTGTTATCATATATAGAGTCATATACAGGGAGGGGAGGAATAAGCTGTGACATCATCTATAGTCAGTAATGATGTAATGAGGGGTCAGTGTTATCTATATAGAGGTCTATCAGGAGGAGGAGGAGATAAGCTGTGACATCATCTATTGTCAGTAGTGATGTAATGATGGGTCAGTATTATCTATTAGAGGTCATTGTACGGGAGAGGGGAGATAAGCTATGACATCATCTATTGTCAGTAGTGATGTAATGATGGGTCAGTGTTATCTATATAGAGGTCCATTGTACAGGGAGGGGAGGAGATAGCTGTAGCATCATCTATGTCAGTAGTGATGTATGATGGGAGTGTATTATATAGGTCATTATAGGGAGGGGAGAGATAAGTGCTTTGAAACATCACTATCGTCGTATGATGTATGATGGGTCAATTACTCTATATAATGGTCTTGTTCCATGTAGGAGGAGGAGATAAGCTGAGACATCGATCTATTGTCAGGGAGGAGGAATAAGTGACATCGTAATGATGGGTCTTGTTATCTATATAGAGGTCATTGTACAGGGAGGGAGGTAAGCAGTGACATCATCTATTGTCAGTAGTGTAATGATGGGTCAGTGTTATCTATATAAGGTCATTGTCAGGAGGGAGGAGTAAGCAGTGACATCATCTATTGTCATAAGTGATGTAATAGGGGTCATTGTTATCTATTAGAGAGTCATTGTACCGGGAGGGGAGGAGATAAGCTGGCCATAATCATTATTGTCGTAGTGATGTAATGATGGGTCAGTGTTATCTATATAGAGGCCATTGTACAGAGGGGGAATAAGCTGTGACATTCTATTGTCAGTAATGATGTAATTATGGGTCAGTGTTATCTATATAGAGATCATTGACAGGGAGGGGGAGATAAGCTGTGACATCATCTATTGTCAGTACTGATGTAATGAGGGGTCTGTTATCTAATATAGAGGTCATTGTACAGGGGGAGGAGGAGATAACTGTGACACAACTCATCTATTGTCAGTAGTGATGTATGATGGTCCTTGCTATTTATATGAAAGCACAACACAATACACATCTGTTTCTGGAATATGCCAGGGTAGGGATAGTCAACTAGAGCCACTAGGATGCTCAGCTGGATTAGGCACAAATGCAAAAATTGTCTGGGCGTACAATTTATATTTACACAATTTTTACACGAGTATTGCCCTTTTCCAATACCTGCAAGAGGCAAATACAGGAGCATGTGGTACATACAGAAAAAAATAAAGCAAAGGTTTTTCCCAATCTCTGTTTAAAAAAAAAAGCAAAAAAAGTGGCGAATGTGACTAGTCTTCAGTGGAAACCTGCTGTTATTAATACCCCACAGGACAAAAAAGATGTGTCATTCTAGAGTACTATTCATACAAAGCCACGTGCGCAATAAGGAAGTGTGTGTCAGCTTTAGAGTGTGGATACCCTGACCCACTGCGGACGAGACACAAAGTCCCCCAGACTAGTGACTGGAGCACAACGGTTTCACCATAGGCCCCGCTGCAAACCGGGTTGGACTTGCTGCGGCGTGGTTACAACCAGATCATTCCACAGGTGATGACTTGTCCGCAGTGGCAGCCAAGGTCGAGGTACAGAAACGGCAGTGTACTCTCGTAGTCAGGGGCAGGCGGAGGTCAGTACGGGCAGCACACTGTATCGGAGTCGAGACGTAGCACAGCGCGCAAACTGCGAATTCAGAAACGGAACTAGAGGTCAACAACGGAGAATGCACACAAATCAAAATGCATAGACACAAACAGCTTCTATAAGGCGCTGCATGAATATCCTCAAAGGGTAACAGGACATGCAGGTTATATGTTTACCTTAGAAAGAGACCGCCACTCCTTATTGGCGCGCTGGCCCTTTAAATCTGCAGAAGCCGACGCGCGCATGGCCGAGGAGGACGGAGCAGTAGCAGCTGGAACCGGACAGGACGGAGCAGCAGCAGCCGGTCCAATCAGTGACGAAAGCAGCAGCCGTGGCGCAGAGGAAATAGTCGGAGCCGGGACCCGTAGTTGCGCTTGCGATAGCCGCCCATAGGGCGAGAGTGGCATGGGTTGTATCCCTGCGACCCATGATATGGGTCGCAGGACCACCCATGACAGGGTGTATTACAGATTACAGCAGATACAGAGAGAGATGCTTAAACCTATGAGGTAATGCGCATATCAGATCAAATCTGATGTAGACTGCCATGTGCTACTAATTTGTTGAACAAATTGAACAAAACACATTTGTTGTGTTGTACAAAAGTCTGCGGGATAGCAAGGACCATCATACATCACTACTGACAATAGATGAGTTGTGTCACAGTTATCTCCTCCTCCCCCTGTACAAATGACCTCTATATTAGATAACATGACCCCTCATTACATCAGTACTGACAATAGATGAATGTCACAGCTTATCTCCCCCTCCCTGTAATGATCTCTATATAGAAACACTGGACCCATAATTACATCATTACGGACAATAGAAATGTCACAGCTTATTCCCCCTCTGTACAATGACCTCTATATAGATAACACTGACCCATCATACATCACTACGACAATAATGATTATTGGTCCAGCTTATCTCCTCCCCTCCCGTACAATGATCTCTAATAGATAAACTGACCCCTATTACATCACTTATGACAATAATGACTGTCACTGCTTACTCCTCCCTCTCTGACAATGACCTTATTAGATAACACTGACCCATCATTACCTACTGACAATAGATGATGTCACTAGCTTACCTCCCTCCCTGTACAATGACCTCTATATAGTAACACAGACCCATCATTATCATTCACTACCCTGACAATCAGATGATGTCTCAGCTTATCTCGCTCCTCCTACATGGACAAGACCATTATATAGAGTAACTGACCCACAACATCATACGACGATAGATGATGTTCAAAGACTTATCTCTCCCCTCCGTATACATGACCTTATTAATACACTACCCATCATACATCACTACTGACATAGATGATGTAACAGTATCTCCTCCCCTCCCTGTACAAGGACCTCTATATATAACACGACCCATCATTACATCACTACTGACAATAGATGATGTCATAGCTTTATCTCCCCTCTCCCGTTACAATGACCTCTAATAGATAATACTGACCCATCATTACATCACTACTGACAATAGATGATGTCACAGCTTATCTCCTCCTCCTCCTGATAGACCTCTATATAGATAACACTGACCTCTTACATCATTACTGACTATAGATGATGTCACAGCTTATCTCCTTCCCCTCCCTGTATAATGACTCTATATATGATAACACTGAGACCATCATTACATCATTACTGACCTATAGATGATTGTCACAGCTTATCTCCTCCTCCCTGCACCAATCAATAGCCTAGAAAGCTCCCCATATACCCCAAAGGATGTCAGCTCCAATCTGTGGTTACCATGGCAATGGGCGTGTGCAAGCATTTTATTAAATGGTGGTTAACAGAGCAAAAGATGCATAGGCATGCTGGAGCTTTCATAATTATACACCAACCATGGTTTTTAAAAAAAATAGAAACATATTTAATCTTTGAGAAATCATTTCCAGATGAAAAAATTCTAATAACTAATTCTTTTGCAATTTTACTTCGTAAATGAAGAGAGGTGTGATAATAGTAAACTTTATAACATCTCTCATCAAGGAGTGAGTGCAGCATACATGTGCCATTTTACTGTTCTTCTCTTGGATCAGCTCTATCAAATTCAGACAGATGAGCAAGAACTAATAATTAATATTTCTATACCAAGGGCATAGATTTCCCTTGGTGATTAGATCTCTGAGGGGAATTTAACCTATACTACGGAATGTTTGTAAAGTCCTAGCCAGTACATAAAGCTGATTTACACACAATGCCTTAAATAAGGATGAAAGAGGGGGAAATGACACAGGAACGAATTTCTTGAATAAAGTATTACAAAGTTAATAATACCATCGCACTTTTCATTTACAAATTTTCAACAAATTTTAGCTTATGCTTTAATTATTCTTAAAAAAAATGTACATGGCCTAATGTTCCTCTGACGTTTTTTTATAAAGATTAAGTACATTGAATAAAACTCACTATAAAGCTAGCAGATGAGGCACTAATTTTAAAAGTCTACTAGCAACGGATGGACATATTAGGTCAAGCATTGAGATTATATCGACCAGGTACCGAGATGCTCACACCTGAATTCTTCTGCTTCTTCTCCTCCATCTCTAGGTTTATTGAACAACATATTAGAGAAGAGCGGGGCAGCCTTCCCTGCTGTGGTAATTAAGTGACGGGAGAATAATTTGCATCCCCACCAGGCTTTTACTTTCCAGTCTTTTGACTTTGGAAGATTCATGCCTTAATGGACTATGATAGGCAAAAATGCAGGCAAGTGGAAAACCACATGGTTATTGGCTTCTCCATCATGTAAATTATTTGCCTAATCAACCTAGCATTTAGAGGTGCACCTTTATAACCCCTCAGGACTAGATGTGTGAGAAACTAATAGGTCGGACTACTTAGCCTTGTACCCCCTGAAAGTCAAATCACCTATTTAAATAAAAAGATTGGAAACCCATGCCTACACAAGTTTCTAGCATTCTGTTTATTGAATCCAATAGGCTTTCATTATGGGTGGTTTTGTGCGACCCATATTTGGTCTGTGTAATACGGTTAGTATGGCAGATGTATTTCAGGACTGGGTCACTATGCAGGAACCAGACTCCCAGCATTATAGGATTATGCATTGGAGGTTGAGGAGTGATTAATACAAGGGCTTAAATAATCTACCTGGCATGACGGTTACATTATATTAAAGAGTTTTTTCATTACGTTTCATCATGTGTCCCTGCTCGACAGTGAGGAGTTAGAAAACACTAGTCTTTTGCTGCGCCACAATTTATCACTGTGATGATCAATTCTGGTGTAGTGTGAGAACTGTTGAGTTCTACTTTAGACATACTTTTAGTTGGTGTCTTAGACAGTGAACTTGTGGTGCACTGTCCGAGACACTGCTACTTTTCCGAACACCACACCCCCTTGGTAGACAAGTCATAAAAGTGTCAAAAAAGTCTGTTAGAGAGGTAAAATAGGTTAGTGGGTAACAATCTGTCAACTGCACTAGTGTAATATTTTCTTTTCACCAAAAGCTACCTGTAATTTATTTTTTACTAAAGTCCTTTACAGTAAAGCTCTTTCAGAAAAAGCATGACCACCTGAAGGTTGTGGGTCATAGCACTGAATGATGGATGATGCTCGGGCACTTGTCTTATGAAAAAATAAAATTCATTACAAAGTAAATAAGAAAACAGGGATTATGATGAAGAGGAGGGAAGGAGACTGTTCTTCTAAGGATACATTACATACGAACCGTATAGTATTAGTGAGCTGTCACCCATAGGATTCCATTATTGTGGCTTTTAATAGGCACTTAAAGACGACAGACTTGCTGGACTCATGTGCCCGGCAGCAATTGCTACCTGGCAAGTTGCCCAACATCATCTCACAGATGATTTTAAGAAGGCAAAAGGAAGTAAACAAAAGAATATGGAACCATGTGTCTGTCTGGCAACACCAGACAACCTTTGAGTCTGGTAAGCAAAGATTTCATTTGTCATATATTTAAGAGTATAACAATAGTCGGCTACTCACATCAATATGCAAACCTACAAAATGCTAAAATAATGGGATGAAGTAGGGAACAGATTTCTGGGGGTCTTTAGGGTGCTGGAAAATATATGCATTGTATTAATTATACTAGAGTGACTGTAATTGCAGATCGCAACATCAGATAGTTAGTTTACACTTTCAAAATAAGTTAGCAAAGTAGAAATACATTCCCATGTTTTAAGTGATGGCACATCGTATTAATTGAAATGCGGTTCTAACTGATGTAACCCCTACGATCTACGGTAATCCAAGGGCAATGTGGATTCATGACGCTTTATTTTCAGCTATTTGTAGTGTCACAGCTATAAGGAATATAAGGATCTCCAACTTCATATTAATACATATTTATTACCAACAATCAGGTCATCATCGAAGTCAGATTTCTAGTCATTTTTTACTTTCCTTTTCAGCACACATCCACATTTGGAAGATGAGAAGACAAATGTATCAGAGCTGGCAGATATAGAGCACATTTACTTACCTGTCCCTGAGGTGATCTCCGAGCTGCGTTTAGAATCCGCTGGACTGTGCCATCTGCTGCGATTCCCATTGAAGATCCTGCGTCTGATTTCCTGGATTGTGTAGCTCTCCCCCGATCAGGGCCCGCTCAGAGAGTTCACCCATCTTCCTCCCGGTGTATGTAAGTGCATTGATGCGCAACACAATTTTTAATGTAAACCCAGGCATGTCTGAATCTGTCGGATTGTCACGCCAGCCCGCCCCATGATTTATGTCGCCTGAACGCCGGCGTGATTACGACACAATCCGTATTTAGCGTGCGATGCGTCCCGAAAGCATGGAAACCCCGACGAAAGTCGTCGCCTCCCTTATAAAATATTCCCCACATTCTTCATGTCTATAAAGATCCACTTTCCTCCTCTAGTAAGAGTTTAGGCAGGTGGGGAAGAAAAAGAAGAAGGAAAAAAGAAGAAAAAAATAAATATAATTTCTGTACATACATACCTATATATCATACAGGATAAAAGAGGCGTCTGTCGATGTTTCTTGAACGGATCTTACTTTTCCTCCACCCTATCAAAATCCCCCTTCCTATACATCTTCTCCCTTCCCATTCCACTTCTCCCCTTGTGTTTCCGACCTCCCTCCTGGCATTCCCTGCTTAGTACTAATCCTTTACCTATTTTCATGGTCTTTTTACTGCCGATCTCCGTTCCTATCCCTTCTTCTTTTCGATTTTGATCGCTTTCTATTTCGCTAGCTCACAATTCACCTACGCACCCCTATCCCATATTTTTTCTTTTCTCGGCGTCCCACTTTTCCGCTACTAACATACGGGTTAATGTTCACCTCCTCCCTTCTCTGTTCCTTGATCAACTTTCCCTCCCATTTAAAACATCAACTCTTATCCATTTATGTACTCTTTTTACTGTAGCACTTATTTTCCTCCCTTCTCATTCTATGAATGGCAGAAGAAAGAAGAAAGAAAAAAATCTTATGAAATTATACAATACACTGTTTGCTACAATTCTTACATCATTGAGAGTGTTATATATAGCGAGTGTAAGAGGTCTGTCATTGGATTCACATAAACTAGGTCGTTTGTCGGTCATGGATACGTGTTGTATTGTGTTCCATCATGGTTTTGCATTTTACATTTATAAAGAGAGAGAAGAGGAGATGATGTCGTTCTTTACCGTTGTTGATAGTGTTTTAATAGTTAAACATGTTTTATAGTGCAGAGGAGGCAAAAAACGCTGTGAGACAGATAATGAAAGCGATACCTTTCCAGGCGTGTTAATGGAGTGGGTCAGAAAGTACCTTTGGCAGTAGTGTGGACACTAACCTGGGATCAAAAAACCCACAGAACCAGAGCACAACGATCCAGGACATACCTTACACATAAAGGACTGCAAATGTGCGCACTAAATCCTTGACTTGCTAGCAACCAGTAGAGAGTGGTGTCAGCTTGTAGCAGAGAGATACAGGATGGAGTCAATTGTTCAGAATTTAATACTGTGCAAGGTGGTTGGACTAGAGTGTACTGATAACCTCTACTTTTTCAGATCTGTTAAATAACTAATAGTCGTGCATGTTTTGTGTTAAAGAGAACTAATTATATGGAGCAAGTGTATTTTCACAATCCTGGCTTTATTGGACGGTATTGGGAATGGATGCTCCCCAAATGTGGAGAAGAATTTTAAATGGTTCTGGCATTAAAAGGGCAACTCAGGCCAGCGCCAGCAGCCGCAAACCCAGGCAAGTGCCAGGGCACAGCTGCTGGGAGGGCACTCGATCGTGGCCAAATCCCATCCCCAGCAGCATGGTGGAGACCGACTCTGTGTGCTGCGAGACGTGAAGCGTGTCTGTGCATGTGAAGATGGCTGTGCGCTGCTGTGGCAGAGGAGGAAGTCGGCGAAGGGAAGTAGCACTGAGAGAGAAGAAAGCTGAGGTGAGAATTATTCTTTTAGGTTAATGGTCACTTAATGACCATGGGGGTGGAGGAGGGCCTGTATATAATGAATGGGGGGGGGGGGGGTCTAGGAGGGAAGCTGTATATAATGATGGGGGCGTGTCGGAATGGCTGTGATATAAGACTGGGGGAGTGGGAGGGCTGTATAATGAATGGGGGATGAGGAGGGTGCTGTTATAAATGAATGGGGGATAGGGAGGTGGTGGATTAAAAATGAATGGGGGGATGAGGCGGACGACTGTTATAATGATGGGGGCGTGTAAGGGTGGCTCTATATAATTGAAGGGTGCACCCCGACTGCCATAAGGAGGGTGCCCATGATTGGGGGTTTGTCTAGGGTTGCAATTTTATTACACGGGACAGTTTGCACTTTAACTAGGGGTGGTATTTGCGCTTCTTCCTCCCTGCTGCTGCTCATCACTCCCATAGCTGAGCCTTATAGGGCGGGCACTGGGCCTGCACTTTCTCTTGCCCCGCGCCATCTTCAAGTTGTCCCCCCTCCTCCCTACTGTTACTTGGTTTTTGTGTTTTAATGTTTTCGGTTTTCAGTGATCAACTCACGGTCACAGTCTGACGGAAAATGAATTGATGTGACATTTTGCCAGGAAGGCGAAGTTGTGATTCGGGGTCCAGTGAGCAAATGCTAGGGCCAGCTATGGCGTGTTACAAGGATGGATGAAAAAATTGTGGTTCATTTTTAAAAGTATTAGAGTATAATGGTTTTCGGTGATCATTCATAGTCACAGGCTGGACGGAAAATGAGAATTGATGTGGATTTTGGCCCGGAAAAGTCGATAGTGAATTAGGGCGTCCGGTTTGGCAAAACCGCTTTCGGGCAAGCTATGGTTTACAAAGGATGGAGGAGATTGCGGGTTTTGATTTGAGATCTTTGAAAATAATAATAATTGTGTTTTCAGCAATAAATAGCTGTGACCTTTTCTGCCAAACGAGAAGCTCGTGTTCATAATTTCTCAGTTATGCTTAGTTAAATGGTTTTGGGTTTAATGTTAGGGTAGGATTATGTATCTTTACTAAAGTGCTAATGATGTAGTTAAATGGGTAATGTTAACGCTCCAGTCGAAGGGGGGATGAGGAGTGTGTGTGTAATAATGAATGGGGGTAGGGAGGGGGCGAGAAAAGGAATGGAGGGGGTAGAGGGGGGGCTGCATTATAAAGTATGGGGGGGTGGAGAGGGGGAGGCTGCCATATAAGATGGGGGTGAAGGGGGCTGCATATAATGTTTGGGGGGAGAAGAGGTGCTGCATATAATGCATGTGGGGTGAGGAGGGGGCTGCATATAATGTTATGGGGGAGAATAGGGGCTGCATATAATGCGTGGGGTGAGGAGGGGGGGGCATGAATAAGTATGGGGTGTGAAGAGGGACGCACTATAATGTTTGGGGGGAGAAAGGAGGTGCTGCTCATAATGCAGTGGGGTTGAGGAGTGGCTGATTATACTGTTATGGGGGAGGAATAGGGCGCATATACATGCATGTGGGGGTGGGAGGGAATCTGCCATATAATGGGTGTGACAGGGATAGAGCTCATGGGGATACTGGGGGAGGGAAAAGCAATTTAATTAAAACTGAGTGGTGGAGGGGAGCCTGGGTGTAGATAATTCAATTATGGCGGGAAGGGGCTGAATTTATTAATCCATGGGGGTGCATCTTATATGGGGGTGAGGAGGTTGAAAATGAATCCATGCCGTTAAGGGAGTCTATCTGCAAGGACCCCTGAGGACTGTCACCAAGGGCCTGGAACAGCCGCAGAAACCTGGAGCCGGCCGGCCTGTGCTTGGCAATGGTAAGTTGTAAACAAGAGCACCCCAATTTTTCATCGTCCAGCTACTGCTAAGAGGACTCTGAAAATTGTCATGTGATCTCGATAAAAGTCCGTGGCCTCCAAAGTACAAATTGAACAAAACACATTTGTTGTGTTGTACAAAAGTCTGCGGGAACACATATATTTCATGATTGAGAAATTGATGTAATCCACTACAGGCCCCATACTACCACTTCAAGCAGAGGATGTAAGAGGTCTATTCCTCCAACACTGAACAAAACCCATCCTCATATAAGGTGCCCTATGTGTACATAACAAGGTGGAAGATGACACACAGGATATTTTTACCCTGACTTCCCTTCCCTCATTGTGCTATACTACTATACATTTCCGGTTTTTGTAACTTTAACTAAAATAAAAATAAAAAAAACCTTGAACATTTGTTAATTTTTAACTAGTCCTATGTGCGGTCATCAACGGTCACGTTCACACATATTGGGGGTTATTTGCTAAGGGTCCCGCAGCCACATTTCCGTCGGGTTTTCCGACATTTTCAGGGATCGTGCCACTGGGACAGGTGTTTAGAAGGGGATGCGCAAACGGATTTTCATGCGACAGAAATCAGGGGACTGTCAGACGATCTGACGGATTCGGACTGAGCGCCGGATTCAACTTTAAAATTGTGTTGCAAGACAATGCACTTTCATGCACCGGGAACAAGATGGTGAACTCCAGCGGACCTGAGCGGAGGAATGACAGATGCAGGAAATCGGGCGCACAATCTTTGTGAATCGCCATAGTGCATGATTGTGGGACAACGCACAGCGGGGATCGTAAGTAAATGTGCTTCATTATATTTAACATCAAGTCCTTTGCTCTTCAGAGAATAGTTTATTTGATCCAATTTAAAACACAAAATCAAACGGACCCTACACAGGCTAAAGCTACATGATTGGACTATTTTGCCAACACATGCCTGCCTTGCTCGGCGAGGGTGTTGCATATGCAACACAATTTTAATGTTTAAATCCCAGGCATTGTCCTTGAATCTGTCAGATTGTCCGTCAGCCCTCCCCCTGATTGTGGTCGCGTTGAAAGCCGGCGCGTTGCTACACAATCCAATTGCGTGCGATGCCGACCCCTGAAAACTGGAAAACCTGACGAATTCTTCGCCTGGCCTTAGTAAATAGCCCCACAGTTCTTCATGCTATAAAGCATCACTTTCCTCCTCTAGTAATTAGTTTAGGCAGGCAGGGAGAAGAAATGAGAAGAAAAAAGAAGAAAAATATATATTGCTGTAATACATACCTTCTATATCTACAGATAAAGAGGTAGGGCAGAAGAACAGAAAGAAGAAAAAAAATCAATGAATTATACAAATACACTGGTTGCTACAATTCTGTACATTCTTGAGAATTGATATTAGCGATTTGTAAGGTCTGTACATTGGTTCACTAATAGGTCAGTTTCTGTAGGTTCATTGATCGTGTTGTATTGTGTCCATTCATTGGTTTTGTATACATTTATAAAGAGTAGAAAAATCGAGAAAGGTCAGTCTCTTTATCCCTTGTTGATAGTGTTTTTAATAGTTAAGATGTCTTTATAGTGCAGAGGAGGCATCACACTGCTGTGAGACAGATAATGAGAGTGAATAAGGATAACCTTTTGGCTTAATGAGAGTGGGTCAGAAAGCTTTGGCAGTAGTGTGGACACTACCCGTGCATCAAAACCCACAGAACCATAGCACAAGATCCAGACATACCTTGCACTACTAAGACCTGCCAAATGTTCGCACAAATCCTGAACTTGCCTAGCACCAGTAGAGAGGTGTGTCAGCTTGTAGCAGAGAGATACACGTGGAGTCTTTGTTCCAGAATTTAATACTGTGCCCGGGTATTGACTACGATTTACTGGATATAACCCTCTACTTTTTTCAGGTCTATAACTAACTAATAGCTTGCATGTTTTGTTAGAAACACATTTATATAGAGCCAAGTTTTATTTCTCACAATCCTTGCTTTTATTGTGACAGGTCTGGGCCATGGATGTTCACAAATGTAGAAGAATTTTAAATGGTTCCTGGCATTAACACTGCAATCAGGGCCACGCCAGCACCGCGCACCCACAAACCCCGGGAAGTGCCGGGGCCACGCTGCGCTGAAGAGGCCCACTCGTGGCCACATCCCCATCCCCATCAGCCTGGTGGCGCCGCTCTGTGTGCTTCAGGCCGCGACGCTGTCTGTGACATGTGAAGCGCTGTGCGGGCTGCTGGCAGGAGGAGAAGACGGGCGAATGGGAAGCTCCGCACCTGAGAAGAACTGAGGTGAGTATTATTCTTTTATTTTGAATGTGTCAACCTTTCTAGTCCATGGGGTGGAGGAGGGTGCTGTATATAAGGAATGAGGGGTTAGGAGGGGACTGTTATACATGACTGGGGGGCGTGTTCAGGAGGGGCTGTATATAATGAATGGTGGGGATGGAGGGGGCTGTATAAAGACTGGGGATAGGGAGGGGGCTGTTATATAATGACTGGGGTGTAGGGCTCTATATAATGAATGGGGGATGAGGAGGAGCTGTTAATAATGAATGGAGGATAGGGAGAGGGCTGTGTATATGAACTGGAGGGGGTGAGGAGGGGGCTGCATATATGTATGGTGTGAGGAGGGGGGGCTGCATATAATGGTTATGGGGGAGAAGAGGCTTGCATATAATGCATGTGGGGTGAGAGGGGGCTGCATATAATGGGCAGTGTACAGGGATGCATATAATCCAGTGGGAGAGGGAAAGCATTTATTAAACTATGGGTGGTGGTGAGCCTGGGCTGTATATAATTAATCTATGAGGGTAAGGTGGCTGCATTTATTAATCCCATGGGGGGTGCATAATAATTTATGGGGGTGTGGAGGCTGTATATAATGAATCCATTGCCGCTACGCAGTTTTCTGCAAGGACCCACTGAGGATCTGTCACCCGGGCCAGGAGCGCCGAACCTGGAGCTGGCCTGCTGGCAATGGTAATTGTAAAAAAGCAGCACCCCAAGTTTTTCATCTGTTCAGATATTGCTAAGATGTTACTCTTGAAATTTTTCCATTTGAATGATAAACAGTCGAGTCCTCCAAATTATAACCGTCTTTAGGAAATTAGACCATTTCTATATTATTTAGTCACTTCTACATTCAGAGGAAGGTTACATTTCACTAAGTTCCTTCCATCAAAAAGGCCAGATAGGACTAACTGCTGTTTATGAAAGCACAACACAATGACACATCTGTTTCTGGATATGCCAAGGAAGGGATAGTCAACTGAGCCACTGATGCTCAGCTGGATTAGGCACAAATGCAAAAATTGTCTCTGGCGTACAATTTATATTTACACATTTTTACACGAGTATTGCCCTTTTCCAATACCTCTCAAAGGCAAATACAGGAGCATGTGGTACTACAGAAAAAAAATAAAGCAAAAGGTTTTTCCCAATCTCTGTTTAAAAAAAAAAGCAAAATGGAGATGTGTAGTCTTCATGGTGGAAACCTGCTGTTATTATACCCCACAGGACAAAAAAGATGTCTCATGTCTAGTACTATTCATACACAAAGCCACCGTGCGCAAGAAGGGAAGTTGTGTCAGACTTAGAGTTTGTGGATCCCTTTACCCACGCGGACGATGACACAATCCTAACTGGACTGGAGGCCACGGTTTTCCACCAAGGCCCCGCTGCAAACGGGTGGACTGTGCGGCGTGGGTACAACCAGTACATTCCACAGGTGGACTTGTCCGCAGTGGCAGCCAAGCGATGGTACAGAAGACCGGCAAGTTAACTCTCGTAGTCAGGGGCAGGCCGGAGGTCAGGTACGGCCACACTGTATCGAGTCGTAGACGTAGCACGCGTGCAAACTGCGAATTCAGAAAGGACTAGGGCACAACGTGGAATGCACACAAATAAAATGCATGACAAAACAGCTTCTATAAGGCGCTGCATGAATATCCTCAAAGGGTAACAGGACATGCAGGTTATATGTTTACCTTACGAAAGAGACCGCCACTCCTTATTGGCGCGCTGGCCTTTAAATCTGCAGAAGCCGACGCGCGCATGGCCGAGGAGGACGGAGCAGTAGCAGCTGGAACCGGACAGGACGGAGCAGCAGCAGCCGGTCCAATCAGCGACGAAAGCACAGCAGCCGGGCCGAGAGGAAATAGCAGGAGCACGGGACCCGTAAGTTGCGCTTGCGACTACTGCCATAGAGGCGAGAGTGCATGGGTTGACCTGCGACCCAGGATTGGGTCTGCAGGACCACCCATGACAGGTGTATTACATTACAGCAGATACAAGAGAGATGCTTAAACTTATGAGGTAATGCGCATATCAATCAAATCTGATGTAGACTGCCTGTGCTACCATTTGTTGTACAAATTGAACAAAACCATTTGTTGTGTTGTACAAAAGTCCTGCGGGAACACTATATTTCGTGATTGAGGAAATTGATGTAATCCCTACAGCCCCATACTACCACTTAAAAGCAGAGAGGTAAGAGGTCTATCCTCCAACACTGAACAAAACCCATCCTCCTATAAGGTGCCCTATGTGTACATCACAAGGTTGGAAGATGACACCATGATATTTTTACCCTGACTTCCCTTCCCTCATTGTGTATACTAACCTATACATTTCCGGTTTTTTGTAACTTTAACCTAAATAAAAATAAAAAAAACCTGACATTTGTTAATTTTAACTAGTCCTAGTGCGGTCTCAACGGTCACGTTCACACATATTGGGGGTTATTTACTAAGGGTCCCGGCCACATTTCCGTCGGGTTTTCCGATGTTTTTCAGGGATCGTGCCACTGTGACGGTATTTAGAAAGGGGATGCCGCAAACGATTTTCATGCGACAAAATCAGGGACTGTCAGAACGATCTAACGGATTCGGACTGAGCGCCCGGATTCAACTTTTAAAATTGTGTTGCAAGACAATGCACTTCATGCCCCGAGAACAAGATGGTGAACTTCCAGCGACCCTGCGCGAGGATTCCAGTGCAGGCAATCGCACATAGTGGGCAGATTACTTACCACCGGTCCGTTCGCGAAAGCGGCGCGTCTCTCTGCACTGGATTCGGGTCCGGCGCCTGGGATATCATCAAGCCTTTCCTCCGACGTCCACCAGGTGGCGCTGCTGCGCTGAAGCCGCTTGAATGCCTCGAAATACACCGGCCTATCCAGGATGAAGGTAGTGAATTTTCGCGACACAATTTTTTTTTAAATCGGTGGTTTTTTCCGAATCCGATCGCGTGCGCCAAAAACCCGGGGCAATTCAGGTACAATCGGCGCAAATCGGAAATATTCGGGTAACACGTCGGGAAAACGCGAATCGGGCCCTTAGTAAATGACCCCCATAATGTTTGTGAATCGCACGTAGTGCATGATTGTGGGACAACACACAGCGGGGATCGTGCAGGGACCGGGTAAGTAAATGTGCTTCATTATATTTAACATCAAGTGCTTTGCTCTTCAGAGAATAGTTTATTTGATCCAATTTAAAACACAAAATCAAACGGACCCTACACAGGCTAAAGCTACATGATTGGACTATTTTGCCAACACATGCCTGCCTTGCTCGGCGAGGGTGTTGCATATGCAACACAATTTTAATGTTTAAATCCCAGGCATTGTCCTTGAATCTGTCAGATTGTCCGTCAGCCCTCCCCCTGATTGTGGTCGCGTTGAAAGCCGGCGCGTTGCTACACAATCCAATTGCGTGCGATGCCGACCCCTGAAAACTGGAAAACCTGACGAATTCTTCGCCTGGCCTTAGTAAATAGCCCCACAGTTCTTCATGCTATAAAGCATCACTTTCCTCCTCTAGTAATTAGTTTAGGCAGGCAGGGAGAAGAAATGAGAAGAAAAAAGAAGAAAAATATATATTGCTGTAATACATACCTTCTATATCTACAGATAAAGAGGTAGGGCAGAAGAACAGAAAGAAGAAAAAAAATCAATGAATTATACAAATACACTGGTTGCTACAATTCTGTACATTCTTGAGAATTGATATTAGCGATTTGTAAGGTCTGTACATTGGTTCACTAATAGGTCAGTTTCTGTAGGTTCATTGATCGTGTTGTATTGTGTCCATTCATTGGTTTTGTATACATTTATAAAGAGTAGAAAAATCGAGAAAGGTCAGTCTCTTTATCCCTTGTTGATAGTGTTTTTAATAGTTAAGATGTCTTTATAGTGCAGAGGAGGCATCACACTGCTGTGAGACAGATAATGAGAGTGAATAAGGATAACCTTTTGGCTTAATGAGAGTGGGTCAGAAAGCTTTGGCAGTAGTGTGGACACTACCCGTGCATCAAAACCCACAGAACCATAGCACAAGATCCAGACATACCTTGCACTACTAAGACCTGCCAAATGTTCGCACAAATCCTGAACTTGCCTAGCACCAGTAGAGAGGTGTGTCAGCTTGTAGCAGAGAGATACACGTGGAGTCTTTGTTCCAGAATTTAATACTGTGCCCGGGTATTGACTATAGATTTACTGGATATAACCCTCTACTTTTTTCAGGTCTATAACTAACTAATAGCTTGCATGTTTTGTTAGAAACACATTTATATAGAGCCAAGTTTTATTTCTCACAATCCTTGCTTTTATTGTGACAGGTCTGGGCCATGGATGTTCACAAATGTAGAAGAATTTTAAATGGTTCCTGGCATTAACACTGCAATCAGGGCCACGCCAGCACCGCGCACCCACAAACCCCGGGAAGTGCCGGGGCCACGCTGCGCTGAAGAGGCCCACTCGTGGCCACATCCCCATCCCCATCAGCCTGGTGGCGCCGCTCTGTGTGCTTCAGGCCGCGACGCTGTCTGTGCATGTGAAGCGCTGTGCGGGCTGCTGGCAGGAGGAGAAGACGGGCGAATGGGAAGCTCCGCACCTGAGAAGAACTGAGGTGAGTATGATTCTTTTATTTTGAATGTGTCAACCTTTCTAGTCCATGGGGTGGAGGAGGGTGCTGTATATAAGGAATGAGGGGTTAGGAGGGGACTGTTATACATGACTGGGGGGCGTGTTCAGGAGGGGCTGTATATAATGAATGGTGGGGATGGAGGGGGCTGTATAAAGACTGGGGATAGGGAGGGGGCTGTTATATAATGACTGGGGTGTAGGGCTCTATATAATGAATGGGGGATGAGGAGGAGCTGTTAATAATGAATGGAGGATAGGGAGAGGGCTGTGTATATGAACTGGAGGGGGTGAGGAGGGGGCTGCATATATGTATGGTGTGAGGAGGGGGGGCTGCATATAATGGTTATGGGGGAGAAGAGGCTTGCATATAATGCATGTGGGGTGAGAGGGGGCTGCATATAATGGGCAGTGTACAGGGATCATATAATCCAGTGGGAGAGGGAAAGCATTTATTAAACTATGGGTGGTGGTGAGCCTGGGCTGTATATAATTAATCTATGAGGGCAAGGTGGCTGCATTTATTAATCCCATGGGGGGTGCATAATAATTTATGGGGGTGGGAGGCTGTATATAATGAATCCATTGCCGCTACGCAGTTTTCTGCAAGGACCCACTGAGGATCTGTCACCCGGGCCAGGAGCGCCGAACCTGGAGCTGGCCTGCTGGCAATGGTAATTGTAAAAAAGCAGCACCCCAAGTTTTTCATCTGTTCAGATATTGCTAAGATGTCACTCTTGAAATTTTTCCATTTGAATGATAAACAGTCGTGTCCTCCAAATTATAACCGTCTTTAGGAAATTAGACCATTTCTATATTATTTAGTCACTTCTACATTCAGAGGAAGGTTACATTTCACTAAGTTCCTTCCATCAAAAAGGCCAGATAGGACTAACTGCTGTTTATGAAAGCACAACACAATGACACATCTGTTTTCTGGATATGCCAAGGAAGGGATAGTCAACTGAGCCACTGATGCTCAGCTGGATTAGGCACAAATGCAAAAATTGTCTTGGCGTACAATTTATATTTACACATTTTTACACGAGTATTGCCCTTTTCCAATACCTGTCAAAGGCAAATACAGGAGCATGTGGTACTACAGAAAAAAAATAAAGCAAAAGGTTTTTCCCAATCTCTGTTTAAAAAAAAAAGCAAAATGGAGATGTGTAGTCTTCATGGTGGAAACCTGCTGTTATTATACCCCACAGGACAAAAAAGATGTCTCATGTCTAGTACTATTCATACAAAAGCCACCGTGCGCAAGAAGGGAAGTTGTGTCAGCTTAGAGTTTGTGGATCCCTTTACCCACGCGGACGATGACACAATCCTAACTGGACTGGAGGCCACGGTTTTCCACCATAGGCCCCGCTGCAAACGGGTGGACTGTGCGGCGTGGGTACAACCAGTGTCATTCCACAGGTGGACTTGTCCGCAGTGGCAGCCAAGCGACGGTACAGAAGACTGGCAAGTTAACTCTCGTAGTCAGGGGCAGGCCGGAGGTCAGTACGGCCACACTGTATCGAGTCGTAGACGTAGCACGCGTGCAAACTGCGAATTCAGAAAGGACTAGGGCACAACGTGGAATGCACACAAATAAAATGCATGACAAAACAGCTTCTATAAGGCGCTGCATGAATATCCTCAAAGGGTAACAGTACATGCAGGTTATATGTTTACCTTACGAAAGAGACCGCCACTCCTTATTGGCGCGCTGGCCTTTAAATCTGCAGAAGCCGACGCGTCGCAATGGCCAAGGAGGTGGAGACAGCAGCAGCTGGGACCGGACAGGACGTAGCAGCAGCAGCCGGTCCAATCAGCGACGAAAGCACAGCAGCCGGGCCGGAGAGGAAATAGCAGGAGCACGGGACCCGTAAGTTGCGCTTGCGACTACTGCCATAGAGGCGAGAGTGCATGGGTTGACCTGCGACCCAGGATTGGGTCTGCAGGACCACCCATGACAGGTGTATTACATTACAGCAGATACAAGAGAGATGCTTAAACTTATGAGGTAATGCGCATATCAATCAAATCTGATGTAGACTGCCTGTGCTACCATTTGTTGTACAAATTGAACAAAACCATTTGTTGTGTTGTACAAAAGTCCTGCGGGAACACTATATTTCGTGATGAGTAAATTGATGTAATCCCTACAGCCCCATACTACCACTTAAAAGCAGAGAGGTAAGAGGTCTATCCTCCAACACTGAACAAAACCCATCCTCCTATAAGGTGCCCTATGTGTACATCAACAAGGTGGAAGATGACACCAATGATATTTTTACCCTGACTTCCCTTCCCTCATTGTGTATACTACCATACATTTCCGGTTTTTTGTAACTTTAACCTAAATAAAAATAAAAAAAACCTGACATTTGTTAATTTTTAACTAGTCCTAGTGCGGTCTCAACGGTCACGTTCACACATATTGGGGGTTATTTACTAAGGGTTCCCAGGCCACATTCCGTCGGGTTTTCCGATGTTTTTCGGGATCGTGCCACTGTGACGGTATTTAGAAGGGGATGCGCAAACGATTTTCATGCGACAAAATCAGGGACTGTCAGAACGATCTAACGGATTCGGACTGAGCGCCCCGGATTCAACTTTTAAAATTGTGTTGCAAGACAATGCACTTCATGCCACCGAGAACAAGATGGGAACTTCCAGCGTACCCTGCGCGAGGATTTCCAGTGCAGGCAATCGCACATAGTGGGCAGATTACTTACCACGGGTCCGTTTCGCGAACAGCGGCGCGTCTCTCTGCACTGGATTCGGGTCCGGCTGCCTGGGATAATCATCAAGCTTTCCTCCGACGTCCACCAGGTGGCGCTGCTGCGCTGAAGCCGCTGAATGCCTCGAAATACACCGGCCTATCCAGGATGAAGGTAGTGAAATTTTCGCGACACAATTTTTTTTTAAATCGGTGGTTTTTTCCGAATCCGATCGCGTGCGCCAAAAACCCGGGGCAATTCAAGGTACAATCGCGCAAATCCGAGAATATTCTGGTAACACGTCGGAAAAAACGCGAATCGGGCCCTTAGTAAATGACGCCCCATAATGTTTGTGAATCGCACGTATGTGCATGATTGTGGGACAACACCCGGGGATCGTGCAGCGCCGGGTAAGTAAATGTGCTTCATTATATTTAACATCAAGTCCTTTGCTCTTCAGAGAATAGTTTATTTGATCCAATTTAAAACACAAAGGAATCAGTAATATCCCAGCACTTTCTTGCTCTGACGGCTTTGTAGTAGTAGGCTTGTCCAGACTCCTTCATTTTTAGGTGAATTGCTAAATTGTGGATAACTTACACAAAATTGAGGTATTAGTTTATACCAAAATTGTTAAGTATTTATATGAATTTCTTTTATATAAATTGCAGCTTTTCAATTAATGTAGTGACATTTCATGCATGCAAAGATTACTGTAAAATTCAGTAGAATGTCTTGTACTTGGGGTAAAAGATCAGAGTTTTAAGTAACCTTTGCTAAATGGAAGGGGTGATATATTGTGCCATTGCCTATTTTATCATGACCTAAGCTAGCTAAATTCATTGCTGTAGATACCATAAATGTTATCAATAAGTGCACATCTCAATGAGGGACTAATGGACTTAGCATTGGAACACTACAAATACATAGCTGACATTTTTTCATGGTCTTGAACATATTTCAACCACTTTATCATGACCTATGCTAGCTAAATTCATTCTTGTAGATACCATAAATGTTATCAATAAGTGCACATCTCAATGAGGGACTAATGGACTTAGCATTGGAACACTACAACATAGGCCTTTACGCTGTGTATGTCTGTTCTCCTACATGTTCATCTGCCTCTGTGAATTTTTAGAGAATATGAAATAAAATGCAATTTTTTTACTGACCCTGGAGGGTTGTGTGAAGCTGGATCCACTACGTTTTTGCTTGTGTTGGACTGGGAACAAGAGTTGCCCGTGCTCCAACCTTACCAGAAGCTGCTGCATGATCTTCAGGTGAGCTGACTATATACCTTTTCAGTATGCGGTGAGAGCGCCACAAAACTGGCAGAATCGCCATAGTAAATGTCTCCCAGTGTGTTATTACAAGCCATGTTCCTATGTGACATCACATGACCATGGACCGGTGTTTGTCAACAGGAAGTAAACATAGAAGCTTCCTATAGAATAACATCAAGCAGAGATCTAGAAAACCGTGAGGAATCGATATAGAAATTATATTGAAAAATGTAATATCTTTTCATTACACAAAACAATGTTAATTATCTGCTGTAGTGTGCTTAAAGTGGACAAACCCTTTAAAGTAATCCACATTCACATCTGCATTTGAGACTCCATGGCAGAATCCTGAAATTTGACTGGGGGAAAAAAAAAAAAAAAAACGGCAGTGGCACTTATCCCGTCAGTACAATATCTCAGGGGGACCAGTCAGTGGGGTTCCCTTGCCTATGCTGGTAATCCCATATTGTGTAGTAGTGATCATTTATAATGACACATCTGTAAAGAATACCTTAGTACAGGCGGTCCCCTACTTAAGGACAACCCATAGTTACAGACAGACCCCTCTGACCTCTCTGGATGCTTTGCTATAGTCCCAGATTGCAATGATCAGCTGTAAGGTGCCTGTAATGAAGCTTTATTGATAATTCTTGGTCCCATTACAGCAAAAAATGTTTAAACTCCTATTGTCACTGGGGTCCAAAATGTTTTTTGTTCGCTACAATATAGATATATACAGTTTCGACTTGCTACAATTCAACTTGAGAACAAACCTCCGGACCCCATCTTGTATGTAACCAGG
The DNA here is from genome assembly GCA_019512145.1 of Engystomops pustulosus. Lineage (NCBI taxonomy): Eukaryota > Metazoa > Chordata > Amphibia > Anura > Leptodactylidae > Engystomops > Engystomops pustulosus. The sequence goes on along the minus strand of CM033644.1, from coordinate 44,737,098 downwards.
GACTGCCTTATAGCGGTGCGACCTCTGGGGTGAGGAACACAAGCACTGGGCCATCAGCAAATTTATACTTAATTGTTCATTCTGTGGGCTGGGCCCCTAAAAGGTTTTCTTTAGGCAACAAATATTACCATAGGTATTTTTATATCAGGTTGCGAGGGGCCACACCTAGTAACTCCACATCCTCTTCTGTATACTCAACCAGCTGACTAAAATGTAAACAAGAAATTATGAATATGATACAAAGCAGTTCTGTCTGCTGCCCGAAAAGCAGCACCACACTGCTACAGTTTTCCATGGACCAGTCGGGTTAGTATACGGCCGCAATAGATGATGGATCATCAAACTTATTGCTCCGCTACGGTCCGGGTTCCACATAAGGTGTGATGCTCCCAGAATGTAGAAATTAAAAGTGTAAAACAAGCCGCGTCGATAGACGCAAAATAAACTATTACTTGTAAGTGAGCCCCACACAACTATTATGCGTTTATGGAAATAGTGGTAAATGCTAATTAACGGGGGATATGTCATAAATACCTTAGAACGACTTCATGGTCTCAATTTTTACCAAAGGAAAATAGTTTTTATAGTTGATTTGAGTGTATGCACGCTTGATTGTGAGCCAAGCCTCTGGCAATGACCCGTGCAGACCAAGTACACTTTATTTTTTACCTATGCCTGTGCTTCCCCCGTAGGGTTCTCCTGAATATCCGCCTTTAAACTTTTTCCCTCTCTGGAGTGGAAGTGACACTAACAGCCCAGAAGAGGGCGAAGGACCAAACCCCCTAATACAAAACCTGACACAGGATGGGTTCTGTGCAGGTATCAATGGCGAGATTTAATCCTCAGTCTCAAGGACACAACACACGCTTCGTGTCTGCTTATTTTGTTTCAGACTGTGGAAAAAATGACACTACGAGCAGCCAGATCCCTGGAGGAGACATCATGGGGGACGCTGCAATCCCTAGTACAGGACTAGAAGCGTGTTCTTATGTAACTATGATTATATGTACTGTCAGGACAGCCCTTGTTTTCAGGTATCCGCACTAAAATAGAGCGCAGAGCCTGAGGACGCTCTCCAGGGCACACATCAGGGGAAGCTGTGAGTAAGAGACAATGAAATACCATACTGGGGCAGACCGCTTGCCTCGTTTCTCTGGTATCGCTTCAGAGACATATGTATGAAATCGGAGCTATAAGGAGGTACAGGACCATACAAGCCTACACATAGATACTATAGCGGAATTATCATACTGCTTCTACGCCAGTTTTCTGGAGTATGAGGAGTGGAATAATCGCAAATTCTTGTGCAGTGTAAGAATTTGCAATTAAAATAGTAAGAATAATCTTAAATAATGCCACTTGATGTATCTGGTACGACGGGAGGGGGGGGGGGGGGGGGGACCGCTATCATACGCGGGCAGGGTATGACGCTTACAGGCATTTCCTGGGAATATTATATTGTATATAGATTTCAGTTTCCTTTCAAATAGATGTTATTGTTTGTACCAATTTTTTCAAAATCTTCTGTATCAGTTTTCCTCAGTCTATTTTATCATGACCTATGCTAGCTAAATTCATTGCTGTAGATACCATAAATGTTATCAATAAGTGCACATCTCAATGAGGGACTAATGGACTTAGCATTTGGAACACTACAATAATACATAGCTGACATTTTTTCATGGTCTTGAACATATTTCAACCACGGTATCACACGTACTCATGTTGTAGATGCCAAAATACATTTGATAAGTGTGATACAATCTTAGGAATGTATTTACTAAACAATCTCTATAAAATGTTATCTCAAATTTATCTAATAGGCTTTGTCCATCCGAAGATCCTTTGTCCTGATTTTCTATTAAAATACTTGACAGTTTATAACTATTTTCTACAGATAATGGTGAGATAAGATACTGCTAGCCACTTTGGATGCTGCTTACCGTATATACTTGAGTATAAGACAACCCCAATATAAGTGGAGGTACCTAATTTTACCATTAAAAAACTGGAAAAATCTACTGACTCGAGTATAAGTCTAGGGTGGGAAATGCATTAGTCACAGCCTCCCCTCAGTATATAGCTAGCCTGCCTCTTACCCCCAGTATAAAGCCATCCCCAGCCCATGCCCCGAGTATATAGTCTGTCAGCTCCTTGCCAGCCCCCAGTATATAGGCTGCCAGATCCTTGCCTGCCCCAGTATATATTCAGCCAGCCCATGCCCCCAGTATAAAGCCAGCCATCCCACGCCCCCCAGTATTTAGACTGCCAGCCCCCCCCCCCCCAGTATATAGCCTGTCAGCCCCCCTAGTATATAGCCTGCCAGCTCTGTGCCTCATAAGTTATTGTAAAGGTTGCCACCAATTTCTTATTGGGAATGTTGGTGCTGAGCGCTGACACCTACATCCCTAACCAAACCCCAGCCACCAGCAGAAATTTGCAGGAAACTAGGGGTCGTTTTTATAACATCCCCAATATTAATGCCCTGACATAAAATCACTGCAGCAGCTAGAATAGAGGGAGGGAGAAAGGTTTTTATTTATATTTTATTTCACTGATTCCCCTGCAAGTGTCTAGAATTTATTTAATTCCAAACTCTCGTGATATAGGTAATATTTCTATATAGCAGCAGGTGGATCCGCAGAATAAATTCCTCTGGTGGGCACTAGGTACCCAAGTCTGACACTGGATATAAACCAGTAATCAAAAGAAAAAAAATCCTTCAGCTCGCAAAAAATGGTTGCCAGTCCTTGGACCATGCAAGGATAGCATGTGATTGGTTTTGCATAAAATATAAAAAGTCTAGTCTAGTTTAAAGTTTGGACATTTTTTAGTGCCTTACAGTATAATTACATGTTTTAGTGACGGCAACTTTAAAAATGTCTATGGTTTTGCTGTCACTTTGCAATGTGGTTAATAGCCATTAGGTCTTCACAAGTGAAAAGTAATTTTAAATGCTTTTCACAGCATAGAGGGGCTCTGGTAACACCCCCTAGAGCTCTTCCTACTCATTAGTATAATTCTGAAAGTTGATTATAGAAGAAAGGAGGCCATAGATAACACATATAAGAAGATTACTACAGTCACTGTGCCTGGATCTATGAGTAAGTGTTCCTGGTTTATTATGATGGATTTTGATGGTAGGTTTCCTTTAACCCTTTAACAACATGTGGCTGAGCCCTCTCCATAGCCGGCATATGCAGCAAAGACTTACCGGTAACACCCGCAATCGGTGCTTGCACTGATCGGGGGTGTTATCCCATCCATCGCCGCCATGTTTCAAAAAGATGGTGACGCATGGGCGCTGCCATCTTGGTGCAAATCATTGCTCCCTGTGACATCATCAGGGAGCGGCAATCGGTTGCCATGACAGCCTTGGGTCTTTCGAAGACCTGAGGCTGTCTTGTTTTAACCCATTCATTACAATGTGCAATTAGCACATTGTAATGAATAAGGAGGAAAATCCTCATATACTGCCATACTGCAGTATGGCAGTATATGGTAGGATCAATCAGACAACCTAGGGTTAAAGTACCATTTTGCCATTTTGAAAAATATAAAAAATTCAATAAAAAATTATCAAAAGATCGTCCTGTCCTAAAAATAGAAGCATTGAAAATGTCATCAAACGTTGCAAAAAATGACACCACCCACAGCTCCGTACACCGAAGTATGAAAAAGTTATTAGCGCCAGAAGATGGCAAAAGCAAAAAAAATTTTTTTTACAGTAGGTTTTAATTTTTGTAAATGTATGAAAACATTATAAAACCTATACAAATTTGTTATCCGCGTTATCATAGACATGGCAGTTGGGGAGTACAGTGAAAGCCGTAAAATCCAAGCCCACAAGAAAAATGGAAAAACAGTGCAAATGCGTTTTTCACAAATTTCACTGCATTTGGAATTTTTTTCCTGGTACACTGCATGGAATATTAAATACTGTCACTATGAAGTGCAATTTGTTACGCAGAAAACATGCTGTCACACAGCTCTCCACATGGAAAAATAAAAAAAGTTATAGATTTTTGAGGGGAGTGAAAAATGGAAATCAAAAAACAAAAATGGTCAGGTCGTTAAGGGGTTAAGTTGAGGAACCACTATAGAAATTGCTGCTTTAAATCCAATTTAGACAGTTTATCGAATAAGAAAGTACAAATACATATGAACAATATTTGGAGGCGCAGACACAAAAATACTGGGAAACAGATTCTGCCTCCTAGTAAAGTCCAGGCAATGACAACACCATCATAATATGGAGCTATATAACATTTATTTAATATTCTAAAGAAACAATGTAATTATTAAAAGATACCCATATTCAACTACCTAGCACACTTACAATTACAAATAATAGCTCCCAGCTACCAAGACAACTTTTGCAAAAAAAAAAAGTAAAAAAGTGTCATCTCCCATTAGGAAGATATATACCACAAATAGTATATAAAAAAACGTACATTGAGTCAAAGATAATTTAATTAATTATTTGGTACCCGACACCAGACTGAGGACCTGTTCATTGACATAACCTATAAAGGGAGACCTCTTGTGGAGTCTGATAGGTACTACAAAGTCATGTAGTCTTTTAGGGCATTGGTTCACAACCACCATTGGTCCTACTCACACCACACTCGCAGCACAGTGTGCCGGCTGGAACGTCCAGCGAACGCTGAGCAACCAGAACTAAAAATCAAAAACAGGAATAGATGATTTTCTTTTCCTCTGCTGAAAAAAAAAATAATAAGATATGATCTAAATAGCAGCAAATATGAAATTTGAAAAATAAAGAATTTCCATTTTTTTAAATAAACGTGATGCATTTTTCAACTAACAAGAAGATTTTTAAAAATGGACCTCTGTGTCAGGAAGATGCAAAATGACGTGAAGGGGTTAAAAACATCAAATACATATATAATGATGATTTTAGGATTTTATAAGAAGTAGTTCACATTTTTCATAATGAAAAATCCCCTTGTGCCTTTTTCTTAGTAAACTGAATAATTTGTTCATTGGTAATAGATTCATTAAACCATCAAGTCCTTATTTTATTTATTTAAGTGAATAAACTAAAGAATTTACTTTGTAAAATGGACCTTTTGTATGTTTACCTACTATATAGCTTTGTTGTGATAACCTGTCTCTATTATATACAATTAGGTCCATAAATATTTGGACACAGACATTTTTCGGATTTTGCTTCTGTACATTACCACAATGAACTTTTAACCCAACATTTCAGATGTAGTTGAAGTTCAGACTTTCAGCTTTAATTCAGTGGGTCGAACAAAATGATTGCATAAAATGTGAGGAACTAAAGCATTTTTAAACACATTCCCTTAATTTCAGGGGATCAAAAGTAATTGGATAAATTAAATAATTGTAAATAAAATTTTAATTTCTAATACTTGATTGAGATTCCTTTGTTGGCAATGGCTGCCTGAATTCTTGAACTCATGGACATCACCAGACATTGCTGTGTTTCCTCCTTTTTAATGCTCTGCCCGGCCTTTAATACAGCAATGAACTGACTTAAAGTGTCAATGGGCGTAGGCCCCGAGTCTACAGCGACGTCTTTTAACATTGCTGTCGTTTTCTTCTGCTACCGGGCTACTCAGAGATAGTCAGAGACCCTGTGGAGAAGGGTCGTCTCCCACTGACCACTGGGTCTGATCAGAGATCGGATTTGATACACATTTGAAAAAAGAAAAAAATGTTTTGAAGGACATCTACGACCAGGATGGTACTTGGTTTACAAAGCTTCATCCTGGTGGTAGATGTCCTTTCAAGGGAACCTGTGATCAGAAATAAGCCTAATAAACCACCACTATTATGTTGTCAAGCAGCTCAACATCTTCAAGATCATGTTTCTTTTATGGCTTAGGGTGGTTTCATCATAGAGAAAATCAACTTTGAAGTGAGATAACTGGTATAAAGTCAAAGAGGCGGAGAGTTAAATATTGAAGTTAAGCTCTACCCACATCTTCCCATGATGACATCATGCGTCAGACTTCAGGAGATCTGGTAAGTGATGTTTTTTGATGCAGGAACATCAATTACAGTGAAGGGGTTGTTCTAGGCAGGGAGAGCTTGACTTCAGTGCAGGATGATGTCACAATACGGGACCATGAAATAAACATTATCTGGAAGGTATTTAGCTGCACGACAACATACTAGTAGTTTATTAGGTCAATATCTGCTGACAAGTTCCCTTTAAACAATCCCCTGTAGTTTTTCAACTATATTTAGCGAACATAGTATATACCGTATTTTTCGGACTATAAGGCGCACAATCAATAAATGCCTGCTAAAACGTCTAGGTTCATATATAAGGCGCACGGGTTATAAGTCGCACCTGATTATAAGGATAAATGACCAGCAGATGCCAGTCCTGTGCTCAGTTCAAGGCAGCCGTTGTCTGTAAGTACGGTTCATATACAAGGTGCACTGGACTATAAGGATTTTTTGTGCGCCTTATAGTCCGAAAAAAATGGTACAGTATAATTAAGAAGCATTTGCTGGTGTTATACAAGAATGATACTATGTTAGAGGTGCTGACAGATCATATTAATTTTGTTTCCAATAAAGCACCTACCTTGGATTTTATTCTTTCTCCTTGTATGTTCTCTTTGAGTGGGCCCAAAAAATCAGATACTTGGTAAACAGTGAAAGGTTTCTATAAATGCGGGCATAATATTTGTGTTCGCTGTAACCATGCAAATTTCATTTCTGCGAGTACAGGTTCCATATATGATATATGTCACTACATCAATTGTTGTACCACTAATGTTATCCATATTTGATCACATGCAAATCTTGCAAAGTTCAACATATGGGTTGTGCAGAAGGCATCTAAAGATTGGCACTAAACCAACTACAGGTCATTATGCACTGGTGGTTTAGAGTCTCAAATCAGCCAATAACATTGGCCCTGGCTTCTATATAAAAATAAATGTATATACGTACCTAGAGTTGGATCTGATCAGGGACATCAGACTCATCTCTGGTGGTCGCTGAGTGTACAGCACATGCACAGTGTAATATGTCAGCTACACTAAATGGCTGTGCAGGTAATGTGAAGCTTTATATGGGCACAATCAGGGGCGTAACTACAGTGGTAGCAGCTATAGCAGCCGCTATGGGGCCCAAAGTGTCAGAGGGCCCCATCATCCAACCTGACATACTAAAGAGTGGAGGATGTGCACCAATATTTACATATTATGCCGCACATTGTACAGCATAACATGTATATACCAAATTATGTGATGTATGTATGCTCTATATGTGTGTATAAATGTGTGATTGTAACTTGCATGTGAGAGTATTCAAATATGTACATTTCTTTAGTGAGAAGGGGGGCCCGATGCAGAGGCCTTCTATGGGGCCCTGCTTCTCCTAGTTACGTCACTGGGCACAATCCAATGCAGGTTACAAGCAGAGGTCTGGACAGAGAGGCTGAAAAATCCACAAGTAGAGTACAAATTTTTATTATTGCGGGGCTCGAGACAACTGATATTGGGAATTTTGTTTAGTCAAGTCACCTTGTCAGGGTCCCTTTAAACTGAGGAAAAACTATAACAACCCCAGTACTGATTTATTGTTTGCCAGCATGGCCCTGACCAGGTCCCTTGATACACTAGAGATTACACAGCTGCTCTCTGCACACTAATCAGTAATGGAGGGACTTTCATTGTAGTGTTGGTGTAATATTTAATTATTGTAGTAGGGGGCATAAACAGATTAAAAGAAAAAATGTCTGTGTTGCCCATCACGACAAATCAAAGAGCAGCTTCAATTTGAAGAGAGAACTATCAGAAATGAAAGTTGTGCTGTGATTGGTTGCTATGAGTAACCAGTTATTGCATGTGTTGGGCCTTGTTGCCCCAGGGATGTGTGTACATATGATAACTGGGCAGTTTGGCTTCTTCACAGGGTAAGGGGCAACCACTGGGGCAGATGCATCCATAGGGGCAGTTATTGGACTGTGTTCCCTTATGACTGTGTGATATGTGATGTGTACAGACCCTGTATTGACCCCGATTCTCAAACCAAAGAAGACACAATAAATACACAAAACGCACTTCATTGGGAATTACATGGCCAAATCTTTATTTATAATCCCATCCCATGGCAGACCCCCGACTCACGAAGAGTCACCCCTCAGCACTCAGGAGAGGAAAAACCCCCTGTGGGGGAAACCTCTAGGGAAGCCATGGCTGAAGGGTCGCCCTTCCTCTGGGCTTAGAGGGTCACTGCCAATAAATATCTCTCACCCAATTTATAGAGGAATAATTTGGCTGATCTGGTGGTGGATGTCCCCTTCCTCCCTCGCAGCTCCAGGTCTGAGGCAGACAACCCCTTGAAGAGGATGGCGGCGCTGTGGTGATGAGTCCTGGGCTGATGGGGCGTCCCTGCTAGAACCTCCAAATCGCATCAAGGTAGGTATATTGTAGGTAGTCAAGCTCAAGGTCCAATGGCACAAAATGGCAGCGGGCACAGCAGCACGCCAGATATTATGGAAACTTCAGTAATTATGACATCAGCACAACATCTGTGACCACTGAGGGCGTGTCTACACGTGTTATCCATTATGATGTCACACATAGGGAGGACTCTGAAGGGTTAACCTTTTAATGGAAATATATCTCACCACAGGGGGAATAAAAGTGTCCTTATATTGGTAGTGAATTTATGAAGTGTTTTAATAAATAGACATTATAGATTAGATGTAGAGGATATAAGTGTGGGTCCTACTGCTGAATTATTATAAGAGTCCATCGATATATTGGGGCACACTTACTTACACGGTCCAGTCACAATCCCATGGCGCATTGTCTGCCGAGGATTCGGGTCTGCCGGGATTCACTAAGATCGTGCGCCCGATATCCAGTATGTGTCGCTGCTGCGTCGAGGTCCGCTAGAGTTCACCTTCTTCTTCCTGGTGCATGTAAGTACGTGATCTTACGACACAAATAATTTTTTAAAATTCCGTGGTTTTTTCGAATCCCCCCCAACCATTTCTGTTGCGTGAAAGCTGGCACCGATGCGCCACAATCCGATTGCGTGCGCTAAAATCCTGGGGCAATTTGGCGCAAAACGGAAATATTCGGGAAACCCCACGAAAGTGCGGTGTTCAGACCCTTAGTAAATGAGCCCCATTGTGTGTCAACCACCAACATTGTAGACAATAGTTCCTCCAGTTTCTGGCAAGTTCCTTGGGGTTGTGGAACTGGTTAAGAAATCATTAGTGTAGTACAGGATAGTGTAGCACATTTTACTACTTGGCAAATGTTCCCCAATGTCTAAATGCTTGTTATGCTGCTGTGTGATATATAGATATATAATAAGGTTAGAACTGTGCAGCAAAGCAGAGGACTATGTGCAGCTCATGGTATCACTGTCATTATTGGGGTCGGCCTTTAGGACATCCTCTGAAAATAGCACAACAAGAAAATAGCACAACTATAACAACACATTTGTAATTTCTTTCTGTGCATGGCACTGAATAATAAGTGGTGCAATTAGGAATTACAGATAATAAATCTGTAATAAATAAATAACAACATTCTTCAGGACAAGGTTGAAATTTTTTGTGGAGTCTGAGATTTGTCCACCAAGAATTGATCTAGATGTTTTGAAATATATATTCACGGAGCACAGCTCTGAAGCGGCAAACGGTTAGAGCCCTTTAAAATGGGCCACCTGAGCATGGCCTCCTGACCATAAGAGACCCTCAGTGATCAGTGAGCTTATCCACAACACTGGTGCACTTCAGATTCCTCCTGTAGAAACATGTAAGTAATTCTTCGCTTGTATTGTATCAATAAAACAACTTCCCATCCTACAAATAAATGCCCCCTGACACATGCACATACACACCAATCTTCCACATGGATTCAATACAGGCAGTCCCTGGGTTACATACAAGATAGGTTCTGTATGTTTGTTCTTAAGTTGAATTTATATATAAGTTGGAACTGTATATTTTATAATTGTAACCCCAGCCAAATTTTTTCTGATCTCTATGACAATTGGATTTTAAAAATGTTGGATTGTCATAAGAACCAAGGAACACGTTTTTCATCTGCAAATAAGCAAGCGGTAGTGCATTCTTTTAAGTGCATTTATAAGTGCACAAAAGAATTAGACCAGAATGTAGATTATGGAATATGACCTTGCAATCAATCATCTTCATTGTCATCACTTTCACCTGTTCTCACCATCACTCATTTCTCCCATCCTCAGGTATGTGTGCTCAGAAGTCCCAGCCATCTCAAGCAAAAGTGTTGTATCTGCAACTTTCTTGTGTATTGGTTTATGTGAATGCATAAATAATTCCCTGCTGTTTTCTGGAGACTTCCTTAGCCATCCTCTTCTCTCCATCCTCTTGTATAACTAATTTGTCTGAGGTGTATAAATTGTAGACCTAAGGTGTCTCAAACCTTGGTTAGCAGTTAATTCTCTTAAGTGCATCTATAAGTGCACAAAAGAATTAGACCAGAAGTGAACAAAGGACTCAAATTACTTTATCACTCATCTTACACTTGCAAAAAGTAAAGTCTCTCCATTCAACTCTATTCTCCAATGACTAGCATAGTCTAACTCCGGGAGGACTTGCAGTTGCACATAATAGAATGTACTGTCAAGAATGTCGCAGCTGTAGGTTGCTGCCTGTCCATCTGCTCTGGCTCCCCACACGCCACCCCTGCCCTGTAGCACCAGCTCGGTACTCAACCTGTCACCTTCTTTCAGTACCCAGCCGAGCATCAGCAGCAGGGGCTCCATGCCGCATGACTTGGTGCAGCAGAGTGCCGGAACTGGAACCTGGCAACCTCGGATCCAATGAAACCAGAACCTTGACCTTACGACTTCCCCTACTAAGCTATGACTTCTCCAATGTTTTGGACGTAATACTAGGTAGGGGTGGGCAGAGGTATGTCTGCACCTAATATAATCAGACACCTCTGATGCCCCTTCTCTTTAGTCTAGGAAACCATTTACCATCAAGTGCAGAGTAAAGATATTAAGGTTTGGTCTATCAGGTTCCATCAGGCCTACACATAAGATAACTAGCATACAGATTGTTCATACTTGTATACATTGTTTTGTCTTGTGTGCCCTTAAGGCAATTAAATATAAAATTTAACCTGTGTTGCTCTTTTATCCCCGATCCACGAACCTCTTTGTTATAAACATGCTACTATTTTGGTTCCTCACCCTATATAATCCTGTTACGTACAAGGTTTATATTAAAAGAGAACTGGTGGCAGCTTAATTGGGTTGATAAGGTTCTGTTTCACTGAGGCTAGTGAAAGGGATCTTATAGCCATTCAGGGTTGTGATTTATTGTTGTGTCGTATCAGGAAGTTGTGTGGACAACTTTAAATCACTTCCTGCGCCTCTCAGAACTTGCGTTCTGGGAGTGTATATAAAAGGATAATTAAGTGACCATGCGTACCCTTCAGGGGTCCAAAACGTCACGGTTTCCTTCACACTGGAACTTGGCAAACGTGGAGCGAGGGGCAGTGTTTTTTCTGCCAAAAGAATAGCAGCATACTACTGTTTCACCCCAATCACCGTTAGCACCGCACCAGCATCCTGTCTGTAGTACCCCTTAGAATTTCTGTCTAGCCTGTGTCTATTGGTTATTAACATTAACATGTAAGAACGCTCCTCTCGTAGTGTATGTATGTATTTATGCAACAACTGCCGCAACACTATGGGGCACATTTACTTAGAACAGTGCAAACTGCACTAAATGCGGTTTGCCAGTGTGCAGAGGGCGCCTGATTCAGGATTTTTGGCAGCTGTTCTTCATGAATCCGGCGCCCTCTGCATTGGGAATAGTTCAGCCGCTCCACAAAATGGTCACATGTGACACAAATGTGGTGCAGACACTTCTTAAATACATGTGCAAGCAGTTTGTACAAGTCAGAAAGAAAACTGGTACACGGCCCTTAGTAAATGTGCTCCTATGTACAAAACATTTTTCCCCGGGAATCAATAAAATATTATCATATTGTAATGTATTATTTTTTGCTATAAAAATGCTTATTTTCAAAGGATGTCTTCCATGAAAAAAAATTCCTCCTGCATGCTACCTTCAACTTCAAATGTTAAATCTTCTCAACCATGGCGCCTTGAAAAACAGTTTAGGTGAATCTCCTTTAATATTGAATAAAGATTGTGTTTCTAGGGAGCCACAAACTATTCTATCTACTTAGCTACTATCGTGTGGAAAGGGTATAAATTGTTGTGACTGGTCAAACCCTTTAAAGTTACATTTGTGAGTGGGAACTGTATATGAAAATTACACTCCCAATTACCTTTAACAGTAGATATCTCCTGTTCTTTGGCATCTATAAACGCAGGGAAACATTTATGAGGACTTCTATGCTATAAAACTGGTTAGAAGGACAGAAATCTTTGTAAATGCTACAAAACCGCCAGTAATTGCAATTATTTACCCCTTCACTCCATCTCCACATGAAGAGGGTGTGAAGGAGGTTGCATGTGGGAGTGCAGTGGGTGTAGAAACATATGCTGCAATGCCAGGTACATGAAGAGGCTGGAGGCTCTTGATGTATCCGGCAACGACTATGTCATAGGCCAACATATGATAAATGTCTTCTCTTTAAAATGACATAAGAACTATTTTGTAGTTGCCGGTTTCAGAATATATACTGTAGTTGTTTGTAAATTATTTTCAGAAAAATGCAGTATTTCACTTCCATGTTTTTTTAACTTTTTTTTTTTTTTTTTACATAAAAGCATTAAAACTAGATACATTTGGTATCTCTGTAACTGTATCAACCCAAAGAGTAATACTCACGTGTTATTTTTACCAAACAGTCCATAAGAAAATGCTAGGGTTTATTTTTTGAGGGTCATACTAAAAAGAATGAAGAAAAGGAAGAAAAAGAAAGAACATTAAAACTAATAAAAACAAAGAAAGAGGTATTATGTGTTCCCCACGCTTCCTAGATGGGGAATGAACAGGTTATATGTGTGATTATAGTAGAATGAACATATATTAAACATATTTAGCTGTGTACAGAATAACAGAATAATAATGTTCATTTCACTTTAATCTATACATACAACATTTTCATTCCCCATTTAGGGTGATCAAGGAATTCTGCACACAGCTAAATACGTGTAATATATGTTCAGTCCACTATAATCTACTACACTTTTTGTTTTTTTTCTTACAGGCATTATATTGGGGGCAGGGGCTTCAGGCTATATACTACAGGGGTCTGGCAGACTTTATACTAGGGAGCTGGCAGGCTATATACTACTGGGGGCTGGCAGGCTATATACTACTGGGGGATGGCTAAATGCTACAGGGGCTGGCTGGCTATATACTACAGGGAGCTGGCATGCTACATACTACTGGGGGTTTGCTGGCTTTATACTAGGTGCAGACTGTGACCAATGCATTTTCCAACCTCGCCATATACTCGAGTCAATAGGTTTTTTCCAGTTTTTTGTGTTAAAATTAGGTGTCTCGGCTTATACTTGAGTATGTACTGTATATGTTCATTCTACTATACACTACACATAAAACCTGTTCATTTCCCCATCTAGGGTGCTCAGGGAATTCTGTACACAGCTAGGTATGTGTAATATATGTTCATTCCCCATCTAGGAAGCGTGGAGAACACATAATACCTCTTTCTTTATTTTTGTTAGTTTTAATGTTCATTCTTTTTAGTATGCCCTTTTTTGATTACTTGGGTTTTCCCAAGCTTTCCAGACAATTACACTGATTCATCTGCCCCACAGATAACAAGCCCCCAAATGCAAAATAAAAGGGTTTTGGAACGGGGGAAAGCGAGAAACAATAACGGAGCTGGTGCTGAAGTGTCTTTGTGAACTCCGGTGTCCATTCTGTTGACTTTCAGAGCCCCTCCCCTTCCAGTATCGCTGACCCTATAGAACTCTTTAAATAACAGCAGCAGCCAATCGGAGAGCGGCAGAATGAAACGTGTCATCGCTTCTGACCAATCAGCGCGGCTCAACGAACACCTCAGTCACGTGAGCTCTTCCTGTCTTCCAGTTTAAACTCCACGTAACTGTTGCCCAATCCCGTGCGAGCATAACAAGCTCCCGGCCAATCAGCGACTACGTTGGAGTAACGCGCGGCCGGTTTGATCTGTGGGACTGAGTGAGAGGAAAATGGCGGAGACTGGATGAGGCGCAGTGACCCGGTGCTAGCGCTGCTCTGTCGGGTCACACATGGCGTCGTCTCACAATGTGGTGCTGCTGGTGGATGCGGCGGACGCGGCCGTGAAGGAGCGGGTGAAGCTGCTGTCGCTGCGGGTGCTGAACTTCCTGACGTGCCGGGCAGGCCTCGGCCGGGTCCGCTGGAGTTATCGCTTCTTGAACTCCCTCGGGGGGCGCTGTAGGCCGCCGCGGCGCTCTGACCTCCGGGAGCTGGGCCCGCGCAGCTGGGATGAGTTCGAGGAGGAGCTGGAGGCGTGCTGGGAGCGGGCCCGGAGCAGCCGCGGCTCCAGTACCAGCTGCCGGGCCGCGCTCACCCACACCGCGCTCATGGACACCCTGTCAGACTTCCAGTGGGACCGACCCGACATCACGTCTCCAGCCAAGCCCGCAGCACCCCGGGGCCGCCGCGCAGGACGCCTCATCCCCGCCGAGGAGACCCTGAAGGCGGCGGCGGACTCCCCCTCCGAGGTGGCGGCCAGCCCCAGGAACGCCGTGTTCATCCTGGCACCGTGCCCTCACTCCCGGCCACAGCTGTCACACTTCACCGGGGGCAGCGGCGGGGAGGCCGGCCTCCAGCTCCTCATAGACAAGCTGCTCTCCAGGGCGCTGCACAACATGGTCACCAACAAGAGGGTCACCTTGTACTGGATGGACACCTCCTCCTGGGCACAGGTGATGACACAGGGGGACAGCAGTGAGTGCCCCCCATCTGACACCTGCTTCACCTGCACACTGAGGCCTCCTCATGTCTCACCTGCTCCTATGAAGGGATCTGTTGTGACATGAGAGATTTTGACAGGAAGAATAACATCCTGCGCTGCTCTTCCTGTCAAATCTGCAGACTCTGTGGTGATGCGTCTAATGTGATCTGCTGTGCTGGGGTGTAATCTGGTTATCAGTCAGATGGTGGGCGAGGGAACATGTGGCAATCAAAAAAAAATCAGGCATCTCAAGTTTGACGCAATTAAGTCTTTCTTCTATTGCTGTCAGTCCAGGTTCAAAAACCTATTGGACTCGGCTGTCCTTCTGTCTGTCACATTTATCAGATAGTCGGAAGATATTTTTCTTAGATTTGAAACTTTGCTTCATACTATAATCTCTTTCTGATATTACATCTAGTTTCTGAATACAGATAGATACATCTGGACACCCCCTGTTATTTATAATGGGAGTCTGAGGCCGCTCTAAAGCCCACAACAAATAAAGTAGCATGTTACTGCGTTTCACAGTGGTCTCGGTGACAGTGACTGCTCCCTTATTACCCTCATTGTATGATGCTGATCTGTGTGCAAAACAGAGACTGATACACAAATATTAGTTTCTGCTTTTTGCCACATATGCATGGTGTGTTTTTGGTGAGGATATTGAAATGCACATATGCTGAAAGCGCTTTTCAGATTCATTTGTTAAAGGGAACCTGTCACTGGGGACCTCATTTTCACTAATGACAGGTTACAGAACCCAATCATGCCTGCAGTGCAAAAATGTCTTTCTGCCTTTTTTAAGCAGTTGCATTATAATAAAAAAAATTATGTTGTAACGTTCCCTGCACTCCTCTGTGTAGATCTGGGGATTGGGCTTTGCTTTGGACACATTTCAAAAAAACATGTGACTTGTCTGTGCTGCACACTCTTTAGCTCTCAGTCCCCACCTTTGTGCTCCTGTACAGCTCCTTCACAGAGCTCACAGCCTGGTGAGCTGACATAGGAAGGGAGGTATTGTACAGGACCACAAAGGTGGGGGCCAAGAGCTGAACTGTCTGCAGATTTTTTTTGAAATGCACCCAAACCAAACAAATGATTCTGTCAGGGTGCAAGGTAAGTTATAACACACAATTATATTGTAATGAAAATGCTTAGAAAAGACATATGGGCAATACAGGTGTAATAAGCTTCTGCAACCTGCCTATAGTGAAAATGAGGTCCCTGGTGACAGGTTCCCTTTATCTAAAGTACTATGAGGTATAAAATTGTTCTGAAGGATTACTTTACTGGAAGACTTTATTAAATGACCACTGCAACCAACCATTGGCCTCAAGTGTTCACTTGTCTGCAACAGGCACTTGATAGCCACGTGGCGATGTGAGGTCTCAGCGACCCTTACTTCTCCCATCTCCTTAGGAAATAGGCATTGACCCTGCTCTATAATTTGCAGTGCAAGGAGACATGGACACACACCAGACTTCTGTGGGGGCCCTGCACTGACAGTTTGTGGGACCAGCTGACGGCCCAAATATACTTTTGTGTGCACGTAGTCTAATGTTGTATTGTGTATAACAGTGGTCAGGACTACATAAAGTCTGCCCTTGTAATGGAGTGTATAGGGGCAACATATGACTGGCTCATCTATGAACCAGCTTTTAACCTCACACGACGGCTGTCAGTCCAGTGGTCAGGGAGTCTCCTCCAGGTATTAATAATAATGGACTGATGTACATAGTCACTGGCAGGACATGATCCAGGCATAGGTGAGCAACTGTTCTCCTATCACTGCCTGTAATGTGATGTATCACTACTTCCTTCACCAGGGGGATATGTAGTGACTTTGTCTAAGTCAGTAATGTGATGCCTACAGCACAAACTTTGTGTTCATCACCTACTGAAGATAATCATCATCATGTGCCTGAACTGATGGGAGCAGTGATAGAAGCTAATCACAATATCTGGCGGATGTCCTGCCAGTGCCTGCATCAGCGCTTATTCCTTTAGTAAATTTTTTTACTGATACTCAGAGTAGACTATCTAACAATTGTGATGTCCACTAAAGGGGCATAACATGAATGATACTAAACATGGGTATGTGGATGAGCCACATACACATGGGGCACGATACAGCATCTATATAGTGAATTATGTATATTTTTTTTGTGCTGGAGCATTTGTGGAGATAATGTGGGTTTATGACAGCAGTTTCAAAATTTTAACAGGACAGTGGCCAACCCCTTAGTCCAAGTGACATTTAGCTCTTGCATTTTTATTTTGGTCATTGACTTCACACTGCTTATAAATATTTGTTTTAACTATTTCAATAAACAAATAATGTATAATTATAGATTATCGTGTAATCTTCATATATTTCATATTTTTTAAAAAATAAATAAAAATATCTCATACCATTCTCCTAGTGTAAACGAGGTGAGCCGCTGCACATAATATCCTGCATCTATTACATATACAAAATCTAAAAAGCCTTCAACACATTTCATCTGGGTTCTGGATTTCACAGCATAAAAACACTGGTGGTGAATGCAGATTAGTTACCATTTATGTAGGTGTTGCCAAAAAAAAATGAGCATGAATCTTGATCACTATATTGTAGGCCACATGTGGCGTCTGCTGTATCCAGATTCATAAATAGAACCATCAGAAACCAACAAATGTTCTGCTTATTAGACTTATAAATCTTTGTAATCGTTGTTGGTCCGCAGTGTATTTTCGGTGCCATCAGGATGTCCATTTTATTCCAATTTGATCTTAACATTGCATTTCTTTCCTAGGTGTGGCAGACTGGTGATCATTTTGGATATTGGACTATGGTTGAACTTATGCAGCAGGTCGGAGGCAGGATAATACCGTCGGAGTGTTTGCTGGAGTCCTCCTGCCAACAAGCGGAGCAGCCTTTCTCCTCCAGAGCCACTCTGAATATTCCTTTTGACTCTGTGATGTGCTCATTGCTAAGCAGTGAGGTGGAGTACAGGTCCTGGTTCCCACAGCAGGATGGAGTGGTCATACTCAAAGCACCTGGTAAGATACACACAAATATTTTAATATTTTAGTATACGAGCAAAAAATACTTTCAGTATTTACATTTGTGTGTATTTCTGTAATTTGCACATTTTCCATACTTTTTGTAGGTATTTCAGCAGAAACAACTTACTTTTGGAACTACCGTAGTTAGTAGCTACCGGCCCCAGACTAGCCAGAATTGGTGCTGTACGATTATTCTGTAACTTATCATAGAATCTTTAAAAAATGAATGTGATAAGAACCTTTTACAGTAGCATTTATTGTTGCTCTGTATAAAAAAATTAAATGAAACCTACCATCAGAAATCTACCTATTAAGGTAGATCTGATGGTAGGTTACTAGTAACATTCTAAGCCCTAATCTATCATTACACTTTATCAAACTTATATGCTAATTTTTGGCATAGTCTATTGTGGTTTGGAGTATCCTCCTCTGGCAGTGGTAGCAAAGGTTACTCCAAAGCCCAGTAGCCTCCTTTGTAGCGGTTCTGGCTCCTTTTATGCAGCTGCATATATACCGGCTGCCAGTATATGCATTTTGCTGCTATGGGAAGCAAAAATCATGATATTGTCTTTTCAGCAGGCAAATTGCTGTTCTCCAGTCAGGGAGGGCCTGACTTTAGCTGAGATGCCTGTGTGACCAGCCTCCCTTCAGGTGGTTTCCAAGCTGAGAACTCAAAGCTGTGTGATTTCAGAAGTTTTACTATGTCTTGTTAACGGCAAATTATGCCTTGTTTTGATTTTTATAGATGAGATTAAACAGTGGGATTGTGCGGTCACTTTGGAACCAATTTCAACAACACAAAAGACTATTAAGAAAGTAATGAACATCCATTTAAGGGGCACCCTGAAAAACTGGAATAAAAGTCAATTAGGGTCACTGACCATGGAAAGCTGGCTAATGCAGAGTTTATCCATCAGCTCTAATTCTTCATGTCTGCATCTTGCACAGCTCCTGGGCACATCACTTTCTCATGGACTCTTCTTGGTAAGTAAATGTTTCCATATGGGTCTCTGTGCAAACAGATATTTACTAGAATGTCATTATCAAATTTTAGTGTGGCACCTTCTGCTTATCTTCTGTTCTTATATTGTGTGGGGCGGATATGTAGAAATGGCTGCATCAAAGCTGGATTTTACTTTATTACTTCCCAGGTTATACACTAATAAAGATAATCTCTTTACTCCTTTCACTACTTAATGCTGTTACCGTATTTTTCGGCCTATAAGGTGCACTGGAGTATAAGGCGCACCTCTAATAAATGCCTGCTAAGACATCTAGGTTCATATATAAGGCGCACTGGAGTATAAGGCGCAGGATCAAATGCAGTACCTAAAAATGACCAGCAGGTGGCAGACCTGTGCACAGTTCAAGCCAGCTACACTTCCCGGGAAACTTGTCTTCAGCGTGTCAGAGAGCTCTAATCTCAGAGGTATGGGCTGCTGGGGGTTAATGAAGGGTGATGCAGCAGGGGTTAAGCGGTCTCCCTCTGCCCCTTCTCCTTCCCTCCTCAGCCAGGGTGTTATTCCTGTGGGGTTCCCTGTGGCTCCTTCTCTTTCCCCTGTTACAGGGCTGTCAGGTATGGGGGATTGTCTACTGATGATGATGATTGCCTCGTGGTCGGCACTATGGCAGCTCTGGTCTCTCCGTGCCAGGGGAGGGCAGGATGGGCACAATGTTAGTTGTGGTGCCAGGGCACTTCAGGAGCTAGGGACCCTGTGTACAGTGTGGGAAGGTGCAGGAAATTTCTGGGGATGGAGCTAGTAAACACTGGTAAATGTACAGTGCATCTTGTCTGTAGTACATTTCTGTATAAGTTCATATATAAGGCGCACCGGCCTGTAAGGCGTACCTTTGATTTCTGAGAAAATTAAAGTATTTTTGGTGCGCCTTATAGGCCGAAAAATACAGTTCTGTCATTTTGCTGTCATGGCAAAAGCACCTATAGCCAACATTTTTCACGATCGGCTTTCCACCCGTGTCTACATTGTTCTATGTGAAGGTGCTATTCTGGTGCTGCTTAGTAAACGGCTGTTATGTACACGTTAGTGCATTTTATCACTAGGTTTTCCACCTGAAAACTCTTTTTATAATTTGGTGATCCTTTAGGCAGTATTCAGCTCCTTCATATCTGACCACTCCTTTTTTAACTCCTTTGCGCTGTCTTACAAGGACCTGATGACATCCATTGTCTCAATCGTAATAATAAAAACTTTAATTGGTATAAACCTTTTTATCTTTTAAGCAGCGAGTGATTTCAAACCTGGACCATCTCTACTATACCTTTTATACTTGCTGTAATCCACCTACATTGGGTAGAAAACCAGGTGCACTGCAGCTCTACTACACGAAGGAGCTCTGTGTAAACTTTCTACCTTGCGCTCAGTAACAGGATTACAATTCTGTCCATCTATATCCTGGGTGATACCAGAAAACTAATCTTTAATGCTGTGGTCCCTCTTAATTTATGATCTCCCATAGCCACATGTTTTGTGTTTATCAGTTTTCTTGGTTTCTATTTTTGACTTTGCCAGGTTGCTGAAGTATCTGTTGGTGAAAATCTGCTGCCCAGGACAGGGATCCTCTTTCCTATTTCTGAAAATGCTGCAGTTCTTAATGTGATCAGTGGGGATCCATTAGTTGAGTTTAACAGACTCCATGATACAATTAGTGACGAAACTGATGAAGAAGCATCTTCAGATCTCCCTGATATTGTAAACTCTGTTATCAATCATGTTTTTAGTACCCAAGAAAACACATCACCTGGTAAGTTATTTATTTATTTTTTTGGACTTCTGTCCAATCTAGTTGCCTTTTACATTGACATTTTGGATTCTGAAATGTGCTCCTTGAGGTCTAAAGCATTAAATTAAATGTTTTTAGGATATATTGTTTATCCTGCTAAACACTCTTTAATTTAGGAAGAATCTGCTCACTGTGGTATTTTTGTTTCGGGTAAAATATGGATCAGGAACCTAGAATAGGGTTTTTTTTTTTTTTTTTTTTCCTTCCAGTGGAAAGTATCCTCCTATTCATGAATGTTTGTTTTTCCGTATCCAACTGAAAATGGGGTCTTCAGCAAAAATAAATAGGCTGCCTCCCATTAACACCTTAATGACCACCTTATCAGCTTTTTCACAGCGGTCGGTAAGATACTTCTTCTGACGTGCCACCTTTCTACGTCGGCGTGTCAGAGGAGTACGGGAAATCAGGTGCCGGGGTCAGGCTCTGGCAGCACGCCAAACCCTGCACTAACACCAGGGACGGAAAACCTCTAATCCCAGGTGTTAAACCCCTAACACGCTGTGGTCACACATGACGGCGGTATGTAAGTGTCCCCCCCATGGATCATAAAGTATATAAAACACAAACCGCAAATACAATTGGTATCACCGCCTCCGTATTAATCTGTACAATAAATCTAAAACACTATTGAACCTGTTAGGTGAAAAAAAGTTATGTGCCCTAATTTGATACAACTGAAAAGAACAACTCTTTTGCAAAAACATAAGCCCTGAACCAGATCTGTAAACAGAAAATCAGAAGTTATGCCCTGAGAGTGGGCAATAATTAAAAAAAAAAAAGTGATATTCTCCATATTGGTTTTGCTCAGTAGAATTGAGCAAAGATAGAAAAAACTAATATAAATGAGGTATCACCATAATTGTAGTGAACCTGAGAATAAAGATAAAATTATTATTTTTATGTTATGGGCAGCAGCGAAAAAAGTGCAAAAATCCAATAAAATTGATAATTTTATGTGTATCCTCCCCTGAAATACTTAATGAAATCTCATGAATAAGCTACAGACCCCCAAAATGAATTATCTATCCTTGTATCTCACCCTGCAAATAATAAGCTTCATATGTTTGCATTACCAAAAAAATAAAAATTTTATAGCCTGTACAATGTGACAATACAAATCTGCTGTGAATAGCGCTGCTTTCATTCCATGCCGGCTGTGCCCATTCAGGATTTCACCGCCATATATGATGTATAGTACACTCGTGATAAATTGGGCATCAAACTTTACAGAGCATTTCATCATTTTTATTCATTATGAAAGTGTCATTTTTGGCTTAAATGAATTTATTTTCCCCCAAAAATTTAAAAGTATCTAAATTGCGCTTCCATTTTGTTTTAACCCATGTGAAACACTTAAAGGGTTAATAGACTTAATAGAAGTTGTTTTACATATGTTGAGGGGTTTGTTATTATAGTGTGGTAACTTAATGGGGTTTTACTATATTTATGGGCCTTTCAAAGTCTTGGAAGCTGAGTTGTCCCTTTAAAATGTGAGTTTTAGGTGAGTTAAAAATTGCACCTAAAGTTCTGCGCCTCGTAACATCCTAGAAAAAGGAGAGGACGCATAAAATATCATAACATAAAGCAGCCTTTCCAGAAATGTTAGTTGTCAAGCTCTTTGGGTATTTTAACTATCTGCCTGGAAAGCAGAACATTTAAAACTTTGAAAATGAAGAATTTTTCTGACATTTTGCCAAATTTTCTTTGCAGAATGAAACGCAAAAGTTATGACTTACATTGCACTTCGTGTTATTTGTAAAATTTGTCTCGAGAAAACAATCTCCAAATCACCTAGATATGTTCAAACATTCCGAAGTTCTAACCAATTATCGTGACATTTTAAAATATTTCGAAAAATAGTCTGGTCATTAAGCTAAAAATAAGCTTTGGTGAGAAGGGGTTAAAGTAGGTAGATTTTGACACAATGATTCTGTGCAGGTATCCATGTCTATGAATTGCAGTGGTTACAAGATACGGACAGGAAACCGCCAATACAGATAGAGACTCGGGTCTCCCCCCTGGCCTGTACTTATTAAGCATCAGGGACATAGGTCAATATACAACATGGGATATATCCCTATAATAAACTTGGCATTTTCTGACTTCTGTTTTAGTAAATATTTTCCTGTGTCATTTGTATGATTTGTTCTGTCACTTTTTTTTCCTTTAGAAGTCTCGATGCCAGAGTGGATAAAACAGGAACTGTCTCAAAGTAGTCACTGGGAATCTTCTGTTATTGAAAGATGGTACCCAATATCTGGAATGTCTGGTGCCAGCAGTAATCTGATGGAGTCATTTAGGTAAGGAAGCAAGATCCAGTCTCTTCTCTTCATCTCTGATGCTTGGCTGATGAGACTGAAATCTGCTGCTAGAAACCCCTCTGAGATTTACAGAAGCTGCTGCATACTACTTTTCTCCGTTTTCACAATGGTAATTTCATATTGGCAATGGGAGATTTATTAATTGGAACAGTGCAGAGTTGGACAAGACCAGTCATCTGCTCCTCCAGATTTATCACTGGGTCTGAGGATACATGTGGCATAGTTTTACTTTTAGGCCTTCCATTAGTTGGTCTAGTTTGATGAACAAAATTTGGCACAGTAATGTAATTTTTTTTGACATCTTGCTGCAAGGCACCCCCATTGTCATAGGCCACACCATCTTTGCCGAACTAGTCAAAAAACAGTGTGTTGGGTTCTTGTCAATGAAGCTTTTGGTGAATAGATTTAATCCTAGTGTGACAGTAGTTGCATCCTTTGCCTAAGAGGACAACTACATTTTAGTATTATTGCTTGAACTCTCTTGCGGATTATTGGAATAGCTTAAACGTACATTATTGCAGAACAAAACCTTCTCAATAGTTAAATGGGTAAATCTAGACTTTTTATTTTTTAATCTTTTCAAAATTTAAAACAGCTGGTTTTGGTCGCCTTCTTTAATCTGAGACTTGTATTGTGCTTGGACATACATGGCGGGGTGCCAAGCCATTTTACTGCAAATTAACTCAGTTCAAGTCAATGATGGCTGATCTGCACTGACCAGGCTCAATCGCAACATGTTAGGGGGAGATTTATTGAGATTGGTGATGTCACAAGGGGGGAAAGAAAAGAGCGTAACTGAGCTGAAATCTATGCAAACAGATGTACTGAAAGATCCCAGGTTTAGGTGCAACACCAAGCCTAGACTTGGATTAAATATGATTGCCCCAGTGTAAAAAGCTGTGGTCTTCTGGGTCTGTACACTTTTGTGTTACAGCTTTTTCTATATGCTTGTAGTTGAAGGTGTCTGCCTGTGTCATAACTTTTGGCGTGTGGCCATATGTTTTTTAATCCATATATTTGTTGATTTTACAAATAACCAATTAAATCTGTTCCGAGGAAAAATGTAAAAAAAAAAATGTCCTGTAAATTTCAGGTTAATAAGCGCAGAGTGTGTTGATCAAGATGAGCAGAAAAGTGACCAGGAAGTTACCCAGTACTTATCTGAGCTCTACCAGAAGAAGACTGATGATTCTGTGACTACACTACAAGGAGAGAACCTTAAGAAGCGTACGTTCCTGTCATATACATTACAATATTTTGCAGACTTCCTTTGGATGGACCATGTCTGCTGGGCAATAGAGACTTGTAACCAGCAGCTCATGATGCCAAGCTACTTGCACTCAGCTAAGATATTTTTTAAAGTTTAGCTTTACAAGGCACCGACCTTATTTCATGTAGAGATGTTGCTGTAATCCTTGTAAAAAAGTGGTCTTGCTATTAGGATATACAGGCGGTCCCCTACTTAAGGACACCTGACTTACAGACAACCCATAGTTACAGACGGACCCCTCTGCCCACTGTGACCTCTGGTGAAGCTCTCTGGATGTTACTATAGTCCCAGACTGCAATGATCAGCTGTAAGGTGTCTGTAATGAGGCTTTATTGATAATTCTTGGTCCCATTACACCAAAAATTTTGAAACTCCAATTGTCACTGGGGCAAAAGAAAAAAAATTGTCTAGAAGTTCCATTATAAAATATACAGTTTCGACTTACATACAAATTCAACTTAAGAACAAACCTCCAGACCCTATCTTGTATGTAACCCGGGGACTGCCTGTACTAGAGCTCTATAGAACTCTAGTATTTGACTATCTGGGAACTAGCTTTTACTTTCTTGATGGTTGTATCTTTAGGTCTACCACGGACTCCTGTGAGGCAGAAGATGAAGACCATGCCTCGTGCACTGCAAATGTTAAACGCTGCCAGGTTAAACTCTAAAGCTCAGAAGTTGCAACCAGAAGGTGCCCCTGCGGAAAAGAATTCACAGGCAAAGAGGAGGTCTTCAGAGAAGCCTGAGGGAAAGCCAAAGAAGCCAACGAGTGAGCAACTCTTTTTGGTGATCTTGCTCTATTGCAGTTTGTATTGGGTAGATAACTAGTTTGTTGCTGTCTGTGGAGGTGTTTAAGAGCAAGTATGACATTTGGTTAAGTTGTCACGTCTCCTGATTTCTTTTATAGGTTTTAAGTCTGAAGAGGAACTGAACTCCTTTTTGGTAGAGGATTATGATAAAGTGGTGTCCGGTGAAGATGATTCATTGCTGTCATTTGTCAGGAATGCTTTAACAACAATTAAGTCCTTCTTAAAATCCACTAGTAGCAAACAAATGGAGGTGAATCTAAGATTTTTTTTTCTCTCATCTTATGTAGTTACAGAATTAGTTGTGGTTGTGTGCAACATATTACATATATTTTACAGGCTGACTGCATGGATAAAATCAAAACTCTGCTGAAGACCAGTAAAATGATAAGACAACTGTATGGGCAAAATCCTAGCAAAGTAGCTAAACTTAGAGAGTAAGTACATATCTTGTTGCACAACCTTTGTATAACTAGCAAACTACTTTCTGTTGGTAAATAATTCTGGATGTTTTTGTTTTTTTTTTAAGATGTCAAATTCAAGCTTTGCTAAGACTGGAGATCTGTGTCCAATGTCCTTCTATACAAAGTAATGAAGATGAACTAGAGCAATTTGTTGAAGAGGTAACTGACCAAAAGTTATCAGTTTAACCCATTTTAGTTTGCCATGTAAGATCACCTATGAGTTAGTGGGAATCTAGAGTTCTATAGAACCGGGGGGTCGGGGGAACTCTGCCAGTAATATGTGCAAATTAATTTCCTTTCCTTCTCTTGTTTCAGATCACAGATATGCTCCGAATTATTTCCTTGACGGAGGATCCCTCGTATCTGACTAAATTTTTGGCGGGAGTTTTGACAGAGTATGTGCCTATCTTTTGGCTAAGCCAACAATTTCTGAGGGAAATTTTTTAATATTTCAGGAAGCTTCTGGTTTTGCCCGGTCATCTCCACCCCCCCCCCCCCCCCCCCCCCCCCCCCACACAAAAAACTTGGGGTTACATCCTCTATGCCTTTACAGTCGGTGACTATGGAAAAATCAGAAAGCTACTTTGCCAGATGCCGTTTTCTTGCCTGAAAGATGTGCAACATGCTGTGCTTTTCCTTCTGGCACAAAAGATGCTTCAATTTTTTTCCATCCGTTACAATTTTCTGTAGCTTGCCACAATTCTGTACAAATCCTTTCATATGTTTATGTGGATATGTCCACAAAGTTTTCTGCACCTTGGTGTGTAAACTTCTGTTTATTTTCAGTTGCTTTTTTGATGCATAAGTATTGTATATGTATTTACAGCCTGACCACTTTACATAGATTAAATCTTCAAATGGTGTCCAGTGTTGGTTATTCATTTTTAAATCCCCTACTAGGTTTTTAGTTATTACACTTTTGTTAACCAGAAGTCTAATACACATTTGCATTCTGCTTGCAGGTACATAGCAAACATTCCTAAAATCTTGGCGGAGCTATATTTTAGTCTTGGGACACAGATTCCTGAAGAGTTGAAATTGGTTCTTCCTACAGATGGAGACGATTCCTTTCTACTGGATGACAACACCCCCATGTGTCCTCAGCCATCTATGTCAAGGGTTCCCAGTGTGCCCCTGGCTGTAAATGAGGAGGATCAGCTAGAAGAGCTTAGAACAAGATCTGCTAAAAAGAGGAGGTAGGATTCTACAGAATGTAGGAAGACTGTCAATAATTGTAGCATATGTTTTGTAATATAAAACATTTGTCATGTTTGCTTTCAAAGGACAAGCACTATGGCAAGACACAGAAGTATAGCAGAGTCCTCACAGAGTTTGAGGCAGATTGAGCTTCCAAAGAAGAATGTGAATAGGGTAAGAACGTAATTGTACTACATTTTATTACAAATTAGTCTAGGATTAAGTGTATCTTGGACCATTTGTGTGCTGTTCAATGATGGAGAGAAGGATCGGAGTCCTTATATGCCAACATAGAATTAAGTGACAATCTTCTACCTACAAGTGCAATTTAAAGGAATTTTGTGCTTTAAAGATTCTGAAGGGTTACGTTGAGAACGCTCAACTTTTACTACAAAAGGGGCTTTATCTTGTTAAAGTAAACCTAACACCATGTATCTACCTATTAAGGTCGATCCAGTTGTAGGTTCCTCTAATCTAAAGTAATATAGCCCTTTTTAGGGCTAATCCTTTAGTTGCCCAATTCTTTTATAATTTTTTAATGCCCCTAATATGCAAATTTACTAAAGAGGCTACTGGGGCATGGAGTAGCTGGATTTAAGGCTACACTGTGCAGCTACTCCATGCTCCAGTAGCCTCTTGCATTCTGCCTACCAATCCAGCTTCAGCGCACGGCTACGGGGAGCTCTGCACTCTTGTCTATGAAGCCAGGTTCTGCGCATGCTACAAGGATCTGTGCACTGAAGCTGAATTGTTAGGCGGAATGCAAGAGGTTATTGGGGTGTGGAGTAGCTGCGCATTGTAGCCTCGGCTCTGGCTAATCCATTCCACAGTAGCCTCTTGTACTTTCGCATATTAGGGGCATTAAAAATAAAAGATTTGGGCAACTGAAGAATTGGCCCTTAAAAAGGGCTGTACCTTAATGGGTAAATCCGTGGTGGTAGGTTTCCTATAAAGGGACCTTGTCACCAGGAATGTAATTTTTCGCTGGTGACAAGATTCAATAGTCTATGCTATGCTGATTTTAAAAAAATTTGTCAGCTTTCTGAAACATTTCAGTAGTTTTTAACGGTTTATTTTACATTATCAGGCTAGTGGCAATTCCCGGGGAGGAGCAACAGCATCCTTTGTGTTTCCCCCTCTCACCACGACAGCACCCAACCAGAGAGAGAGGGATCCGCCTCCAGGGACAGGAAACCCAGACTTCAAATTTTGCGGTACGCCCCATCTCCTTCAGTGGTTTCCTGTCCCTGACGGGGGATCCAGTGAGTCTCGGTGAGGCTCAGGAGTCGCGGTGAGAGGGGGGGAATGGGAGTCCCAGGTACCCCCAGGTGGCTGCACAGGTCCCCCGCCGAGGCTTACCGGAGGGTGGTCACTCGGCGGCGGTGGAAAGGTGAATGCTGCGAGGTGCAGCGCAGTCTGTGGGTGCGGGCGGACTCCGGCACGCCTCCGATCCGGAGTTGGAGGCGTGCGTGGAAAGGCGGCTGAGCGCAGGCTTCTTCCCAGCCAAGATCTAGAAGGCTCTACATAAGATAGCTCCCAACGACGGGCTCTATGGCACCAAAATCCTTTATCACCTGTTATGTAACACCCAGCTCAGGGGACTTTTAGTCAATAATTTAGACCAAGTGATCCCAGAGGCACACCTACCCCTACAAGCATCAGATCCGCCTTTACCCGAGCCAGGTATAAGGCTAAAACTCTAAGACTACAAAACGAACTCTTAAGTGTTTAGCCCTATCTATCCTGCTGTGCGTAAGCTAGCGTAGCGAGAGTGGGAGGAGCTAAGTCGATGGGAAGCGGAAACAAAATCTAGAATCTCGCCAACCCTAATAGAGCTCTTGGGACTACTGTTCGGCTCCTCGCAGGGTGGATTACCTTGCCGAAAGCCGTGCCCGCACAAGTGCGCCTCTCAATTCCAGGTCCGTCAGATGAGGTTCCGCAATCTGCGGGGGAATCGGGCCCTGGAGAGACTCGGCCATTCGCTGGGAGATCCAAGGTCTAGATATCCGAAGATTCTCTCCTCATCTGAACACAATTCCCGCCTGGCCAGAAACTGGTGCTACGAAGATAACGGCTGGCCTGGTCCTGATATCTGCAACCCCTCGGGAGAAAAAAACAGGGGAAAGGCACAGGCTAGGCGGAAGTTCCACTTATAAGGCCTCCAGACGTTAAAGATCGGCTCTCGGTCGAGGGACAGAAGAGGCCTACCTTCGTTTCTTGCGTGGGCGATAATCGAACCTTTGCGTAGGACCCCAATGCTGGGGATCTGGGGAGAACACCCTCCAGTCAGGCCACTCTCCTGACTAAGAGATGACGGCTTAGGAGTCGTCCGGCAATTGGCCTTCCCCCTTATAGGTACCGCCGTATTGAGCTTAGATTGGCGCGTCCGCCAGCTCTAAATCGATGCGAAGGCGCATTAAGGACCCGCGGCTTCGTAACACTCCCTGGCTATTCGACCGCCACCGCTGGGACTTGTCCGAGCAATCTTCAGGTCGTCCCCCTATCATCGGCAGAGCTTGGCCTGATTGCCTGCGGATGGCTTCTATTCTCGGGTAATTTGAGACCTTCTTCCTGGATTCCTCGTTCCATGACCCCTGAACAAAGTCACCCTGACCTAGGCGCCCACCTGTAGAGCTCGCCATCCGTATCATGATAGGGGTTCTCCTGCTCTCCAATGCCTGCCTGCCTGGGTTCTCTTCTCTTTCAGCCCTCAGCTCCGGGACTCCAGTGATCTGTTGGGAAGTGTAATCCTCTGGTCCAAGGAGGACTGGTCCCCCCTCCAGTTTTCCAACATGAAGATAGCTGTATGGCCTTGCGTATATCATCTGACCCAAGCCCGCTGTGATAGCCTGCTGTAAAGAACCCATATCCTCATATGTCCCTTAGGTAGGGGATGGCTGTCTGTACATGCTTTTCCACCGACGCTACATCTTCCACCACCTTGTCCTGAGCAAGGAAGATTCTGCTGAGTGGATCTACATGTGATGCACGAAATAGTCTTTGAATCCTGGCCTGAGTACAGGGAGGCTTCTCTTCAAATTAGTCATCCTCCCAGGCGATGTAGATCTTCACTCACCACCCATTATCAGTTCTGCCAACTTCTCTCGCGGGCCGCGACCCCTGCGATCGCAGGAAGTCGCCCCCCCCCTAGATGGCACATAAGTGTGCCTTGAGATGCTGCGTATCGTACCCCACTGTCGTGATGAGTTGTTGTGAAACACTTCGTCGGTGCTATATCAATCCACTCCAAAGGGTAGACTCTGACATGGGAGGTGCTCTGATCTGGCCCGTCCATCATCACCCGCCACTCTCGGAATCTCTGACTGTCCGGAGTAATAGGACGTTGTAATATAGCCCGCTAATATATTTCTATGGAAGCCATAAAACAATCCTGAAAGAGGCAGGTGTTCCGGTTGACTTTATACGATTCCATCTTGAATTTTTCCACCTTGTAGTAGCAATTTATGTCTATAAATTTATAATGGTCCGAATGTGCCATCCGGTTTCTTTATAGAGAACAGGTGAATAAAATCCTGTCCCTCGTCTGCAGTGGCACCCCACCGTAGCACCTCCTTTCCCCTAGTAATGATCTTAACTTCGGTCTCTCAGACCTTCTTCTGCTCTTTCCGCCACTGAGGTTATCCTTAAACGCGTGGGGGAGGGGATTAAAAAGGTAATTTTAGGCATCTTGTATGAGCCCCAAAATCCCTTGCTCCCTGTATCTGCTCCCTCCTCCTTGAACATAGAGCCTTCCCCCCACGGACCCTGGGTCATTGCTGACCCGGTACTGTTACTGGGAACCTGAGGCCGGGAAAACATGAATCCCTTAGGACCTCCCTAAGGTTCGCCACCCCCCTCCTTCTTGGTCCCTCCGGATCTCTGAGGAGATCTAAATCGCCTTGGGGGCAAAAAACTTCCTCTCTTTAGGGCCTTTGTACCTAGCAAAATCCTCCTCTTCTTCCTGTCAGCTGCCCTTTCCAAGATGTTCTCTGTGCAGACCCCAACAAGAATTCCCCCTGCACAGGATACTACACAATGACTTTTAGATGAAGTTCACCTGTCCAATTCTCTCAGCCTATGCCCTTCGGCATGAAGTAGATATGGCCGACCGATCTTGCTGATAACCTTAAGAGCGTCCACCGAGGCATCGGCTAAAAGCAGAGAGCTTTGTGCAGTGGAACCCCGAGATAAATGTGACCTGGATGCACAGCCTTAATCGTCTCCTGCCAGCTGGGAAAGCCAAACAAAAGAGACCTAGAGACGCATGTCCGCACGTGGGTTGAATGCTCCCTGCTGCTCTGCCTTCCCAGGCAACCCTTAAGAAGCCATCTGCCCTTTTTTCCATAGGATCTTTAGCAATCACACATGAATCCTCCCAACTGAAGCGCACTCTTTCTAGACACTTAGAAACGGCAACTTCTACCTTCTGTGCCTCTGTCCCCAATCTCTCTGTCTCCTTCGCATGAGAAAGGGATACTTCCTCTCTCATATCTCGTAGGGATAAAACCTTTTGTCCGCCTTGCGCCATTCGCTGGATAAGGGAGAAAATATTCGCATGGATATGGAAAAAACCTTTCTCTCTCTTTTCTCCTAGACCCTGGAACATAACGTCGTTCAGAGCGTCCATCCTTTTCAGTCTTCTAATTCCAGAGTGTGATCTTTACTAATTTCTACCAGATATCAATATCCTCGATAGAAACAGGCTGCCTGACCCTGTCCTCCCCTCTTCTACTCAGGAAATGATTCTCCCCACTAGGCCGAGAAAAAGCTTCCAAGCTGGCCTGGAAGTGCCTGGGGATTTTCTGACCTGATGGATCTCTTATTTCCTGGCACAGAACCACTACGCCCTCCTGCTGGATTTCGATACGCATGGATTCAAACAGCACTCCTGCCTTGTGCTGAACAGCTCTTGCACACACTGGTCACATTAGTGTTTTAATAAGAGTCAGGCAGATTATCTCCCATTCTACATGCACACTATGCGTATACTTACCGTGGCTTTCCCCGTACGAGATTCTTCCCTTGGTTCCCCTAAAATAAGAATCACATAAGACATCATCAGAACCAGTTTAAAGGCAGGTAGGCCCACTCACCAATCAGCGGACTATCCCCCTACTCAAACTTTACCGTAGCGGTGTCCACCGACTCTCTAACCACCTTCATTAGAACTCATCTTATTCAGTGTGAGATACAGCTCCGTTTCATCCACGCCTGGAGCAACTCCTTTGCTTGGCTGTGGGTGCTAGAACAACACACAGGACTCCTGTTGTGATCTCCTTTTAAAATCCCGCCTCTGACGTCATCTCCCATGTGAACGCTGGCGGCGCTTCACTTCCGGTCCTCACTGGAAGTGGAGTCGCGCCATTTTGGAGAAGACCACCGTGTGGAGGTATTTGGATAGGACTAGAGATTGGAGAAAATCTGATAGTCTTTTTGTTCTTTTTGGTGGCAAGAATAGGGGGCAGAAGGCCTCAGCGGTAGTTATAGCTAGATGGATTAGGCAAGCTATTAGCTCTGCTTATGTAGCAGCCGGTCAGCCGATACCAGAAGGTCTAAAAGCCCATTCCACTAGAGCAGTTTCTTCCTCATGGGCAGAATTTAGAGAGGTGTCAGTTAATCAGATTTGTCAGGCTGCCACCTGGTCTTCTCCACATACTTTCTATAGGCACTATAGGCTAAATGTAGCAGGTGCACAGGAACTTTCCTTTGGGCGAAGAGTTCTTTCTTCGGTTATCCCTCCCTAAAGATTTCATCTATGTTATTCTCTCTGGTTGGGTGCTGTCGTGGTGAGAGGGGGAAACCGGTAATTACTCACCGGTAATTGTGTTTCCTTGAACCACGACAGCACCCTGGGTATTCCCTCCCTTGTAAATTCTTTTCACACTTGGGTGTTCAGCGTTATGTGTGTGTCACAGAGGTGTGAGATTCTCTCATTGAAAGTGATACTGAATGATACGGTGGTCAGAATTAATCGAGAACATTAAGTCCCATACAGTCTCTGTAATCCACTGAAGGAGATGGGGCGTACCGCAAAATTTGAAGTCTGGGTTTCCTGTCCCTGGAGGCGGATCCCTCTCTCTCTTTGGTTGGGTGCTGTCGTGGTTCAAGGAAACACAATTACCGGTGAGTAATTACCGGTTTTGTGTCTCATTTCTT
The DNA here is from genome assembly GCA_019512145.1 of Engystomops pustulosus. Lineage (NCBI taxonomy): Eukaryota > Metazoa > Chordata > Amphibia > Anura > Leptodactylidae > Engystomops > Engystomops pustulosus. The sequence continues at coordinate 44,704,108 of CM033644.1, read as the reverse complement.
CCTCTCCTCCACGTCATCCCCTTTACTTGCTCAATGCACATGCCAGGAAGAGGGGAGGAAGTTGCGTAAGCGTGGAGGAGAGGAAATGGACCCAGGCTACAGCTGCCCCTCCTCACTCGCCACACACTGCTGACGAAGAGCCAGATAATGTGAATTAAACTTGTATAAACTACTGAAATGATTTAAGAATGCTGACAAATCTTGATGGCATAGTATATTGGAACCTGTCACCAGCTAAAAATAACATTCCTGGCGATTGGTACCCTTTAAATGGGGCTTGTGGTAAAGATTATTGAAATATTCCAGTTTCCTTATTTTTTGGAGCATTTTTCTGGCGTTAAATAAGCAAAGTATGATTAGACAGCCTTGTATCAGACCAGATTTATTATCCAGCATCAGACATTGCAATAAATCTTAAGCAGAATAAGACTGCCTTGTGCACTAACATTTTAGACACCATTGATAAATCTGCCCCGTTATGTTTATACTGCATTGTATGGAAATGATATTATACCTTTTGATTTTATTTCAGGAGAGCTCAAGCACTAATCTCATTGTGCTGGTTGAGAAGTTAAAGTTGCCTCTACCAGCGCAGACCAATAAAGACGGTGAAGGTAGGGGGGATTTCTTCACCTCTAAACGCAAAATAAAACATGTTTTGATGTTTATCATTTGTAATATCTGTATCTCCCACTCCCAACGATGTCTTTAATTTCCCAAATCTTTGGTTCTACACCACCTACAAGTGTGACACCAGAAGCTATGCTTGTAGGGGCTTTAAGAGCTCTAGATAGCAGTGTCTCTCCAGACAGCAGGACAGTATTCAGCTCTTTTGAATGTGACTTTGGTGTTGATTTTCAACACATGGGAATACTAAAAAAGGATTTTCTAAACCATATATGAGGGTTTTGGGGTATGACCTTTTAAATCGGGAAGTGGCAATCTGTTGCCATGATGGCCTTGGCTCTTCATCACACCCGAGGTTGCATGATTTCTGAAGATTTGTTACAATGAGCCTGTGGCTCCTTTTAATGAATCCTATGTAAAAACGCCATATACTGCAATACAGTAGTATTGCAGTATATGGTAGGAACACTTAGACCATCTTGGGTAGTATAGAGGGTCTAAAAATAGTTAAAAAAAAAAATCATAATAATAAAATATTAAAAATCTCCCCACTTTCCCTAGAACTGATAAAACTAAACAGTAAAAATCAAGCATCCCAAAATTCCCAATCTATCAAAAATAAAAACTGTTATTGCAGTCAGTGAACCCTATAATGAAAACTGGCTCCCAAATGTCGGAAACACGACTTTTACACTATTTTTTACGTAACATAAAAAAATGTAATAACGTTATCAAAAGGTTGCACAGTCCTCAACATGGTAGCAATGAAAACATCCAAGTTATCTCGCAAATAATGACACCTCACACAGCTTCATACACCAAAGTATGAAAACGGTATTGGGGTCAGAAGCTGGCGAAACAAATTTTTTTTTTTGTACGTATTGTTTTGTAATTTGTGAAAATGTATTGAAAGTATCACCATTATTGAACCGAACCAAAGATTAAAGTATCATTTGCAGCGCACAGTGAAGGTCCTAAAGAAAGTAGTGACTCAAATGTGTTATTTCGCCGCATTTGACATTTTTATCCAGCTTCCCTGTACATGACTAAGAATAATAATGTCACTAAGTAGTAAAGAAGGTCCTCATGCAGCTCTGTCCATGAAAAAGTTTTATAGATTTTTAAAGGTGGGCAGTGAAAAAAGGGGTTAACTTCCTGCACTGTTTAGAGTATTGACCATACCAATTCACCTTTTTATTTTATTTTCATTTTTTTTTTAGCCACCAAAGTAAGAAGAAACTTATTTGTCCAAGAGAATCGCTCCCCTACAAGGAAAGGCAGTAAAATGCCAAGAAGTCATTCAGTATCAGCAGTAGAGGGTCTGAAGCACAAGCGTAGCAAGAGTCATGATGACACTAAAGGTGACACATTATTAGTTGTCTTATTGCTCCTTTAAAGGAAATCTACCATCATCTTTCATGATAATCCAGGGACACTTACTCATAGATCCATGCAGTGTGACTGTGGTAATCTTACATTTGTTATCCTTGGCCTCCTCCTAAAATTTACTATTAAAATTCTACTAATGAGCCGCATGTGCTCTAGGGATGTTACCAGAGCCCCTATGTCAGTGGTGGCGAACATATGGCACAGGTGCCAGAGGTGGCACTCGGAGCCCTTTCTGTGGGCACCCGGGCCATCGCCCCAGCACACCAGACAGTTCCAAGCAACTTAAAAGATGCTGCTTTCAGTCATATTTTGATACTTACTTCGCTACTTGGGACTGTAGGAAAGGGAGAATGAATAGACAGGGCCGAATTATCTTTGGAGGACCTCCTGCTGGCCCCACGATTCTCTGTGGGACACTGGAAAGAAGCTAGAATTATGCAAATTTTCCACCTTTCTACTGTGTTGCTGTTGTTGAAGAACAGGGAGCAGTAAGTTACTGCTTTAAATTTTGATAGGCACCTCGCGATAAATAAGGGGGGTTTTTGGGTTGCTTTTTGGGCACTTGGCCGCTAAAAGGTTCGCCATCACTGCCCTATGTGCTGCAGACTCACGGGCTGTTACACTGTGCAGGAGCAAACCCCCTCCCTACTCCACTATGTACTGAAACTTCCGTCGCCGCAGTGAAATTCTCCTTCTCTGTCTCGCCACGGTTTCTCCTTGCCATGCCCCTCTTTGTTTACAGGGGCACTGAAGCTCCGCTCTTGCACCTTCGTGCCTGGCCACCTCACTGTTTTTACTTGGTTTCGGAAAACCCTTAACTTTGAATAATTAATCACCGTTTCTATTCTAGTAAAATTTACAATTAAAAAAAAAAAAAAAAAGATATCCTGCTGTGAAATTTTTTGACCACTGTCAAACAAGCTCCCAATATAATATGTTCCGATCCGACCCAATTCAATAGTCCTACCAATTGTCAGTGTATTTTAAGACTTCTTCGCACTTTGATCCTCCTATTCCTGTTTGTCATCATACAGGAGTAGACTCTTAACAGGGCAGAACATGTCAGTGTATTAAAGTGTAAATGGGGTCCATCTGGGGCACTTGTGTACAAAATTAAAGCCATGAAGCTGATGCGTGCAGAGCGTTGTTCAATTGGTCACTAGTCACTAGATTTACCAGATGGTGAGTGTATGTATGTATGTAAATGTATGTATGTATATATCTCCAGCCTATTCTGTGTGTGTGTCATACACATATACACATGCGCAGAGGGTTTTTTTCTAACCATTCATTGCTGTTTTTCTCATTTGTCAGATCATTACAAGTTGTTAACAAAGAAAGTGACAGAAACGCCAGCACACAAGCAGATATGTAATCGGCTACTCTACAAGCAAATAAAAGGCCGGTGAGTTGTGTACATGAATGATATTTTAGAAATTGACACTCATACCAAACATTGTAGAAGCTGCCTATGGCTTAAGAGGTTGTGAACCATGCTTTAAATTGCCTGTGCAGTCACGTAGGTTATTGCTAGAAATGCACATCCTCATGTAATTGGAAACTGAACTTTTTTTTTTGTTGTGATTGTGTTGTATGATTCCTAGTGGAATGTTAATTGTATTCCAAGCATTGCATGTGTTTAACGCCTTATTTATTATTTTTTTTAGGCACAGTGAGTCTACATCAGATATCAGTGTTGTTGAAGAGTCTCCAGAAAAGGATTTAAGAGGTAGGACAGCCACCATACAGATCCTGCTCCTCCAAGCTCACCTATAACCCACAGAGATGTTAAGTCATTTCATTTCAGAGGCTTCTTCGTAAACACCTGCACATCCAATATAAAGAATCATGCCATTGTCACCTGTACTTGGTGCTGATGTGTTCTATCCAAATGTATTTATTGACATTGACAAGCAAATTGTGCATGGGCACCATTATTAAACATCACTACATTGCTAACTGCAGATTTGTTAAACATATCAAAGACAGTTCAGGGTTGGACTAAACAGTCTTGTACTGCTCCAGATGTATCACTATCTGATGCTGAATAATATGGTGTAGTTTAGGGCTCTGCAGTCATACTTTGCACCATCTATTAGTTGGTCCAATTTACCTAAAAAAAAAAAAACACTTCCAAAAAATTGAGGCATCTGCATTATTTTTGTTGCGCACACCTTTTGCTTTACTTTTTGGCAAAGTGTCTAAAAGCTCCCTAAAACACTTAATAAATGTGGTGCAATGCATTTCGGAGAGGTCTTTCGGCACAAATTATTCCAGAATTCTATCCCAGACTGTTAAATGAATCTCCTTCTGTGTTTTGTACAGCCATCGGCATGCAGCTTTGTCAGGTTGGGTGAGGGATTAATACTGGAGGTAAAATAAGAAACAAATGCTAAAACAAAATATGGTTCTAAACTTTATTTTTTAACATGATCTGAACTTTTAATTTTCTTAGAGCTTGACTTGCGGAGAAGCCCTCGCATTAAGCAGCTGGCATTTACCAGGAGAAACTCCTCTTCCTTCTATGCATCGCAGCCAAAATCTCGTAATTTGGAGCGAGTTCACTCTGCATCCCAGCAAAGGCTAAGTGCAGGTCAGTAATGTACTTTTCAGGGGGGCCTTTTGTGCTTTCAGAGAAATCTACTGGGTTCAATGCAGCATTTGTTTTGTTTTTAGGAAATACAACCCAGTCTGAAGCTAAAACCCCTAAGCGGCTACTATTTGGGGAGGTTTTGGGGCTCAGTAGTCCTCCAACACGGCGTGCAAGAAGAAAACTGCTGTCAGAAGCGGAGCCTGCTAGCAGTGAGGTAACCTCTTCTTTTTACATGATTCTCCCATTTAAATTGAACATTTTATGAAAGTTCGTATTTTTACCAGGTTTGTGAAATTTGGTGTATTGTCGGAACAATTATCCTGGAACTGACGCACTGGTTATCAAATATTGTTAATTTTTTATTTTATTTTTTTTGTGTGTTTTTAAAGAATTTTTGTGGAGGTTTTTTCTTACTAAGCTCCACAACAGACAAACTCTTGTACTTTCTGGAGACCTCTTTTCAGAAGTCTCCTCATTAACATCCCTGGTCAGATTACAATAAAACATAAATTGAGTCATCCAGGAGGCCAGAGAATTCAGCTTTATAGACAGACATTCAGCTTTGGTGTGGCACCACCATGATTTACCAACAGATAAGGAGTGGTGGTGCAATGCTAAGTGCCAGACAGATGGAGTAAAGGATTTTATATTTTTAACACCCTGTTTAAAAAAAAAATGCAACTCCTCTTGCTTTAGTAATACACGTCTTGCACAAATAATCAGGAGCTCAGGAAGGATGGCACCACCATAGTCGCGTATAGAAAATAAAACAAAATTAAAAAATTAGTAAAATGGATATATGTTTGACTGTTTGTCTGGTTTTAATAACTAACAAAATGTTCTCTAAAATTTTCAATTAATGTTTAGTTCAGAATCAATACAGTTTTTATACTTTCATTTTTCAGGTATTGGAAAAGTCTCCGAAGTTTACACCAAAGAAAATACAGAAAACTCTTTCAAGTTGTGAGCAACCACCTGACAGTCATAGATTGCTTCGGAGATCACCCCGGACACCACACACGCCAGTATCTACACCTAAAAGATTGAAAACTCCTTCCAAAACGCCAGTTGAGAAAAAAAGTGCAGCAAAAAACTTAGGAAGGCTTTTCTCTCCACCTGAAATGGAAGAAAAGACCCCTTCTAAATCTGAGAGAAGAAGTGAGCGTTTAGCTCAGACAACGCCTAACAGTAATGTCTCACCAGTGATGAGGTTAATTTCACCTTTAAAAACTATGAGGCAACCTTTTACGCCTCTGAAGGAGGGAATGGACAGAACTAGGGATTCTGTTTTTAAAAGTCCTCAGAAAACTCCTAAGAAGAGTGCGAACACCAGCACCCCGGCCAAAGTAACGCAGCTGTCCTGCACACCCCGCAAATCTCCTAGGCTGCAGAGTCCAAACACACAGTGCATCACACCAACAAGATACTTGCTGCGCACTCCCCAGAAAGTGTCCGAAACGCCTACGCCAAAAAAGCAACCTAAAATTGGGGCATCTGCTCTACCACTTACAGTAGAATGTACACCCAAAAAGGCAAAGCTTTTCTCTCCTAGAAAAGCTGCAGACTCTTTAGACCTCCTCTCCATGACACCTTGTCAGCCTACATTAGAAACTCCAAGAAAATCCATCCTCAAAGAGGTTAAACCTAGTTGTTCTCAAGAAGGTGTAAATACATACAGACTAGGTTCTCCCTCTTCATCTGCTCTGAAAAACATTTGTGAGGCTGCTAAGGTCTTGTCTCCATGTCGAAATAGCTCTCCATTATACAGTATATTGTCTCCTAAAGGGGAACCTATTGTTTTGTGTGAAAGGTTAGATATGTCCTGCTTGGAGAGCTCAGCGGGGACCGAGTCTTTGGTAAACACCTCTCAAACTGATGAAAGTATTGACATCACTGAAGCAGTGGTTGTGCCCACAGAAAGTTCTGATCTGAAGATGAAGCTTTTGATTAAGAGGAAGTCTTCTGATGCAGGGTTATTAAACCGCTTGCCAACCACCCCAAAGGGAGGGGGAGATTCAGCATGCTCCTCTCCATATGGGCTACGCTGTACTGTGGACAGAAGGCAGAGAGAAGCTGAGGCACGTCTTGGAACACCGCAGATTCCTGCAAAATTTTCAACTCCAAAAAGTCAGAAGAAACCCAATCCTCCTCCTGTTTATGAAGTTGAACTTGAGATGCAAGCATCTGGATTACCCAAGCTTCGCTTTAAAAGAACAGACTCCAGTTCTCATATTGATATGGACATAATGCCAAAATCTACTGACTCCCCTAGAGGACCTCGTGGTAAAAAAGGAAACGAAAGTCCTTTTGGAGAAACTTGGTGCAATAAGCATGCTATGAAGCTGGAACCTACTTGTGCATCTCCTTGTCTACGATCTTCCCATAATACACCTGGAAAAAGTGGACTGCAGACATTAATCTGCCAAACTTACACACCAAAAAGATGCTCCTCTAGCACTGCCTCTCCATCACAAGCAGAGGCTGTAAGTCCATGGACTCCATCCCCAAAATACAAGGATAAAAATGGCAGCGATGTCATCAATAACTGGCCCCGCAAGAAGAAAGCCTTTCCTGTCAAACCTACTTCTATTCTTAGACAAGAGAAGAATCAGGACTGTGCTCCAGGAGAGGAAGGCGCTCCAGAACATGAAGGGGATAAGGCCTCCCCATTCAGGGACCTCATGGTAGAAGGAGTTTCCAAGCTTCTTGAGCAGTCCCCAGTCTTGGAATGGCAAGGTAAAACCGAGATTGGGGCAATGTCCTTTCAATCTAGAAAGAGATGCTTTGATTTCTTGTCTCCCACAAAAGACGAACCAATTTCTAAACGATCCTGCATATTGAGTGACGTCTTTGAGGATACAGAAGAATGTGTAGCCTCTTCTAGTCAAACGCTCTCATCAGATGTGAGCTGCTCACAGCCAAGTTCTTGTGATGATGAAGTCTTCAATATTTCAGGTAACTCCTCGCTCTGTTAGTATTCTACAATTTTTTTAGTTCAGATTTTACAATTGGCTTGAATTGTATTTCTTCTTTTTAGCCTTCACCCCACCAAATAAAGTGCTGAAGAATTCTTTGTCTACAAGTGGTCTTTTGGCCCTGACAAGGTCACCTATGCTGTTTCAAGGGAAAACCCCTTCATCCAAGAGAAAAAAGAAAGGTGAGGAAACTGATTCACTGATTGGTTCATCTGTTTTCTCCTTTCTCTGTTCCCAAGTGTAGCCCACCCACCGTACCATAATATAATGGTTGATAATTCCTATAGTGTTCCACCAGCAGTCTATAGCTCAGTGCCCCATGTATGTTTTTACATGTGTGCTTAATTCTCTTAATTCTTCTTCTCTTTTTGATATACAAAAAACTGCATCCATAGAGATATCCGTCTGGTGTGAACACTTGGCTGCTTATGCCCCTATTTCCATTGAGAACAAATGGAGTTTATGCCATCAGACATTTTGAACAATATGATTGGACATATTGTAGAAACCTATTTCAGTAGATGGTCATTCATGTAATGTCTATGGCCGCCTACTTTCTAGTGTGATTATCGGAGCTTGTAAGGAATCATCACAGGATTGGCTTTCTGTAAGCACAAACCTAGAGAACTAAGAAATGCTACAGGTTCTATAGTAATTGCTCTTTGTTAAAACCTAAAATAACCCTTTAATATTCTGCTCTCTTCTATCTTCTATGGAGAATGGTTGAGAAAGTTTCTTAATTCTTTCTTTCACGGATTCAAAAAATGTCACTGCACCATTTCATAATATTGTTCTACATTTGTGTAGCTGATCTTCCTCAAAGGACATCTACCACCAAATTGCTGATGGTAGATTGTCCTAAGTAGACTGCTTGTTCTGTCTAGGGAATGGGGGATGGGAGGGGGGGGGTCCCTGGCCGGAGAAGGAGGCGGCTTGTAGCGGGGGGAACTTAAAAGTCGGGGAAGCTGAGAGGCACGCGGGCGCATCAGTCTGAGGGCCTCCGGCTGTTTTACAAGGTTAATATTTCATTATTAACCCCTACAGGACTCGGCCTATTTTGGCCTTTAGGAACACTATTTTGGCAAAAATTTTGAAAAATTCTTTATTTTCAAAGTTCTAAATTCCCTACTTTTGATGCAGATATTCATAGCACCCAAATAAATTCAATCACTTACATTTCCCAAATGTCTGCTTTATGTTGCCATGGTTTTATAAGATTTATACTAGAATGTTATGAGGCTCAGAATCTGGGGCCATTTTTCGCATTTTTTTGGAAAAATCGGAAAAACCCGTATTTAGATGGAGCTGCTCAACTTTTAATTGACACAGAGGCCTAAATAATAGCGAGACTCGTAAATTGCCCCATTATGAAAACTACACCCCTCAACGTATGAAAAACCACTTTTAAGAAGTTTGTTTAACCCTTTTAAGTTTTTTAGGGGTTTCAACAGAACTGAGGTGCGGTCTACAAATTGAAATATTTTTTGACAATACATTCATTTTGGATGAAAAATTAAACATTTGAAATGGATTAAATGAAAAAAAGGCTCCACAAAGTTTTTGATACCCAATTTCTCCTGAGTACTGATACCCCATATGTGGTGGTAACCGGCTGTGTGGCCGCACGGCCGGCATAGAATAGGAGGAGATTTAAGGGGCTTATTTTTTGCCAGAGATGCACTTTTCTGTTACATAATTTTGGGGCATTTATAGCTAATTGGTGAGATTTTATTAACTCTTTGTTGGTGGAGGAAATGAAAATCATAAATTTTTTGGAAGGTTTTTTTTTTTGGGGGGGGTGGGGGGGGTTGGGCGTTTAATCATATACATAAAAAAAGTATATTTGTATTCTATGGGTCGCCACAATTAAAAAAAAAAAAAAAATACCTCATTTGCATAGTAAAAGTAATGTTCATTTTAGCATCACCATCTTTTCATATGCAGAACTTTTTTTTATTTTTTGGCTGCCGAATCTGGTTAAGGGCTTATTTTTGGGAAAGAGTTGTTCTTTTTTTAATAGTCTTATTTTACAGTGCTTATCATTTTTTAAATCACTTTTTAGAGCATTTTTTATAAAGTATTAATTAAAAATTCTTTTTTCGGCGTTTACCGTGCTGGTCTGTTTTATTTTCAGATTGTTATGGACGTGGCAATACCAAATATACGTAGGGGGTTTTCTGTATATTTATTTATTTTTTCTTATGTTTAAATTTTTGTGTTTTTAACTTTTATTACCATATATACTCGAGTATAAGCCTAGTTTTTCAGCACAAAAAATTGTGCTGAAACCCCAAACTCGGCTTATACTCGAGTTAAAGAAAATATCAAATCTCACCTTTCCGGTATTCCCCTCTGCTGGCTATATACTGGGGAAGGGGGCTGGCTATATACTGGCGGATATGGGCTGGAAGGCTATGTACTGGGGGGCTGTGACCAATGCATTTCCCACAGTTGGCTAATACTCGAGTCCATAGGTTTTCCCAGGTTTCTGTGGTAAAATTAGGGGCCTCGGCTTATGCTTGAGTCGGCTTATACTCCAGTATATACGGGTACTTTTATAAACTTGAACTTGAAAGTCCAATATGCTGCTTTACAATACTTAGTTTACACTTCTCTACAGTGAATGTCTGAGCATGCAGACGCATGCGCAGACAGTTTACAGTCAGACCCAGAAGGTGAGCCGGTGCCAGAAGCGGGAGGTTATAAAACGTCCCGGTGCGGGAAGTATCTACCTGCCGGGATGTACTATAACGTCCTGGTGCGCATAGGGGTTAAAGATCCCAGAAAACTTGTTAAAAATAGTCCCTAGACCAGTGATGGGATGGCGAACCTATGGCACGGGTGCCGGAGGTGGCACTCGGAGACCTTTTTGTTGGCACGCTGGTGAACTTTGTCCTGAAGTAACAGCCTAACAGGACTTGAATCTTCCTGCAGTCTTAGACAATTGAGATGCAGGTCTCAGCACTCTTTTAAGGTAACGTATCCTTGACTGATTGGAACTGCAAGAGGCGTAAGAAGGTGTGAACAGATCCAGAATATTTTTGGAGGTCTTACTGCTGGCCCGACGATTCTTTCTGTACAGAGAGACCCTGGAGAGGAGCTACAATGATACCTGAATTTACCCTCCTGCTTTCAACTGTTTTGGTGTCCTCAGGGGACACAGGAACAACAGGAGCAAAAAGTTACTGTTTAAATTGTCATGTTGTCACCCGGTTTTGGTTGTAGTTTGGGCACGCGGTCTCTAAAAGGTTCGCCATCACTGGTCTAGGGCAGTGAGAGCGAACCTTTTATAGACGGAGTGCCCAAACTACAACCAAACCCCACTCATTTCTCACAAAGTGCTAACATGGCAATTTACAAAGTAACTTCTTGCTCCCTTCTCTGTCGTAGCTTTCGATCGTACCAGTATCCTGAGAACTCCAATACAGTAGAAGGGAGCGACAAAATCTGGTTCCCTTCAATAAGAAGAATTTTCAGGCTTAGAGCAGGAGCTAAAATGATAATGCAGATCTGCCCACGCCTTCCCATTCCTCCTGTAGTCTCAGGCACCACTGAGCGCAGCAGGTCGTGAGCTGTCTGGGAATCCATGAAGATACCTTGCGTCCTCTTTGGAGATGGCCTCGGTGCCCACACAGATGGCTCTGAGTGCCAACTCTGGCACCCGTGTCATAGGTTTGCCACCACTGCCTTAGGGGTTAAGTGGGAGCCCTTCTATTGTGTCCCAGCACGTCTTCTCCTCGGAATAAAATACTTTATAAGAATATGCAAATGAGCTGGAGGCACTCAGGCCTCCAGATGAAATATGCACCCACCCCCTTCACTGATATTCTGTCGGCCGTCTACAAGTGCATCAGACTCCTTGCGCAGCCGCGCTAATCACATAAAATATGACATTTCCCATCTCACTCTTGTTTTTTCTTACAGAATGTGAATCCCAAAGTAACACCCCAGAAATGAAAAGGTCCGCACATGAGCTTCCCGGCACAGAAGACTCTCCGTTCAGCAATGTACCTGGAAAGCGCACCATAAGTCGAACCTACACCCGGAAAAAGCTTATAACTTGACCTCATGGGACCATCCCCTAGACTCAGTAGTGATACAATGGAAGCTAAAATGCACAGAACATGTGAAAAAAACACAATTACTTGTGACAAGACTGCGGTCTCCAGCACATGGGGAATAGCACCCTCCTTTTTGAAGAGGTTTGTGTATCCTCTGTATAAAGCTTATATTTTTTTGTTTTACTACAGATAATATGAACGTGTGTAAATAACTGAACAAGATGGATGTAAATGTATACGTGTGTTTTTTTATATGTGAGATGTGTAGATTGTATGTATATACCATATTAGAGCTGAGAATACTTTTAATAAGGTACTTTTGTAACAATAAACTATCATTTCAAGAATAAGGTCTTGTTCCTTCCGTCATGGATGAATAATTGTTAAAATACGTATATGTATACATAATTATTAAGGTATTGGCCCTAGATTATTTTTTATTTTTACAGTTTGCAGGGCAGGCTATTATGTTACAATATTTTGGGTCATCCAACTTTTTATGGACACCTGACTTGCAGATGACCCCTAGTCAGAGACAGACCTCTGACCCCTGGTGAAGCTTTCTGAATGCTTTATGCAATTTTTTTTTTTTTTTCGGCTGCTGTTATAATTCTGAAATATACCAGTTCTGACTTGCATACAAATTTAACTTAAGTACAAACCTAAAGAACCTATCCCGTAGGTAACCCAGGGACTGCCTGTAATAATTTTCGCTATCCTAAATAAGTGGAAGGAAAACTGTGAAGAGTGAATGGAAAAAGCAGGGCAGCAGAGGGCAAATAACGTGTGACTTATAAAAAAGCTCTCACAATAATATACCAATGTTATCTTCTCTGTCTCTCAAGCATCAATTGTTTTAAGAATTTTTTTTATAAAAGACCACATTTCCTCAACTCTTATAAAACGTAAAGGATCACACTATGCAGCCAAATATAAACTGGGAACCAAGTCATCAGCACCAACCCCACAATGTCAAGTGAAAACTCCTAAATTTTTTGGGATGGCCTACCAACCAGTTGCTTCCTATGGGTCTATTTATACATCAGTCAATGGATCTGCAAAAAAAATGACTTTTTTTTTGTTGTTGTTAGGAAACCAACTGGACAGAAAGTTGATTGGAAACCATCCTATTTTATTTTTTGAATGTGGAAAAAAATGACTTTTTTTTTTTATTAGAAAAAATACTTTTATTCTCTTATTAGAGTATATAGAGGTCAAACAGCAGTGGGCCACACACTTTCAGCCATTAAAGGGTTAATCCTTCAGATCCCTCCCTGTGTGTGACATCATAATATGACACGTGTAGACACGCCCTCAGTGGTCACAGATGTTGTGCTGATGTCATAATTACTGAAGGTTCCATAATATCTGGCGCGCTGCTGTGCCCGCTGCCATTTTGTGCCATTGGACCTTGAGCTTGACTACCTACAATATACCTACCTTGATGCAATTTGGAGGATCTAGCAGGGACGCCCCATCAGCCCAGGACTCATCACCACAGCGCCGCCATCCTCTTCAAGGGGTTGTCTGCCTCAGACCTGGAGCTGCGAGGGAGGAAGGGGACATCCACCACCACATCAGCCAAATTATTCCTCTATAAATTGGGGGAGAGATATTTATTGGCAGTGACCCTCTAAGCCCAGAGGAAGGGCGACCCTTCAGCCATGGCTTCCCTAGAGGTTTCCCCCACAGGGGGTTTTTCCTCTCCTGAGTGCTGAGGGGTGACTCTTCGTGAGTCGGGGGTCTGCCATGGGGTGGGATTATAAATAAAGATTTGGCCATGTAATTCCCAATGAAGTGCGTTTTGTGTATTTGTGTCTTCTTTGGTTTGAGAATCAGGGTCCATACAGGGTCTGTACACATCACATATCACACAGTCATAAGGGAACACAGTCCAATAACTTTATGGGGTAAGGCTGAGTGCTGGGAATCCTATGTAGATGGTAGGAGCTGAGTGCTGGGATCCTATGTATGGATGGAAGGAGCTGAGTGCTGGGATCCTATGTATGGATGGTAGGAGCTGAGTGGCTGGGGTCCTATGTATGGATGGCAGGAGCGGAGTGTGATCCTTTATGGGATGGAAGGAGCGTAGTGCTGGGATCTATGTAGGATGGAAGGAGTGGAGTGCTGGGATCCTATGTATGGATGGAAGGAGTGGAGGTGCTGGGATCCTATGGTATGGATGGAAAGAGCTGAGTGCTGGGATCCTATGTATGGATGGAAGGCTGAGTGCTGGGATCCTATGTATGGATGGAAGGAGCTTGTAAGTGCTGGGGTCCTATGTATGGATGGTAGGAGCTGAGTGCTGGGGTCCTATGTATGTATGGTAGGAGTGGAGTGTGAGGATCCTATGTATGTATGTATGTATGGATGGCAGGGACGTGAGTGCTGGGATATCCTAGTATGGCAGGAGCTGAGGGCAGGGACCCTATGGTATGTATGGGAGGTAGCGGAGTGTTGGGGCCTATGTATGTATGATGGATGGTAGGAGCTGAGTGCGGATCCTATTAATGGATGTAGGCTGAGTGCAGGGGATCCTTGTAGGATGGTAGGAGCTGAGTGCTGGGATCCTATGTATGGACGGTTGGAGCTGAGTGCTGGGATGCTATGTATGGATGGCAGGAGCGGAGTGATGGGGTCCTATGTATGTATGCATGGTTGGAGCGAGTGGCTGGCGGTACATGATGTATGAGTTGGTTGGAGTCTGAGTGCTGGGATCCTATGTTATGGATGGTAGGTATGGAGTGCTGGGGTCCTATGTATGGATGGAAGGAGCTGAGTGCTGGATCCTTTATAGGGATGGGGAAGGAGCTGAGTGCTGGGATCCTATTATGTATGATGGTAGGAGCTGAGTGCTGGGGTCCTATGTATGGATTGATGGTAGGAGCTGAGTGACTGGGATCCTGGTATGGATGGTAGGCGTGAGGCTGGGATCCTATGTATGGATGGCAGGACGGAGTTGTGGGGTCCTCTGTATGTATGATGGTTGGAGCGGATGCTGGGGTCCTATGTATGGATGGTAGGACTGAGTGCTGGGATCCTAGTATGGATGGCAGGAGCTGAGTGCAGGGATCCTATGTATGGATGGAAGGAGCTGAGTGTGAGGATCCTAGTATGTATGTATGGATGGAAGGAGCTGTGCTGGGATCCTATGTATGTATTGGATGGTAGGAGCTGAGTCTGGGATCCTAATGTATGGAGGAAGAGCTGAGTGTGGGATCCTATGTATGTAGGATGGAGGAGCTGCAGTGCTGGGATCCTATGTATGGATGGGAGCGGAGTGCTGGGGTCCTATGTATGGATGGCAGGAGCGGAGTGCTGGGACCTATGTATGGATGGCAGGAGCGGAGTGCTGGGATCCTAGTATGGATGTAGGAGTCGAGTGCTGGGATCTACTATGTATGGATGGAAGGATCTGAGTGCTGGGATCTCTGTATGGATGGTAGGAGCTGAGTGCTGGGTCCTATGTATGGATGGCAGGAGCGAGTGCTGGGGTCATTATGGATGGCAGGAGCGGAGTGCTGGGATCCTATGTATGGATGGAAGGAGCGGAGTGCGGATCTATGTATGATGGAAGGAGCTGAGTGCTGGGATCCTATGTATGGATGGTAGGAGCTGAGTGCTGGGATCCTATGATGGATGGTAGGAGCTGAGTGCTAGGATCCTATGTATGGAGGAAGGAGTGAGTGTCTGGGATCCTATGTAGGATGGTAGGAGCTGAGTGCTGGGGTCCTATGTATGGATGGCAGGAGCGGATGCTGGGGCTAGTATGGATGGCAGGGCGGAGTGCTGGATCCTATGTATGGATGAGGAGCGGAGTGCTGGGTCCATGTATGGATGGAAGGAGCTATGGCTGGATCCTATGTATGGATGGATAGAGCTGAGTGCTGGGGATCCTATGTATGGATGGTAGGTGAGCTGTAGTGCGGGATCCTATGTATGGATGGAAGGAGCTGAGTGCTGGGATCCTATGTATGGATGGTAGGAGCTGAGTGCTGGGGGTCCTATGTTATGGATGGAGGAGCGGAGTGCTGGGATCCTATGTATGGATGGAAGGAGCGGTGCGGGATCCTATGTATGGATGGAAGGAGTGGAGTGTCTGGGATTCTATGTATGGATGGAAGGAGTGGAGTGTCTGGGATCCTATGTTGGATGGAGGAGCTGAGGTGTGGGATCCTATGTATGGATGGAAGGAGCTGAGTGCTGGGATCTATGTAGGGAGGGGAGCTGAGTGCTGGGGTCTAGTATGGATGGTAGGAGCGGAGTGCTGGGGTCCTATGATGTTGGTAGGATGGAGTGCTGGGATCCTATGGATAGGGAGGTAGGAGTGGATTGCTGGGCCTATGTATGGATGGTAGGAGTGGAGTCTGGGGCCCTATGTATGGAGGTAGGATGCTGGGGTCCTATGTATGGTAGGCTGAGTGCGGGATCCATGTATGTATGGTAGGAGTGAGTGCTGGGGACCTATGTATGGATGGTAGGAGTGGAGTGCTGGGGTTCTATTACGGTGGGATGGTAGGAGCTGAGTGCGGATCCTATGTATGGATGGTGGAGTGGAGTGCATGATCCTATGTATGTATTGGTAGGAGTGGAGCGCTGGGGCCCTATGTATGGATGGTAGGAGTGAGTGCGGGCCTATGTATGGATGGTAGGAGTGGAGTGCTGGGGTCCTATGTACGGATGGATGGTAGGGAGCTGAGTGCTGGGGTCCTATTTACGGATGGATGGTAGGAGCTGAGTGCTGGGGTCCTATGTACGGATGGATGGTAGGAGCTATGTGGGGTCCTATGTACGATGGATGGTAGGAGCTGAGTGCTGGGGGTCCTATGTACGGATGGATGGTAGGAGCTGAGTGCTGGGGTCCTATGTACGGATGGATGGTAGGAGCGAGTGTGGGTCCTATGTACGGAATGGATGTAGGAGCTGAATGCTGGGGTCCTATGTACGAATGGATGGTAGGAGCTGAGTGCGGGGTCCTATGTACAGATGGATGAATAGGAGCTTAGTGCTGGGTCCTAGTGACGGATGGATGTAGGAGCTGAGGCGGGGTCCTATGTACGGATGGATGATAGGAGTGATGCTGGGTCCTATGTACGGATGGATGGTAGGAGCTGAGTGCGGGGTCCTATGTACAGTATGATGATAGGAGCTTAGTGCGGGGTCCTATGTACGGATGGATGGTAGGAGCTGAGTGCGGGGTCTATGTACGGATGGAGATAGGAGCTGAGTGCTGGGGTCCTATGTACGGATGGATGGTAGGAGCTGAGTGCGGGGTCCTATGTACAGATGGATGATAGGAGCTTAGTGCGGGGTCCTATGTACGGATGGATGGTAGGAGCTTAGTGCGGGGATGCTTTCTATGTATAGTACTTTTTCTATGGTACCTAAGGAAAGGCCCTTATGCACAATTTCAGAATTGACTAAATGGTGTTAGACTGAGCCACCAAGTTTAGGTCCAGAGGACCAGACACTGAACTAATTGAGAAGTTTGTGTCTGGGTCGGTTAATTCCCCTGCTGGTAACGCCGGGGTCAAGGTCACAGTCTCTTTATGAATTCTCAACACAAACATTGAAGATGAAAGAAAAACGGCAAATCCCTGTAGAAGCAAAAGCAAATCTCTGCACCAGGATGGATGGAGGGGGTAAAGTTACATAATTAAACTGCAACCTCTGCACTTATTGGTGACAGGAAGGAACTTGTATGGAGCAATAGTTAAACATGGGATATACAGTGACAGGGAGGGCCGGTCACGTGGGGGGCATTTAGTGAAGTACTAGTGATGTATTGCAATGGCCTACAATCTAAGGATGTTCCCCAGATCTCTCCTGGCAGTTCCCTGGACACACTAGAATGCCCCTGCACTTTCCCTCCATAAGGGATCTGGGCATGTAACTGTAGTTTGGTTGTAATATTTCCTACTGAAAGGTAAACTGCTTAAAGAAGACATGCATGTTGCTAACCAATCAAAGAGCAGCTTTTGTATGTGTAGAGAGAACTTTCAGAAACGGAAAGCTGGTCTGTATTGGTTCTATGAGTAACCACAGTTATTGCATGTGTTGTGGGCCTTGTTCCCCAGGGATGTGTGTACATGATGATAACTGGCAGTTTGGCTTCTTCACATGTTAAGGGGCAACCACTGGGGAGCTGACACTCATAGGGGCTAAAGATTTGGCCATGTAATTCCCAATGAAGTGCGTTTTGTGTATTTCCTGTGTCTTCTTTGGTTTGAGAATCGGGGTCCATACAGGGTCTATACACATCACATATCACACAGTCATAAGGGAACACAGTCCAATAACTGCCCCTATGGATGCAGCTGCCCCAGTGGTTGCACCTTACCCTGTCAAGAAGCCAAACTGCCAAGTTATCAGGTGTACACAAATCCCTGGGGTAACAAGGCCCAACACATGCAATAACTGTCCTGGTTACTCATAGCAACCAATCACAGCACAGCTTTCGTTTCTGAAAGTTCTCTCTAAATACAAAAGCTGCTCTGTGATTGGTTAGCACATGCATGTCTTCCTTTAAGCAGTTTAACCTTTCAGTAAGGAAATATTACACCAAAACTACAGTTACAGTGCATCCAGTATGAAGGGAGAGGGGCATCTCTAGTGTGTCCACGGGCACTGCCAGGAGAGATCCGGGGAACATCCTTAGATGATTGTAGGCCATTGCATTACATCACTAGTACTTCACTAAATGCCCCCCACGTGACCGGCCCTCCCTGTCACTGTATATCCCATGTTTGACTATTGCTCCATACAAGTTTACCCCCTCCATCCATCCTGGTGCAGAGATTTGCTTTTGCTTCTACAGGGATTTGCCGTTTTTCTTTCATCTTCAATGTTTGTGTTGAGAATTCATAAAGAGACTGTGACCTTGACCCCGGGCGTTACCAGCAGGGGATTCAACCGAACCCAGACACAAACTTCTCAATTAAGTTCAGTGTCTGGTCCTCTGGACCTAAACTTTGTGGCTCAGGTCTAACACCATTTAGTCAATTCTGAAATTGTGCATAAGGGCCTTTCCTTAGGTTCCATAGAAAAAGTGCTATACATAGAAAGCATCCCCACACTCAGCACCTACCATCCATCCGTACATAGGACCCCGCACTCAGCTCCTACCATCCATCCGTACATAGGACCCCAGCACTCGGCTCCTATCATCCATCCGTACATAGGACCCCGCACTTAGCTCCTACCATCCATCCATACATAGGACCCCGCACTCAGCTCCTACCATCCATCCGTACATAGGACCCCGCACTCAGCTCCTACCATCCATCCATACATAGGACCCCGCACTCAGCTCCTACCATCCATCCGTACATAGGACCCCGCACTCAGCTCCTACCATCCATCCGTACATAGGACCCCGCACTAAGCCTCCTACAACCATGCTGTACATATGACCCGCACTCAGCTCCTACCATCCATCCGTACATAGGACCCCAGCACTCAGCTCCTATCATCCATCCGTACATAGGACCCCGCACTCAGCTCCTACCATCCATCCGTACATAGGACCCCGCACTAAGCTCCTATCATCCATCTGTACATAGGACCCCGCACTCAGCTCCTACCATCCATTCGTACATAGGACCCCAGCATTCAGCTCCTATCATCCATCCGTACATAGGACCCCACACTCAGCTCCTACCATCCATCCGTACATAGGACCCCCCATACATAGGATCCCAGCACTCAGCTCCTACCATCCATACATAGGATCCCTGCACTCAGCTCCTACCATCCATACATAGGATCCCAGCACTCAGCTCCTACCATCCATCCATACATACATAGGACCCCAACACTCCGCTCCTACCATACATACATAGGATCCCTGCGAAAAAGTGTTTCTGCAGCTATGGTTCTTTTTGGTATTTTTTAATAACTAAAGGGTCCACTGTATCCTATAAGCCTTATTTTCTATAGGATGTACATAGTACTGCTACTCAGCCAATTTCACTAAATATGGATGAGCTGCAGTAACGGACATAGTCCATATACATTTCCAAAAAAAGATTGCAATCACAAATTCTTTGGTATTATTATCTTCATTTAATTTGTCTTCAATGGAAAAACCACAAAAATGATTGTCAAAAAGCCAAATTGGATATAATTCCACACCAAACATAAAAAAGGGGGTGGACAAAAGTATTGGAACTCTTTGAAAAATCATGTGATGCTTCTCTAATTTGTGTAATTAGCAGCACCTGTAACTTACCTGTGGCACCTAACAGGTGGGGGCAATAACTAAATCACACTTGCAGCCAGATGAAATGGATTCAAGTTGACTCAACCTCTGTCCTGTGTCCTTGTGTTACCACATTGGGCATGGAGAAAAGAAAGAAGACCAAAGAACTGTCTGAGGATTTGAGAATCAAAATTGTGAGGAATCATGAACAATCTCAAGGCTACAAATCTATCTCCAAAGACCTGAATGTTCCTGTGTCTACCGTGCGCAGTGTCATCAAGAAGCGTAAAGCCCATGGCACTGTAACCTCCCTAGATGTGGACGGAAAAGAAAAATTGATGAGAGATTTCAGGGCAAGATTGTGCGGATGGTGGATAAAGAACCTCGACTAACGTCCAAACAAGTTCCAGCTGCCCTGCAGTCCGAGGGTACAACAGTGTCAACCCCTACTATCCATAGGCATCTGAATGAAAAGGGACTGTATGGTGGGATACCCAGGAAGACCCCACTTCTTACACGGAAACATAAAAAAGCCAGGCTGGAGTTTGCCAAAACTTACCTGAGAAAGCTTAAAAATTTTTTGGGAAAAGCCTCAACAAGTTTATAGGAGAAAAAAGAGTCCTTCAAAGAAAAGCACTCTCCCTACAGTCAAAAATGGCGGAAGTTCTCTGATGTTTTGGGGTTGCTTTGCTCCCTCTGGCACTGGACTGTGTGACCATGTGCATGGCATTATGAAGTATGAAGACTATCAACAAATTTTGCAGCATAATGTAATACATGCCACTATTTCAGAATCTACCCAAAAAAAAAAACTCTCTTTTCAATTTCCTGGACAATCCCTTTAAAGCTTCAGAGTGTGATCTACTTTACTTTCCTTAGTAATCGTTTTACAGCTGTTTAGCTGGAAGTGTCCATAGATTTTATATGGCCCTGCGGAGCAGTAAAGAGATGCTGCTGTTTGTACAGCTGGAACCTATAGGCCGCTATGGTCGGGCAATGAAGTGCTTGGATTTCTGTATATTTTGTCTTCACTTTGCCCTGTCATGAAACATAAGAGGCTATATGTTCACATAAATAGTCGTTTTATCACATTAGTATGCGCACATTGTGTTGGCCGGTGTGGTATGAATGTCTGAGGCTATGGTAATGCCAGTAATCGACAAACCTAATAAAGCACGTTCATAAGTGTGCCGACCCCCGCAGCCCTCCGGTCCAGGTATGAATTTATGTTTGTGGACTGGAAGGTCTCCATCTATCCCACTTTTCTCTTTGTATACATTGCACACCAGTCTTACAGATGTACGTTGTGACGGCACAAATAAACTCTTATTTATCTAAGACCAGTTTTGATACTCAGTATCCAAAATTTGTTGATAGATGCCAAACAGATTGAAACTTCAGGATTGCCGACATAGTTGGGGTTACCTTTGGGAGCCAGCCTGCCAGTTCTGAAAACTCTTCTGTATTCTCATCTGAAAGATTTTTCTGTTCTTAATCCGTACATTTTTTTTGGATACATTACATACATTTTTCCTAGATTAACCACTGTAGGTAGCATGAATTGCAGCCTTGTTATAGAAAGACTGTGGATATTCTGTATGCCACTAGAGGGCAGTGTGGATTCTTTTTAGTTGCCTTACTATACATTTATTTTAACATTTTTATCTTAATAAGACATCAGGGCCTGGCGCCAGCACTGGGCATACCTGGGCAAGTGCTGGGGCCCAGAGCTGCTGGGGGGGGGGCCCACAGAAGGAATCCATGGGAGTGAGGGGGGCTATATCTAATGAATCCATAGGGGGTGAAGGGGGCTGTATATAAAATAACCATGAGGGGGCTGTTTGGGATGATAAACTAGGGAATATGTTAGGGAATAGACTGTTTTAGTTTCTGAATTTTTAATGCTGCCACATGATTTTACTGTAAAGGGGCCCACTAAGGCTCTGTCGCCCAGGGGCCTACTGAAACTTGGAGCCGACCCTGTAAGACACCATGGACAGTGTATACTGATGATCTATGCTCTTGCCCCAATACATCCTGAAATCCCATACTATCCAAATCACAGAAGAACCCAAGTAAAAATCTTCTGTATAAATTGTTACATTAGTCTGTTGCCCTATTTTTAATAAGCATCACTTGTCAAGTGGCATCTTAATTGTTCGAAAAAGTTGATTAGTCAGAACCATGGCCAATCCCTTCAATTTTCTCCTGCTGAGCGTCAATTTTACTGGATTACTGGCACATGAACTTTTACTATTGACGTGCACAAAAGATGCACAATACAAGTCTATGGGGACGCATCAAAAACACATTGGGGGTCATTTATTATGGCCCTTTGAATGGAAAAAGGCAGTGTTTTTTTTTCTTGTTTTCCTCTCTGCGCCGCTTGCACCTGAATTTATTAATTGTTGGTGCCTTAATATTGGTGTTTTCCAAAACTCTTGACTAAACCTTTCAGTCTGTGCGCCAATTCATTAGTCCCTGAAAATCACTGTAAAAATGGATAAAACTCTTCCAGGAGACTGGAAAATCGTCTGTTCTTTACTGACCAAGCTCTGATGATTTCTGCCGCGCTGTGTGAAAGGGATTTCAGTATGGGAGGTTCCTGAATCTGGTGTCTCCCCCTAGTTGTTACACTGGACAAGACAAGGATACTCCAATTATGTAAAATAAAGTCAAGAAGAGTTAAGTCCAATAATATAGATTTTTTTTATCTAAAAACTGCAACTCTCGCTCCTCTTTTTAGGGGGGAAAGTTTTCATATATTTTATCTGCTACAGGGAATTGTTTCTTCTCCTCATACCACCTCTTTTTGGTTTATTTTAGACCAAATTATGCCGTATTTAGGAGAATTTAATACTTGTCAAGTGAGTCATATCTCCGGGAGGGACCTCTTTTATGTTTTTACTGCCCCCCTGATTGCTCACAGGAACCTGTCACTACTGCTAAAGAGCAGGAGAACCTGAGCAGATTGAAGTTTATTTTTGTAATGTAAATGTAATGTTAGTGAAAAAATCTGCTCATTCTAGGTTTAGGAGTCTAGTGAACAGTCCTACTCAGTGACTGATGTAGTTATATGAATATTTCTATAGGTAAAGCTGACCCCACCCACTGCACTCTCCAGCCCAGAATGAGCAGAGGTCTGGATGAATACATTAGTAGTTATACTAAGTAATTTGTGGGGATAGGCAGGGTTTGGATCACTTTGGCCTTAAAGGGGCCCCCACCAAATGTGGGTGAATCAGGCATTTGCATGACCGCCCAAACCACCCACGGTATATTGGGGTCCAGCTCTATGGTCTGGTACCCCCTAGACTTCAGTCTATGGCAGAGCAGCCCTCGCTATGTCATAGACCATCGGGGGTGTACTTACTGGGTTGCTGTATATATTACAGGCAGTCCCCAGGTTACATACAAGATAGGGTCTGTAGGTTTGTTCTAAAGTTGAATTTGTATGTAAGTCAGAACTGTATATTTTATCATTGTAATCCCAGCCAGAACTTTTTGGTCTCTGTGACAATTTGATTTAAAAAATGTTGGGTTGTCATAAGAATCAATATTAACAATAAAGCTTCATTACAGACACATTTGATAACTGTTTCAGCTGTTTATTGTAGCCTAGGACTAAAGTACAATAAATTACCAATATCCAGAGGTCCGTTTGTAACTATGGGTCGTATGTAAGTCGAGTGTTCTTAAGTAGGGGACTGCCTGTAATTGCTGGGGAGCTGTATATAGTGATTACTGGGTGGCTGTATATATATTTATTGCTGGGGGGGCTGTATATAGTAATTAATGGGGGCTGTATATAGTTATTTCTGGTGAAGCTGTAAATAGTGATTGCTGTTCCCTGTCTGGACTACATTCAATGGGGGCCCCCACCAACCTTAATCTGGCCCTGGGGATAGGTATCATTGAGGAATCCACTTTTACAGTCCATCATTACTGGAGTGTACTATATAGACCACTATTGATCCATTTAGAATTTGGGATAAAAAGAACATACGAATAATGAATCTTGAAAGACCAGCATTCACTTAGGTCTCATTCATATGGACGTACCAGTGTTGTTTCTGCACGGATGTTGTCCATCTTGTATCCACATCTGTCAATTTTTAATCTTCACCCACAGTTAGCACCCCTAGGAAGGTTATTGACTACAATGGAGGTCTGTGGTCCACATGCGAGAAAAAATCTGCAATTTTATTTCACGTCATTGAAAAACAACATACAAGTGAATCGACATCTCAGAAACAATAAAACAAGTTGGCAACTTTGAAAACACCTAAATGCCAAAAGGGTGGCATTTTGGAAAGCTCCACCTCTGTATAGTCGTCAGATTTTACTACACACATGCAGATCTGCTGGCTAATATTTCATGTTTTGACTGTCACATTCTTCCCAGAGCTTCTGTGCTTCTAGAAATCTGCCCCAGATCTGCAATGTCCAATCCATGTTGTTCTTCAGTCCATTACTGTTGGAGCTGCTGATCTGTGTGACACCTTCAGAGGTTAAGCATATAGACAAGCCAAGTCTGAACAAAGGCAGAGAAGTCCCAGAGGAGCAGAGACAAAACAAAGCTTCTCTGTGCTACTGAATGGTCTTTTTTGTTTTCAGATCTCTGTGAAATTACAGAACAAGATTCCTGACGTTGCCCTTTAATTACACGAAGCTGCCGGCGGTTGTCGCAGAATAAGCAGATCTGATGGTGATCCGGAAGTCTACGGCTTAGGGCAGCATTTGCATTTTATATATTTGAACTTCTATAGTTTGATGGGATATTTTATAATATATTTATGACAATTTTATGATTTATATAAATTGGTCTATTTCACTTTAAGACTAAAACAACACATGTATTGTTGGAGATGTAGTGTTGTACACACTGTATACTAGTCTAATATACATAATTACATAGACTGAATTTAAAATTACCTGTTTTACTATAACATAGTACTAAATGCGGGGTTAGTAGATATGTCTATTGCTCTGCATATCCACACAATATTCCATAAGTGCCATATGTGATGTAGGTGCCAAGGTCAGTACATGGTACCAATCCCACAATCTTAAGAACTGCTTCCTGACCCTATGTCATAGAAAGGCCGGCTGCACCCAAACTTGCGTCATACAGAAATATGATGTAAGGACTCCCTGTCTTCCAGCCTAACAGCAGTACAGGTATTGTAACTGTTTCTGCCTATATTTCTACATGATGGAAGGATTCCCATCCACTGCACGATTAGGGGCATTTCCAACAGTTTTTTGTTGCTTTTTTTCCTTGCTCATGTGCGTTATTTGTGGTGTCAGTATCACAATATTTGTCTTTTTCCTACACTCACCCCTTATTTTTTTGAGGGGGGAGGGGGACACACAATTTGAGCTTTGTAATCCCAACACATTTCCTGCACTTTTAGTTTCCTGACACTCTTTTTGGTGCACACTTAGAACTGCAAAAACTGGTCTACAGAGACCTATTTCACCTTCATGAATGTAGAGTTAGTTCAGACCATTTTGGGTCGTGCGACAATTTGTTGTGCCATGATTGTATCCAGCCAGCCGAAGGGCAATTTTAGACTACCATGTCCATTTTTAAAATCACAAATAGCATGCAGACATGAAAAACACTGACTGGCTGATCTGTTACTGAGAGGTTTCTGTGCATTTATCATTCTCTTTCGTGGCTTCATTTGGGAATTCTAAACAAATCCAAACTGAAATTCCTAGATGGAAATTCCTCTTCAATGGTAGCACATGCAAACTATATGGAAAAAAATATCTTACCCTGAATAGAGGGTGCTATACTTGTGCCCATACTCAAACCAAAATTTTGTGGAGACCTAAAGGTCCCTTCTTTCCATGTATGGCAGACAGTACTAGAATGATGCATCCCTGTTGAAGCATTGGAGTCCAAGAGACTCAGGGCAGCTTTGCTGCAGCTTGTGATATTCCATCCAGTAAAGGGTTAAGCAGAGCCCTGAGCACTCACCTGCTTCTGGTTTAAAGCTCACATGTTTCTTGGGTAACAGTTTTCCATAAACTACTTACACGGAAAGAAACAAAGGTTAATTCTTATGAACAAGAGGGACTTTTTATTAACAGAGCTGATTTATAAGGAGCTTGGGTTTGACTATTAACATGTGAATGGAGGTCTAGTAAGAGTAAGGCCTCCACCATTGTCCACCACTTAAGGGCAACCTAGCTAAGCTATGAGATATCCAGTTACATCACAGAAATAAATTATGCATGTAACTTTTCATGGACATTCGGATACAATATTACAGAAATTAGACCAATTAAATAAGTACTGCATATTTTGTTTGAGGAAGACACTATGGTCATAAAACCTCCATATTATACAAGACTTTTAATAAGGCTACCCGCACACGAATGAGACAATTCTTAGGGTGCGGTCACACGTTGCAGTTAAAACTGCATCTCAATTAGTTTTGGGTTGGTTTTAGGTGGTATTACTTATTTTAACAAGTTAAAGACATCAAATCAACAGGTGAATGGCATTAGTGGAACAGCTTTCTCCTTCAAAATCAAATTCACCCATTCAGCTCATGTCTTTCACCTGTGAAATTGACAAAACTGCACCTAAAACCATCTCAAAACTAATTGCGATGCAGTTTTAACTGCAACGTGTGACTGCACCCTCAGCCTTGAAAAAAATGATACCTCTCTGTTGGTATGTGTTGTATCTGCTCGTACCTATGAAAACTAAAACCTGGTCCACAAAAAACAACCCCTCAGTTTTCTATTAAAGAAAAACCTTTAAAAGTTATTATTTTCAGAAAGCGCTTACATAAAAATATATATTTTATATATTCTACAAAAGTAATGAAAGTTTAAAAAATGAATAATAATAATATCACTGTGATTATACTGATCAACATAATAAAGGAAATGAATTATTTATGAAGGTAGGGTGGCGAAAGTGCCGGTTTGTTGTAGGACGCGCTTCCCAAGAAAAGGATTCGATATCAACTGCTTGGTTTTGATGAGGTTTTTATTCGGTTTATAAAATTGGACTACGCGTTTCGGGGGTGGTCTACCCCCTTCATCAGGTCCGTAAGATTTACACCAGGCAGCCCATCCACACTGGATCAAGCAGCCAGCATACTCTGGACCAAGTAAGTTCCCCAGCAATCCCCCACTCTGCCATTATTTGTCTCAGACTCTAACCCTTTCCCCTCCATTTCCCTTAATAGCTTACCCCTGTTGGACCACTAATTATCCCATCAGCTTTTCCTAACAACTTTACCCTACAGGTAATTCCCCATGTTTTTATATCTATCCCATATCTGTCCATCTATCAGTCCACTCATTCATATCTGTTCATATCGATCTATCCCCATAACAAGCACATCTGCCTCCAATCATTTATACCTCACGAGAGCGACAATTTTTTCGCCACAAGCTATACTCCCCATATCCTCAATCCAGACAAATTAAACATCTATTCTCTGATGCAATGTTTATATAAATTTACATATATGTTTATATATATTTATATTCTTTTTATCATCTTATGTATCTATGATTCGCTTATTCCCATGTACGGACACCTACTTTATTACTTTATCACTATTTTTATCTACATGTGTATATATACGTCCCATTTTATTTCTGTTTAGTAAATCTTACGGACCTGATGAAGGGGGTAGACCACCCCCGAAACGCGTAGTCCAATTTTATAAACCGAATAAAAACCTCATCAAAACCAAGCAGTTGATATCGGATCCTTTTCTTGGGAAGCGCGTCCTACAACAAACCGGCACTTTCGCCACCCTACCTTCATACACTGTACCATCCGGCACCACCCAGTACCGGAACCCGGTTAGACGCTGCATACCCACTCTACCATATCTCCAACCTCTGCTCCAACGCACTAGACACAAGGTGTCACCAGGTGAGCAGATTTCACAAACTTCAATTATTCCTCTCTAAGTATCATATTGCACTAGGGGCGCCGCCCGTGTCTCTTTCTTTATATTTTCCATGAATTATTTATGCCAGTGCTAAATGACCAGTAGTGCATTATAATATAGGCGGTTTGGGTGATAGCCCAAGAGACTGAGAAGGACCTTCACCCATGAAATTTTCGAACATCTGTTCCTACTCTTAATACACATGTACACAAGAGCCATTTCAGGACCTTTGAAGGTCCTGAAACCGCAGATTGAAACCAGACAGACGGAGAGTATCCTCCATTCCCCAAGAATCTGATTCTAGTACCATATGTAGGAAGTGATTCCAGACTTGTAGGGGCTATAACAGGGGTAGGGAACCTATGGCTCGGGAGCCAGATATGGCTCTCTTGTTGGCTGCATCTGGCTCTCAGACAGATCTATAATAAATAGTGATGGCTGCTGCTGTGTCTCTTAGACTAATCACTGGACACAGGCAGCAATGTTACCGCTGCCCACGTCCTTTGTACGACCCAGGTGCCATCGCCGCCATCGTCTAAGCCTGGGTCAAAGAGAAGAGCGTGGGAGCGATGAGGAGCTGGCCGCAGGGAGCGCTGGTAAGTGAATATTCTTTTTTTTTGTGACTACCTATCTACTGGGGGGCAAGTGCTGTGGCTACCTATCTAATGGGGGGCATGTGCTGTGGCTATCTATCTACTTGGGGGCATGTGCTGTGGTTACCTATATACTGGGAGTATCTGCTGTGGCTACCTCCCTACTGCGAGTATGTGCTGTGGCTACCTCTCTAATTAGAGTATGGCTACCTATATACTGGGGTGTGTGCTGTGGCTACCTATATACTGGGGGACATGTGCTATGGCTACCAGTCTAATAGCTGCAAGTCTTTATAGGAAGCCGGGAAGTGGGTGGCACCAATCAGCGCACTGGCCCTTTAAATCCGCGAGTGCAGGAGCGCGTGGTGGGATGAGTGAGCACGGAAAGGGGCACCGCCATGGAGAGGGGCACGGGTGTGCCTGCAATCCGCTAGCAATCTACTGTGGGGCATGTGCATATGCTACGGCTCTTATGGAATAACATTTTAAAATATGCGGCGTTCATGGCTCTCTCAGCCAAAAAGGTTCCTGACCCCTGGGCTATAACATTCATACAGCCCAAGACCCATGGCAGTCTTAATCCCCCCTGTGAATAAGGTACATTTTAAGATAAAAGTTAATCAATGACTTGTATTTTTTCCCCAAATATTGACAGTGCTTTTACAATATACTCTACAAAAACAAGTCTTCTTATCAGTAGACAAATTACATAAACCTTCCAGAATTTTGAGACGAAGTCCAAAATAGACAGCATCTTGTAATGTTGATAATAATTATGGTTATGGAGTTGGCCCAAGTTTATAATTTACCAAATATCCACAGAGTCAGTGATAATTGTCAGATTAGTGACAATTATAGCTGATAACCCTTCCTAATGGAATGGCAGACCCTCCACTCATCTCTATGGAACTGATGAATGCTGCTTATCTTCAGTATTCACAGAGAGTTGACCCAACTGGTGATTGGACCCACATTAATAAGATACTTATCACTTATTCTATACTTGGTATTTTGTCCAGAGGGGGAAAAGTTTTGTAAGGTCCACCAGCTCCATTCCTTCGATCGCTGCATCACCGCTGGTCTTTAGTTTCCAGCTCCACTGAATCATCCCCTCATGTCATTACCGGTTGAGGGAGGACAGGACGGGATTATTGTGGGGCGACCCCTAATAACTATAGAGTCCGAATATTCTTCTATGCATCTCCACCACATACTCTTTTCAGAGTTGTCCTATTAGAAGCTCTTGCTAATAATTTATTTCCCATCATTTACATAATAACATTCACAAAGACCGTAGTTATTGCATCCTAGATTTTCTTTTCTCAGGAATACATGGAAATCGTGGTCCAATTACTCCATTTCTCAGAGGTGAGACCTGGACTCATCCTGTCAATTTCCCTTTCATAATTGTGCTGGTAAATGAGTCAGAACAATGGATTTCAGACACATCGGAATTCCAAGTCTTGTTTGTAAATGAATCACACAAGTAAAGCCCAAAAACAATAGAGGCAGTCAGGCCCGGACTACCCTACTTTCTCCTCCGGCACAATATACGCTTTGTTCCTCATAGGAAGGCAGGAAGCATGGCACAGATACGTTGTGTAACGCTTCTGGAAGTGGATGTTGTATTAATGTGTGTAGATGTACAGAATATGGATGAAAGAGTCTTATGTATATTTGTATACATCCTAACCCCATAGAAAATAATACAAAAATCATACAAAATGAGGCCTCATGCACAGAAATGTATTTTTGGCTTGGGCTCTAGTCATTGTTTTAATGGACCCATATGTTTCAATAAGTTCATGCACAAGGCTGCGTTTTCTATGTGGTCCAGCCACAATTTATACAGCAGGTACCATTCCTGCCCATTTAGCAGCTCAGGCAGCTTTTTCTATTGTCACCTGAGTGTGAGCAGACCTGTCATCAAGACGATGACACATGGGCTGTAAACTATGTACCATGGATCCTTTGTTTATAGCCCGCCATTGCACAGGAAAATTAGGATCACCCTTCTACTACGCAGAATAGAAAGTTATAAAAACTCATAGAAGGGCATACATCAATTTTGGCGCAAGGTTCCTGTTTTTTTGTGCACGATTCATGGGAATCATTTACACTGGGATGTTAGATTGTTGTGTAAGGGGTTAATAAATTGGTGCACGACCAACAAGTTATAGAAATGTCTCCACATTCATGATGGTGCAATAGGACTCCGTAGACCAGCTTTCTGCAATTCTAAGGCTACATTCACACTGATATGTGCCCGCCGTTCAATCGGTGCACGGGAGAGGAGGAAGGGGTGAGCGCTGCTCTCCATAGAAAATATTAGCCGCACGCACGTTGATACGGCCAAAAATAGAACAGGCTCTATCTTATTGCGGCTATGGTTCAGAACAGTGAGCGCTTGTGCGCCATAGCCTTCTTTGGAGGACATACTGCAACCTTGCGGCTTTACATATGTTCCCCCGGCGGTCGTGTAAATGAGCCCTAAGTGTGCACCAAAAACGGTGTCAGAAGCTAGAAGCGCAGGAAAAGTCTTAGGATTTCAAAGCATGCGCCAAAATTGGGTATAGAAAAGGCACAAGTGTCAGAAAGGCACAACTATTGTGGCGCCCACACTTCATAATTAAGGCACAACAGGAGCAGCAAAAAGCCAATTTTCTGTAATGTCTTATTTTAATTGTATATGTACCCCATGATCTGTACATTGATGCGGAATATGGTGGCGCTATAAAAATAAAGCTTTACTATTATACAACCACTGTTTGTTGCTGCTGGTGACTGTGTGGCCCCCACTTAATACTTACCCCACTGATAAATAGATAGTCCTGCTCCTTCAGGCCAGAGTACGGCAATTAATTCTTGTCCGTGTTCTGCGCGTGTTAACAGATGACAGCTACATTATAACGCTGGATAGTTGGCCTGAGAAGTCATGAGAAGATTTGGGTTGTTCGAGCTTTGTGCAATTGGTGGAAGAATTCCTAATCCCTTAGTGAGCTGTAAGAAACTTTTTAGGTTGTTATACAAGAGCGAATGACCTCATAGATTGGATTTGACACAAGTTCTCCTGGAATTGTCAAGAGATATTTGTAACTAGAATTTATTTTATAGCACCATTAACCTCCATAATGTGATTCATATGTAACATCTCAAAGTTCAGCTATAAGGATATGAAGTGTTAACACTGTATATGTAATAACTCTCTGTTGTATTGGTTTATACTGTATTTTACCATGTAACTGTGATCAAATTATAAGATCCAAGCCCTGCTACATTGAGAGTAAGATTCCTTAAACAAGTAAAATATGCTGAAATTTCTAGCAATAGAGAGTAATAGCCAAGGTTATAATAGGAACTGCCCCCCCCCCCCCCCCCCCAATGAGGGTGTGTTGTGGGGGTCACTGGAGTTGGAGGCGTCATTGGGGGGCGGCAATCGGCAAAGACCGGAAGACCCAAGGCTGTCTTATTTTAACCCATTCAATACAATGTGCGATTCGCACATTGTAATGAATGAGGAGTAAAATCCCCATATACTGACATACTGTAGTATGGCAGTATATGGAAGGATCAATCAGACAACCTAGGGTTAAAGTACCCTAGGGTTTCTGAAAAATAGTTAAAAATAAAAATAAAAAAAGTTTAAAAACATTAAATTAAAAAAATCAAAAAATTTAAATCACCCCCCTTTCCATAGATATAAATGTAAATAAACTGTAAAAATCATAAACACATTATGTATCGCCGTGTCTGAAAATGCCCGATCTATCAAAATATGATAACGGTTTTCCACTACATTTAACCCTGTAACGGAAAATAGCGCTCAAAGTCAAAAATGGCACTTTTTTGCCATTTTGAAAAATTTTAAAAAACAAATGGTCAAATGGTAGCTTTGAAAACGGCATCAAAAGTCGCAAAAAATGACACCACCCACAGCTCCATACACCAAAGTATGAAAAAGTTATTAGCGCCAGAAGAGGGTAAAAAAAAATAACTTTGTATAGGAGGTTTTAATTCTTGTAAATGAATCGTACTGACCCAAAGAATAAAGTAGACATGTCATTTGGGGCGCACAGTGATATCCGTAAAATCCCACCCAACTGCTTCCCAGTACACGGCATGGAATAGTAAATACCATCACTATAAAGTGCAATTTGGTATGCAGAAAACAAGCCCAAATAGAGCTCTGTATATGGAAAAATAAAAAAAGTTATGCAAAAACTAAAAAGGGCCTCGGCGGGAAGTGGTTAATTTCCAGAATGGGCATAGGATTACTGAGAGCACACAGGCGAGTATTACACCAGTTAGCACAAGATTGTCAGCATTGGGGTGGCTTGTGGCCTAAAAAGTGCAAAAGACTGTACTTGACAAGTGAATGAGCCTTCATCTTATGAGCATTGCAACCATCGAGCTGTTAAATGTAACTTCACAGCTACCTCAGAGAGTTTGCCCCGTAGGCACCATAACAAAAGAGCTCCCAGCTAAGACCATCAAAAGACCACCACTCAAGGTCCTCACCAATCTTTCTTTGTAGGCCACAATATTGCCTGTTTACCCTTTCACCACCACCACATGGCTGCTGTGTATGTTAAAAGTTTGTTGTTGAATTTTAGGGGCAACCATTAGGGACACATTCACTAAAAAAAAGTGCAAACTTCACTAGGTACAGTTTGCCTGTGTAGTGTGCAGAGGGCACCAGATTCAGGATTTCTGACACACCAACTTCATGAATATGGTCCCTCTGCACTGCCCTGACAGAGTGCATTTAATTTTTTTGGTTCACCTTTAACATACGGCATGCAACACACTTCTGTCGGACTTGCATGTTAAATGTGGCGCATGGTCCGACTGAGCACCAGAATGCCCATTGCAATGACAATTTGGTTGTGTGTGCCACATATGTGGTGCGGACACATATAAAATAATGGGGCAGATTTACTTACCCGGTCCATTCGCGGTCCAGCGGCGCGTTCTCTGCGCTGGATTCGGGTCCGGACGGGATTTATTAAAGGGGTTGTGTCACCATTGCACATTGCTGTAATTGGGTCCAATGCATTGTTAAAAGTACTTTCACCATTTACACTTATTACAAAATCTGCAGGCTTACTGAGATAACTCCTTTTGTTCTGGTTGCTGGCGCCCCCCGGTGGTAGCTGTGTCCCGTCCTGAGCTACAGCTGATCTGGCCGAGTCTGCGCACAGGGAGTCAGTCAGCTGTTCTCCACTACAGATCACTCCACGGGCTCACAGCTCCTCTGCACACTGAGAGATCACCTGACACACTGCAGCCAATAGGAGGTGAGAGAGGAGGAGGGGCAGAGGTTGTGCTGTGATGGCCACTGCTCACCAGCTACACAGGAGCCTACAGCAGCAGATACAAGGTAACTGCAGCCAGACATGTCTGCTCAGAGGAGTCCTCTCCCAACATGGATCATAGCAATGTATCAGCCCTTTCCTCCCTCCACCATTAGTCAGGTCACACAGGAGGCTGCAGAGATAACACAAGTAACAGGCTGAGCTCTGATCTCTCCTGATGCAGTCCTCCTCCTGTACTCTCCTCCATGCACTGTCCCTCCATGTTACCCTGCTCTCCTGCAGTCCTCCCCCTGTACTCTCCACCATGCACTGTCCCTCCATGTTACCCTGCTCTCCTGCAAAGGGGCCCCTGTGCCTGACTAGCAGGGAAGTCGCTAAACATCAGCAACATGTGAGAAGCTGTTATCTATCTATCTCCTATCTATCTATCTCCTATCTATCTATCTATCTATCTATCTATCTATCTATCTATCTATCTATCTATCTATCTATCTCTCTCCTATCTATCTCATATCTATCTATCACATATCCATCTATCAATCACATATCCATCTATCTATCACATATCCATCTATCTATCTATCACATATCGATCACATATCCATCTATCTATCACATATCTATCTATCTCCTCCTCCCCCTGTATACACACTGCCCCCCTCCTCCTGTATACACACTTTCCCCCTCCTCCCCCTGTATACACACTGCCCCACCCCCTCCTGTATACACACAGCCCCCCAGTAAGTAATGTCCCCACACAGCCCCCCATGTTCTCCCCTTCCCTGTCCCCTGTAATGTCTCTCCCCCCTCACCTCACAGATGCAGGTCTGTGTTGTCACTGCTTTCCCCAGTAGGTCATGTGACCATGATGTCATCACAGGTCCTTCAGCCTCTGCAGCTCCTGCCGGGGAAAGCAGTGACTGCACATGTACTCATCGCGATCTGTGTTTGGAGGACACAGATTGCGATGAGAGATGAAAGGAACCTCCTGGGCAGCGGGGCAGATGTCCTGCTGACCCGGGGGCCCGAGTGGGCCCCTCCAGTACCCCGGGGCCCCAGCACTTGCCCGGTTATGCTATGCACCAGTCCTGTGGAACATAACCAGTCCTCAGTGAATCTTCAAATATTAAAAATAACGGTCTGTCTATCACCGTACATAAATCATGCAGAACCCAGGGGTGTATGCCATCTGCCCCAGGTGATTTATCTATCTTAGTGGTTGCGAGGTGGCGCCGTACCTCTTCCTGGGTTAAACTGTTGACATTCCAAAGAGAATTTACATTATTCCTCATTGTGTCTTCCACCAGGGGATTTTCCTGGGTAAAGACAGTCGAGAAGGCGACATTCAGTAGATTGGCCCTTTCCTCATGTCCTTCCACCATATTATTATTCCTAAGGGGACCCACACTCTCTGTTTTTAATTTCTTATCATTTATATACTTGAAAAATAATTTGGGATTATTTTTGCTCTCCCTTGCAATTTTTCTCTCAGTCTCTATTTTTGCGGCCTTTATCTGCTTATTGCTTTCCTTACAAGACTAGTTAGCCACATTGGTTTTTTCTTGTTCCTCTTATGCTTTTTCACGTAAGGTATGTGTTTCTCACAGGACTTTTTTAGAATATATGAGAAAATGTCCCATTTTGTGTTTGTGTGTGTGTGTGTGTGTGGGCGGGGGGATAGCTTTTGTCTCTGAGAACATTACCCAAGTCTTTGCCATTAAGGTCTTCCCTTAGTTGCTGAAAATTTGCCCTCCTGAAGTTTAGAGTGTTGGTTGCCCCTTCCCTGACGCTCTTAGTAAAGCGTTATACAAATTCAATGATATTATGTTCACTATTCCCCAGGTTCCCCCCAACCTGTAGTTTTGTTACCCTATCAGGTCTGTTGGTAAGGATAAGGTCCAGCAGTGCCCCCCCCCCCTCTCTTGTTGGCTCCAGGACTAGTTGCGACAGGTAATTGTCTTTTGTTGTTGACAAGAACCTGGTACCTTTGAAGGACCTGCAGGTTTCTGCCCCCCAGTCGATATCTGGGTAATTGAAGTCTCCCATGATAAGTACTTCACCATGCTTTGAAGCCGCATCCATTTCACTTATCAGCATTTCCTCTGCTGCCTCCATTATATTTGGAGCCTTATAACAAACCCCTAGTAATATTTTATTATTCTTTTTCCCTCCCCTTATCTCAACCCATAGGGACTCCACATTTGCATTTGCGTTACTGATATCATCTCGCAAGACGGGCTTGAGGCAAGAATTCACATATAAACAAACCCCTCCACCTTTTTTATTTATACGATCCTTTCTAAAAAGACTATAACCATCTATAGTAACAGCCCAGTCATAGCTACTGTCCAGCCATGTCTCGCTGATACCCACTATATCAGATTTCCAGTTCCTCCATTTTGTTTGTGAGGCTTCTGGCATTTGTGTACATACACTTTATATGGTTTTCCCTGTCCGTATTCCTTTTGTCCTTATTCCCCAATCTCATTCCAGCCCCCCTTCCTCCCCCATGAACTATGACTCTTCCCAGCTCTCTATGTACACCGTCTATTTGCTCTGCACAAGTGTAGTTGCCCTCCCCCCAGGTCTCTAGTTTAAACACTCCTCCAACCTTTTAGCCATTTTTTCCCCCAAAACAGCTGCACCCTCCCCATTGAGGTGCAGCCCATCCCTACTGTAGAGCCTGTAGCCGACAGCAAAGTCAGCCCAGTTCTCCATAAACCCAAAACCATCCTTCCTACACCAACTTTTGAGCCACTTATTTACCTCCCTGATCTCCCGCTGCCTTTCTGGTGTGGCACGTGGTACAGGCAGTATTTCGGAGAAAATTACCTTTGAGGTCCTTGCCCTGAGCTTATGGCCTAAATCCCTGAAATGAATTTTAAGGACCTTCCACCCACCTCTTACTTTGTCATTAGTGTCAATGTGGACCATGACCGCTGGTTCCTCACCAGCCCCTCCCAGTAATCCGTCAACCCGATCCGCAACATGCCGAACCCGAGCACCCGGCAAACAACACACTGTTCGGTATGCACGGTCTTTGTGACAGATTACCCTGTGTGTTCCCCTAATAATTGAATCTCCCACTACCAGCACCTGTCTGATCTTGCCTGTGCTCCCATTACCCTTCTTACTGGAGCAGACAGTCCCCTGATTGCTAGAGGCCATGGAATAATGAGCACAACTGTTCAAAATCCCAATTTATTTTGGTAACAGAACTTTTTCAGCCATAGAAAGCTAAGATTATTTGATGCCAAAAAGAGAAATTTGGCAGAATTCTGATTCTCCTGCAATATAACTTTCCTGGCAGTGACATAAATCACTTGGTAGTGTTATCCCCAGTGACGCCCATCTATGTTCCTAATGTACAGGTTCTTAAGTCAAAAGGGATTGTAATACGTAAGGTTGACTTGAAGAATAGCTGTCACCAGGAACATAATCCTGATTACATTTACTTCCCTGAGCTGTTTGTCTTTTAATCCATTGACCTATTCAAAAGATTTTGCCCCTAAAATGTTTATATGTGAATACGCTCAAGAGCGTGGATTAAAAAAAAACATATTTAGGCAGTACAATTGGGTCAAGTGGTAATGGAATTGATTGTGATATTCAGCATTTT
Source organism: Engystomops pustulosus (assembly GCA_019512145.1). Lineage (NCBI taxonomy): Eukaryota > Metazoa > Chordata > Amphibia > Anura > Leptodactylidae > Engystomops > Engystomops pustulosus. The sequence goes on along the minus strand of CM033644.1, from coordinate 44,666,802 downwards.
GTGCTTAGTAACAGTAACAGGACGTGTAAAATAATAAATTGGTAAACCACAAAGTAAGTGCAGTGGATTACTGCCACGTAATCTTCAGTTCCAATACCAATAGCCCAGAGTAAGACCCACTGAATAAAGTGTTTTTTGGGCGTTAACAGCCTACGTGCATTATTATCATCAGTATTGTGATACTTACCTCGTAAATCTTTGTGGTTGGTCCTAGAAACATAGGGTTGCCCAGATCTAAGATGGCCACTTCTACTTCCCCTGTTCATAATACGCCTGCGCATTAGTTGCCGGGCAGTTCAATTATGCCCGCACACCTGCTATTTCCGGTCATTTGGTGGGTGCACACACCACTTCCTGTGATTTGTTATAACATGTGTGCTTCAACAGGTGGATCCATCCGGACAACCTGAATTTATGATTGAATGGAGGAGACGTGGGTCAGGTCAGCATACCGATGGGCGGGACTTGGTTTTGTTTTTGTATGCACTATGTATAATGTTCCCTGCAATTATACACTTTTTAATGTACATACAGATTTATGTATTATATAATTTTGTTCACTTTGCACAATGTATCATGTTGTATTTTCACTTTGTAATTGACCAATCAGGGACTTTGGACTTTGTTGGTCTTTAAATAGCTGGTTGTATGTCATACACTTTATGCTTGAAAAAGGTGTAGCATTACACCGAAACGTCACTTTGATGGAATAAAGACTCACCCTCTTTCACATACTTCCTGGAGTGCTGCCTCTTGATACAGTGGCGTAACAACAGTTGTAGCGGTTGCTGTATACGAGTAAGTGTATACGAGTATATAAATATGAGTTTAAAACTTTATGTGTGTATATAACAAATGAATGCGTAAATGTGTGTGATTGTATAAACGTGTCTTTACATATTTGTATAATTTTTCTTTATATGGTAAAGGGGGGGGGGGCATGCAGAAAATGTGATAGACAATAGATTTAATCCTGTAAACTGCTACATTTTCATAACTACTTATTCTTATTACTTTAGTAGTATAATTATGTTAACAATAAAAAAGTAAAGCATCAGCCTCAGCAATTAGTAGGAGATTATCCAATCTTCACACTGACAGACCGGAGGCAAATGAGGAGCCTGGAATTCTTCATAAAGAGACATCTTTTGTTCCCATTGAATAAACCTTCTAATAACAGAGTTGTTTACAGAAAATGAATAGAGGAGAATTTCTTCTTGGTAACACAAAAGGCCAGAGAAGCAGGTCCAAGACTGCGTTACTAGAGCCATAAAACTAGTATCCTATAGGCTGTTAATGGTGACACATCAAACACTATGACCCGGTTACTTATCTTTCGTATTGTCTAGTCATTTCTATTGTGGTTATATATTAGGCTATACCTTCCTGACCATCACTATTCTGCCTCCTTCCAGGAGCAGAATCCTTCAGATGTTGTAATGTTTAGCAGAAAAAACATTTATTACAAAACAAAACACAGATAAGCAAGCAACAAATATAATACAAAATCAGGATACCTGATAACAGAAAGCATAGTGTTCCAAACCTGCTGGCACAGACCCAGGGTCCCAGGGCCGCCAACACGGAGCCCTTACAGCACAGCCCCTCCGCTCTGCTACGATTAGCTGCAGCAAGTTTCTATTTGAATAATAAAGCAATAAGTCAGGGGGATAGGCTGAGCAAAGAGTAGGTCCAACTACAATCCTAGAATAATCCTAGTACTGCTACTACTAACAACACACACAAAGGTAAGGTTCCACAGATCTCCAGGGACAATACCTAACACTGTCTCTTTACATTTGTTTCCATTTGAAAAGGTTCATTATGATGTCTGATCAGACGGAAAAACCTCCTCAAGTCTACACATATTTTCAATATCAAGGTTGGTCAGTGAATCTCTCCTAGATTTTGGACCATTATTTGAGTTTTACACCTCGGCCTTAGTTGCTGTGGTCAATACTGACTGCCGTGTCTATAGTGTTCTATGTGGTTGTCACGGCGAGGACGCCGCCGCCTCGTCACGTGACGTGGGGTGCAACTGTACGGGTTAATTTAGCCTACTCAAACTTGCGCTCACCTTTCACTCAGGACACAACTTGAGCCTAAATCACACCTCATACAGCTCCAGCACCAGATCCGCTGACCAGAAATTAAAATATTTGCTTTATGACTAAGTTTTCTTTGAAGTATAATTTTTCATGTTCTTAGGGAGTCATTTTAAGACACATGAAAAACCATGAGGCCCTTGGAGACAGCAAGTCTACCATTTCACAGGAAACCAATTAGCACCTCTAAGGGACAGAGGAAACTAGTTACCAATTCTTTTGATAAGGGGGGGGGGAGAGAACAAAGGGAATCACAGAGGGGGGTGGGATCTGTTGCCCTATGGTACATGTCCTTAATTACGTTATCTTATAGGGCAAAGGTGACTCTCCTATCATAAGAAGGGAACTCATAACCCATAGTTTATGACAGTGGTGAAATCTCCCCAGAAGAATCATTTTATTATGTTATATTTTGCTATGTGTTAGTAGTGATAAAAACTATAAATATACAGCGATCTATTATTAAACCACCACAAATTACATTTTTGTTAATCTTATCTCCAAAAAAGCTTAAAGGAAACCTACCATCACAGATCTTTTAAGATAGATCCGGTTGCAGGCTCCTCTAATGTAGAGTAGTACAGCCCTTTTTAGGGCAAATGCTTTGGTGGCCCAGAACTTTTATAAATTTGAATTCCCCCAATATGCAAAATTCCTAAAGAGAATGCTGGGGCGTGGAGTAGCTGGAGCTGAGGCTACACGGCGCAGCTACTCCACACCCCAGTAGCCTCTTGCATTGCGCCTACCCTGACATCTTCAGCGCACACTCTTCTGCACAGCTGGGCTCATGCGCAGAATGCAGGCTGCCGGCTGCACGGTCTCGGCTCTGAAGCCAGAGCTACTGCGCATGCACAGAACCCAGCTTCAAAAAATAAGTGCCCGGAGCTACCAGGAGCTGGGTGCTGAAGATGTTATGGTAGGCGAAACTCAAGCGGCTACTGGGGTGTGGAGTAGCCGTGGCGTGTAGCCTCAGCTCCAGCTACTCTACGCCCAAGTATTCTCTTGTATTCTCTTAGGGAAATTAAAATTCATAAAAGTTCTGGACCACAAAAGAATTAGCCCTAAAAAGGGCTATACTACTATACATTAGAAGAACATCCCACTGGATCTACCTTAATAGGTAGATCTCTGGTGGTAGGTTTCCTTTAATGAAAAGTGATGGAGAGTCATGATCGGTGCATTCATCTAACAGGGTGTTACATGGTGTCTCAATCAGAATTCTGACTTTCCAATAATATGTGGGGTATGCAGGTTACCACACACTGAACAGCAATAGCTAATGACCCGAACACAAAACACAATCATTAACCATCGATTACAACTCATCTTCCCATGGTCTGATGTTTCAATCATTTAGTAAGCACTGCTGTGGCATCATTTATCACCTCCACAAATACAAGCAGGAAATTAAAGTATTATATTCATAGATTGTTAGTTCTTGTGATAAGGGCCCTTACTTCTTTTCTTCCATATGAACGTTTGTGTTCATTTGTATATGTCCCTTATGATATGTAAAGCGCCACGGAATATACTGGCGCTATATAGTAAATAATAATAAATGTTATTATCATATAAGTACTGTAAAAATTATTGCTGTGGGTAAATATCTTTTCATCAATGTCTCCTCTGTAGCCAAAAATGTCAAAAGCTTCACCGGCCCAGAGTCCTTATTGTACCATGTGTGACCGGTTTTAACCTTGATGCTATTGAATATTATTGGTGTCTGGTTTCCATTGTGGTCCTGATATATATGATGGCTGACTACACTGATGTTACTTTGACGACATAGGGAATTCTAAAGGAAAAACACCATTGTGAACAGAAGCTAATCTATGACTTTTCCAACAATGGATGTTATTTTGGAAATGTAAAACACTGATCTATTTTATTGGTAAATGAAGAAGAAAGCAAAATACCTATAGCAGAAAAGTCAGTTTTTTGTCAGAGGTTAGCTTAAAGGAAATCAAAGACTGTAAACCACTTACATGCTGGTGTGTTCCCGCACTGGCCATAACTGCTCTTCTTTTAGTTTCTTATGTCCTTGTTTTTATATAAAAAAGGCTTTAAAATTATACAAATAAGCCTCAGGGGCTCAAGGCTCAATTAACATCTATGAAGCCTCTATAAACCTTTTTTTGGTAAAAAAACAGAAGATAAAAGGATGACAGAGGATGCAAAAACAAGAATACAAGTGTAATTGGTTTACAACCCTTAATCCTGGTAGTAGATTTCCTTTAAAGCACATTTGGAAACAGTGTTTATTCCTCAATTTATCTCCAATTTTCTGTTAATATTTCAAATTTATGTAACTAGTAAGAAACAAATAAAAGGGAGTTTAAATTCGGAATCTGACTACAAAAAGTCTATTTGTTGTCTGTTACCATGGAGACATATACTAAAGTTCTGCATTTGAGTTCTAGACAAATGGACACAATCTTTATAAGCCCATATTCAATCACATAACTATGGCTCTGCCCATCTCACCTACTATTGTTTAGCTTGTAATTGGCAGCGGATGACACTAAGCTCATTAAAAAAGAATAGGGTAGGACCAATAGGAGTTGGAAGAGCTCCACAGTATCTGCCCGACTATTCATCTTTCAGATTGGCAGAGGGTTGTCCATTGGCAATACACAGCATGCAAATAGCGAACTGAGTGGCAGCGAGACTTCGGAGGAGCTGCTCGACTGTGTGGAGCTTGGATCACAGGTAAGTCAACCAGGTCAACTTATGACGATCAATGGGTCACCCATGTTTTATAAAGTTCTCTATATCCTTAACATATTGCATTTGTGACTTGGAAATTATCATTGTATTGCAATAGCCTGTAGCCTTTGGAGAAACAGGTTTTATGTCACCACGAGGCCTGGAAATTATTAAACTGTATTTATGAGTTCAACATCTAACTTTTTGTCTTCTGTATTTTACTCTACCTTCAAATCTATAATATTAAATAATAATAATTCTTTATTTATATAGTGCCTACAGATTACGCAGCGATGCACAAAGCATGCCAAAAATATAACTTGTATATATTTAGAGGTGTCAATGTCTGATTGTACAACAGTGTGTGTTTTATAAATGTATATTTTTATAAACTATTATTATAAATTATTTTATTTCTATTGATCCACATTAATGATGATTACTAAGTCATGTTTAATTTTTTTTTGTAATATATTAACATTTTGTGAAGGTAGCCACAGGTAGTTAAGATACTCTGATTTATCGCCCACTTTTTATAGTCCTAGAGCCTGCCATTCTCTACCAGACAAACTGGTAACACAGCTCAGTAATTACAGCATTACTAAAGGATACTCCGGAATCCAGGGAACCATCCAAAGGGTTATTGTTCGGAGCTCCACTCAAGCAGTGAGTTTTCTCCTCATTTTCTGTAACATCTAATGGCATCTCCTGAATGTTCTGCGCTGATTTAATTAATAAGCCTGACTGAGTAATGCCTTGTGACGCCTAATCCCAACCCGATGACTATAGAAGCTTTGGGCTGGCGTCCTCTGGGCATAAACATTGTGATTACATCCATGCCTCCAAACCATAGTTTGAGATTTTAGAAGTTTCCAACAATTTTCAACGCTGACTTACTTTGCTGTTTTACTTACAAGTGTTCAACGGTGAGTATGATGTAGTGACTGGGGTAAGTGTGTGCCGGTTATTTCATTATTGGGAGACCAGCACTCAGTCTACGCTATCAGAGATCATAATGATCCATGGCAGAACAGGAAACAGATGCTTTTCCGCTTGGAGATAACATGCTTATCAGTCAGGGATATAGGGGAACATATGTTCTGCTAAATCAGGTAGACTGTGAGCTGTTTCTTCTTTATCGGTTTTTCTCGTTATGTTTTCATGTGGCTTAGACAAATATAGACTGAGTTTAAATGGGGATAATTGTTCTGTTTATCATTCCAGTATCTCTATCACATTTGTGTCCAATTAGGATTTAGAGAGTTCTAAAATATAAGAAAATGTGTCTGATCAGTGGTTACATTAAGTAACAAGAGCTGGTTTATCTGCATGTAGTATTCTAGATAGTATTGTGCATTTATTATAGCAGTCATTGAATCCTTTGTATGTATAGAAATATGCCAGAGCCAATAAATGGGGGGCATTTATTATTGGCTTTCTGACAGTTTTTTGGGCATTTTCTTTTTCTTACTGCACCATATTTATAAAGTGTCGGCACCACAATATTGCTCCTATTGTCCATTGCACCAAAATCTAAAATCCCAGTCTAACTTAGCGTGCCAAAAAACGGACCCTGCACCAGAATTGATGGATGCCTTATATGTTCATAAAGTATTATCCTGTAATCAATTCTCTGTATGGTCATAAATGACCACTGAATGAAAGTGAATTTTATTTTTTGGGGGGGTAGCAACTGATGGGCTGTACTATAGAAGAAAGCAGACGTTAACAAATTGCACTGTGCATTTTGTTCATACAGAACCATGAACAAGTTTTAGGTGGAAAAAAAACAATGCTCCAAATTAAGAATGCTATCAAAATGTAATGTAAATTGAATCAATATTTGGTGTGAAAACCCATGGAGCCCAGATCTAAACAATATATAGTCTGGAAATTAGAGACAAATGGATTTGTAGCAAATTCACAGAAGATCTGTGGTTCGGCAAAGATGTTGGGAACAACCTCAATGCTGAGTATCAGATGTATGAGTATTTAATGGGGGAAAGTTCTTTTCAGGATAGAATTTGGTGGGTGGTATTGGTGGCCATGGGCTCCCTAGACTTGTGGTCCGGGCTATTGCCCAAACTGCCTTCATTATAATCCATTACTGAGCATGTTATACAGCAGGAGGAGCTGAGCTATACCACCCAATGTAGCAGCGAGAGAGACACAAAAGATGTGGCATACATGAAACTGAATTTTTTCCCCCTAAGCCATGCCTTATTGCTCCGCTCCTTATTGTGCCTCCCAGCAGCTTCGCCTAACATTGTAATCTGCCTGATATTATGCCCCCCTGATCCTCCTCATATTAAAGCTCCCACTTATTGTGTCCCACCCAGCAAATTCCACTCTCATTGCGCCTCCAATCCAAAAATTAAGAATGCTATCAAAATGTAATGTAAATTGAATCAATATTTGGTGTGAAAACCCATGGAGCCCAGATCTAAACAATACATAGTCTGGAAATTAGAGACAAAAGGATTTGTAGCAAATTCACATAAGATCTGTGGTTCGGCAAAGATGTTGGGAACAACCTCAATGCTGAGTTCCTGTGTGCAAGTAAAACTCAAAGATTTGATGCAGTTTTGAAGTCAAAGGACGACCATAGCAAATATTGGTTTGATTTAGGTGTATCTTTTATTCATTCACTTAGAATTTTGTTGGTTGACAAATATAAACTTTTAACACTTATATCAATTTTTATTTTCTTACTTTTCAGCTGCCTAAAACCTTTGCACAATGCTGTAAATGTTGCGCAGATGCAATATACTCCGACAAGTTGCAATTGTATTTTCATGTTACTCCATGAACACTTTCTATGGTTTCCATCTTTGAGTATCAATTTTAAGATGCAACTGATAATTTTAGGTTCATAATCAAAATTTGTTAAAAGATAGTAAACATCTGGTAACGAGTTTTATGCACTTTTTCCCACTTTATTCTCCCAGCTTCCTGCGTGAACATAGAAGAAGCGAAATGTCAGACATTGTAAGTATCAGCTCGTGCTCTGTCACTTGGGGCTCAGTGTTTTTACCATTTGTAACGTGTTATTTGCTTAACATGTATCTGCTGAATGGTAAAAAATGTCTTAGTATTCTGATGTATTAACCTTTATAGTCAGGCATTCAGATGGTGAATACATTTCCAGCTGTCTATAGAGCTCTAGTACAGAAAGCAGAGTAGAATTCTAGAAGGACTGGGGCTCATTATTAGACATATGTTTTCTTCACATATAAAATGTAGTCAGTTTGTACATATTATCCTAGCTGCAGTCAACAGGTTATACAGCAGGAGGAGCAGGGGCGGATTAAGACTGCCATGGGCCCTGCGCTGTACGAATATTATAGCCCAGAATTCACTTCCTACATATGGTACAAAAATCAAGCTTTTTGGTGAATGGAGGATGTGTCCTTTCTGCCTGATTTCAATCTGTGGTTTTAGGATCTTTTGGAGGACCTTCAAAGGTCCTGAAATGGCTCTTGTGTACATGTGTACTGAGAGCAGTAACAGATGTATGAGTATTTAATGGGGGAAAGTTCTTTTCAGGATAGAATTTGGTGGGTGGTATTGGTGGCCATGGGCTCCCTAGACTTGTGCCCCGGGCTATCGCCCAGACTGACTTCATTATAATCCATTACTGAGCATGTTATACAGCAGGAGGAGCTGACCTATACCACCCAATGTAGCAGCGAAAGAGAAACAAAAGATGCGGCATACATGAAACTGAATTTTTTTCCCCCTAAGCCATGCCTTATTGCTCCGCTCCTTATTGTGCCTCCCAGCAGCTTCGCCTAACATTGTAATCTGCCTGATATTATGCCCCCCTGATCCTCCTCATATTAAAGCTCCCACTTATTGTGTCCCACCCAGCAACTCCCACTCTCATTGCGCCTCCAATAGCTTCCTCTTATACCCTGCAGCTGTCACTCCTGATATTGTTGCTTGCCTTCTTTCCTTGGTTTCTTATAGCAGCTCCTCTCTCCTCCCCTGTTGTTAAAGGAAATATACCAGTACAAAAAAGTAAAAAAAACACCTGTGCTCCTCTTCATCCCGAACCTGGCCCTTGTCTTCACAAATCTTTAAGCGCAAGGATCACTTGAAAAAAGAGTTATAAAAAGCAGGCCGGAGCCCAAGGACGATAATTATTCACGCCTAATAATTCGGGTCTCTCGTGTGACGTTACTCCCCTCTAGGGAGGTGCTAGAGGCATTAATAATTAGCAGCCCATAGCGTTGGACATCTCACCCTTGCGCTCCGGCCTACTTTTTATAACTCTTTTTTTAGGTGATCCTGGCGTTTGTAGGTGTTTTTTTTTTACTTTTTTGAGCTGGTAGATTTCCTTTTAAATATATATTTTTATTTTTCTCCACTGTAAAAAGGTAACTCAGATGACTGTTGCTGTACACTTGGTCATGGTAACCAGCTTGAATCAGCCCTATGTGTTGTTTTTACTTTTAGACAGGAACATATCGCATTGTTTCAGAAGAGGAACAGTCACTCCGCGCCAAGCTCGAGCGCCTGACAACCAAGGACCATGGGCCCGTGTTTGGCAAATGTGATAAGCTTCCAGAACACACAGTGCAGAAGGTAATCATATAATACTGTATTCTATGTCATTCTATGTAATAATGTCACACAGAGATGAAGCTCCAGGGCCCAATGCAAAACCTGAGAAAGCCCATCCCCTGTCTCCCATAATACTGGTGTCTTCTAATGCGGCAGAGGAGCTTTTCCACCATCTTAATCACCAAAGTGCAAATGCATCCCCTTCCCCTGCTCATATATAACTACATCCCTGAAGTCAAATGTTGGTGCACATTTACTTACCCGGTCGAGTCTCGATCCAGTGGCGCATCCACCGACGAGGATTCGGGTCTGCCGGGATTCACTAAGGTCCCTGTGCCCGATATCCACCAGGTGTCGCTGCTGTGCCGAGGTCCACCGGAGTTCACCTCCCTCGTCACAGTGCATGTAAGTGCGTGATCTTGCTACACAAATTATTATTTAAATTCCGTGTTTTTTCCGAATCCGTCGGGTTGTCCGACGGCCACGCCCCCCTGATTTATGTTGCGTGAAAGCTGGCGCCAATGCGCCAAAATCCCGAGGGAATTCGGCGCTAATCGGAAATCGTCGGGAAACCCTACGAAAGTGTGCGATTCGAACCCTTAGTAAATGAGCCCCATTGTCTGTGCCTGTAGAAACTGAAACATCATCAATAATTGTTGTTTTAAAGGGATTGTGTGTGAATGCAATTCATTCTTCTATACAATGTCAGACAAGCAGTAGACATTAGTAGGTAGTTCCTTGTCATTAAATAATGGTTTTAAGGGCCACCAGAAGTAATCTGGTGTGGTCACCCTGCTCCGAGTCCCAGCAATCAGCTTTAACCTGCTTGGCAATGACAATATCAATTATTCAATTTGCTGTATATAGTAAGGGTTAAAATCCCTTCTACGTTCAGGTGTAGGGGAACCTTGCAGCCCCTGTTATTGTTGTGTATATATGTCTACTGTGATTGCTATACAACCCAATGTTATGTATATTGTATTGATGAAGGAGCAGCCATATAAGATCTGTGCCCAGGGCGTCAAGTTAAGAAGGGGCGTCTAAGGAGCTGGATTTTCCCCATTTATTTTTATTTGATACTTGGCCAAATTACTACCGCAGACTGTAGTTATCATAAACTAAAGGAGAGGTGACCCATATAGTGTTTAGGAGAGAGGGGATATGGGTTGTTATAATATACAGGAACATAGGGGACTGGTAGTATATAGAAGTGTGGAGAGAGAGCCTAATGTCTATTGGAGGGTGCAGGTTGTCACATTTCATGGAGGACTGGGAACACAAGCGGTAGTTCTACTGAAAAAGGGGGATTGGTTCATACTCTAGTTTTCTACTTTATCCTACATCAATACTGACCAAATATTATTAGAATAATATAATTATAGGAATTATGAGAATTGTCCAGTATAAATGAACCTCTAGGAGGCTTGTCCACAACCCTGTGTGCAGATGGTGGAGACACAACTGATCCTATAGAGAACAGTGGGATCAGTTTGTATCTGGAAACCCTGTAGCACATTGTAAGGATATTACCAGTTATTACCACTTTTAATCCATGTAACATACTCATAATTGTAATCTTTTATACAACATCCGATACTTTTTTAGGCTAAAGATGAATTAAATGAGACCGATGAGAAGCGAGAAGCGGCTGTAAAGGAACTTCGAGACCTTGTGCAGGAGCGAGCAAACAATGGCGATGACCTCTGCAAGACGGTGGCTGAGAAAATAGTCGGGAAGGACGATGGCTTTTTTCTGCGTTTCATTCGGGCTCGTAAATTTGATGTAAATCGAGCCTATGACCTTCTGAAAGGTAAGTTGACTATACCATCTATGGGACTTTTGCTATTTCTATCGTAATATAATGATGAGACGCTGATTTGTTGGTGCAAGGAACACCCCTATCCCAACAATGCAACATACATGTTCCCCTTTAACTGTACACATATTAGTTTTCAGAACTGTACTTTGCAGTATATGCCACATATTTGCATCCAAATAATATAACTGGAATAGCACTAACACTTATCATAGATCATTCTTGTATATTCTACTATTTAGCCTTTCAGCCATGAAATAAACTAAAACCAGAATGTAAATTAGTGAAAAAAAGGTAATTCTTGCTTTTCTGTCTTTTCCATATATGTATATAACCAGTAGGTGGCGCTATTAGACTAGTTTTATAGATAGTAGTGAAAGTGATGTGAGAATATTTTCTTGGCAGATAGTAAAATCATCTCATCTATCTGTTCTTAAAAGTATCATCTCTCCCTTCTCTCAAGATAAAAACATGGCTTAAATAATTTAAAAAGCCTTAATTAAGTTAACTACTGTAATATATTGTACACCCACCAGAACATTAAAATTAACTGCAGTTCCTGGGACCGACCACTACACAGAGGATGGCACTATTCTTAATTTAATATAGATGAACTATCCAATGGAACAGGAACATGGAATTTGTTTGTCCATAATCCTGATGCCAGATCCATGCTTGTCCTTCCTTTGGCCACTTTTGGTAGATACTACCCTCTGCATAATGGGAGCACCATGGGGGAGATTCTCTAACCCCATCTTAAATCCATTACTAATGTGTCCCCTGTTACTCCAACACATACAGTGCACTTACTATTTCTCGCCCCTGACCGGTGCCACACACACGATAGTGAATGTTTTATTGTGATGGCTGTATGTGGGATCATTATCCTTGTAGACTAATACTAATAGTTCTCCTCCTCGGCATGTGATCATTGTGCAGAAATGTTAAGACTTAGCAAGTGAAACAGATTACCAGGCGTGTGATCAGACTTTAGCTAATGAAGAATTCTGGACATGAATGGGACATGTATGTGGGACATATCTAGACCAGTGGGACCCCAATAACTGTGGGTTATTCCTTCACTTTCAAGCAGCCAAAAAACAAGATGCAGTCTGTGTGCAGCTCAGTGTCAAAGCTTCCAGAGCCCTCTACTGTATTACTGACGTAGCAAGGGCCCAAAGTACCACGTGCCAATTAGAATACAGACATCTTTTTATGTGCAGATGGTCTTTTAAGCCCCCTCATGCCTGGGGGCCTGGATACACCCAATACCTGCTCTCCTTCCTAATTCTAGATTAGTGATTGCACTTCCTCGCAGTTTGGTTTAGTTGCTGTTTTTAGCATTTAGATTAAGATACAGAGCAGTCATTGACAGGCAGATGTCTGATGGATTGACTCCAATGTGGTACCTATCCTTGAGCCTTCAGTCATCAGGATACATTCCATTCAATACCTAGCACTTCTTACAAAGGACACAATGGGGCACATTTACTTACCCCTCCCGCCATGATCCCCGAGGTGCGTTGCCCGGCGAGGATTCGGAGCTGCCGTGATTCACTAAGATCATGCGTCCAATTTCCTGCATCTGTCGCTTCCCTGCTGAGGTCCGCCGATGCGCCAAAATCCGATCTCATGCGACAAAAAGCCCTTATAAATGCGGCGCAAATCCGAAATCGTCAGATATTCTGACAATAGTGCGGTCCACAGACCCTTAGTAAATGAGCCCCAATATCCCCCCACTGCAAGTGCCATCCAAATGAACTTTGAGCAGAAGCCCAAGATGAATTGAGATTTTAGAAACACATCTTGTTGCAGTAGAGACATGGAATTTATAGTTGGCATAATAACAGTATGTGTGTAATTACTTGAAATATAATCATCTAAGAGATTATTGGTTTTGGTAATAATGCTGGAAAATTGCAAACAGTTGGGAACTTGTTCGCTTTCTATTTAGACAATGACGTTATGCTGTTATGGGACTATTGAATACATAATGAGAGACAGAGACCAAAAATGTTGCGTAAAATAAGTATCAAAAATATGATTTTAATAACATTACAGCTGCGTATATCATGGTATCCCTGGTGTCGTATCCTCATGGTCACCACATTTACCAGAAATCCTACAGATACAATAAACCTGTCTAGAAAATCCCTACAGTGTGCCTTGCAGTATATTGGGTGTACATACGGGATAACACAGACTATTATATGACTTGTATCTTTCACCTTTCAGCAGTTTGGGTCAACCTTGGCTAGTAAGAAAACCCTTCTGCAGGCACCATCTCTGATGTCTCCGAGCTGGTGACTGGAGACCAGCTGCCATGATGTCTCCCATTATCCCATATCTCTCCATTATTCTCTCTCACTCACTTAGAAATCTCATAGGACATTTTATACAAGTACCAAGCAGCATTAATGTGAATAAAGCAGTTGGGGTATCCTAGCTCTCATTCACTTCTATAACAGCTGCACCTGCATTACTTCCATCGGGTCCATACACTACGGAGATGTTTGCTTTGAGCTGTATAGATAAGTCATTATAGTTCATTAAAGTGTAGCCGCCATTTGAGATACATTTTTATAATGTGTGTGGGGGGATGTGGGGAACATTTTTGTAATATACTTCATTGACAAATTCTGCTTAGTTTTAAAAATAAAAGCTCCCACCCATAGAGATACTTATTACAGTGTGTGTCCATGGAAGCTGCATGAACTAATATCTAATTTTCCTGTGTTTGGTTAAACAGCTCTGAGAAGGGAGGATTAATCGCTTCACTTTCAGCTTGTTCTTTGAAAATACTGCTCATAGCATACTACAGCCAGGGAGAGAGCATAAAACATTGAGACGTAACACTGTAACTAAGGGGCACTTTACAAACTAAGCAGAATGTCTTAATGAAGTATATTCCATAAATGTTCACAACACTCCCCCCTACACACACAAAAAAAAATCAAAAATCATCCTGTGAATGCACCCTTAGTTGAACTATTATTCAAAGAGCCATATTTCATATAATTTATGATATCTAACTCTTCCAAGCACCTCCCCCACTTCATCTCATAATCTGTGAGTATAAGGCTATGTGGTGTATTTTAGCATGTAGACATTTTTGGAATTGTTTCACTGAATGTTCTAAATAATTGCCTGGGACTAACGTTTTTCCTGATTGCCCTATGTTCCACCAGAATGTTCTGTTCTGTTATTGATTAAGTCCTGGATAACTTCTCCTCCTGGGAGTTTACAAATGACCTGATCTCTGCCTGTTAATGACCTCCTGCCTCAATTACTATTCTGCGGCCACCTACAGAGCTCTGCCTCGTTACACACACACAACACAGGCCGAAATACTGCAAACTGCCTTGTAAACACTTAGAAGTAACACAATCCCCTGCGTGATCCCTACATTGTGCAACAAGAAAAACAGGATTAGTATTTATCACATGGACTACATAGCACACGGCTTTACTACAGAGATGTCAGAAACCATATGGTGCAGATGCATTGTCATTATATTGGATGTTCTGCATTCTTCGAGGCTTAACATGACCAGAAATTTGGGCTGTTGGTTAAAGAATCTGATCATTAGTGCATTGAATAGTCTGACACATGGTGGAATCGTCAGTCCCTAAGGAAATAACACACCTTGTATGGCCAGAGGTATCTGAAGGACCTTTCACTCATTATTTCTTCTCTTTATAATGTTTTTTTACAAATTCTGCTGAAAAAAACTCATCAGTTCTGATGTCACATTCACTCTACCTGTGCCCTGGGATAGGTCCCAAATCTTTCAAATTACTTGAATCACATTCATTAAATGAAAACAAATGAGCTGAGACATTATCGAGGAATAAGAAATAATATATATTTTTTTATTGTGAACCAGAGATGAGCAGATTTCCTAAGTTTTGGGTCCTTAGGCCGCATTCACACGACCATAGGGGGGGTGTATGTACGGCCGCAGTCTTGCAGCCATCTCCCACATAGACGGCAATGGCCCCACGGAGCGATGTGGTGCCGTACAGTACCACTCAGTACAAGGGAATAAGACATGTCCTATCTTTTCCTGTGTTACAAGCCTACGTAATGCATTGCAATGGAGTGGGGAGGGATCACCCCTCCACCTCTCCATCACAGCTGATGTATGCCTGCCATGCTATAGCCATGCGGGCATCCATCAGTGTGAATGCAGTACATAACCCCCAGTACATACCACCAGTAATTGATGGCCCCCAAACCCTTCAGCAATTGATGTCCTCCCCAGCCTCCTCCACAATGGCCCTCCAGCCCCTCAACAATGGATATCCCCACCTGCAGCAATTGATGTTCCACACACCCCACAGGCTACGGATCTTTTAGCCTAGCAACGCCCCTGTTGTTAATATATATTGTCATTTTTTATCCTTCTCAGCACACATAAAAGCTTTAACAATATGAAATACTAGCTGTAGCTCCCGGTGTTTCCCAGGATAGTAAATTACTTTTCTTAGCTGTAACAAAATAGAATGGGTTAACAAAAAATATTTTATATGAATCTATAAACTGTCTCAGACTGTCACTGACACTGTCTGCCTAGGGCGCTATCAGTCCAGTGACTGTTCGTCTCGGGTACTTTCAGTCCAGTGATTGTCCGTCTCGAGCACTCTAAGTCCAGTGACTGTCTGTCCCGGGAACTCAAAGTCCAGTGGCTGTCAGTTTTGGAAAACTCTTAGTCCAGTGGCTGTCTGTCTCGGGCACTCTCAGTCCAGTGGCTGTCTGTCTCGGGCACTCTCAGTCCAGTGGCTGTCTGTCTCGAGCACTCTCAGTCCAGTGGCTGTCTGTCTCGGGCACTCTCAGTCCAGTGGCTGTCTGTCTCGGGCACTCTCAGTCCAGTGGCTGTCTGTCTCGAGCACTCTCAGTCCAGTGGCTGTCTGTCTCGGACACTCTCAGTCCAGTGAATGTCTCTGTTTCTGACACTTTGGGGGATATTTATCATACGCTGGTGCTTGTGCGCCAGCGTATGATAGCCCCGCCGCTGCAAATTCGCAGCCCGATAAATGAAGAGGCTTTCGCCTCTTCATGTATCAGGCTGCCAGCAGCGCAGCGTTTATCTTACGCCACGTGATACGTGATGCGCACCCGCATACGTGTAAAAGTTGCCGGCAGCAGCGAGTGCGCAGGCGCGGGGACAGTAACGTCATGCGCCGGCCCACTCCCGTCCGGCCGCGCCCCCCCTTCACGTCCCACTGGCGTGAAGGTGGCGGATTGGGGAGAATAATCGCAAAAGCTGGCAATAAGCTAGCATTTGCGATTATTTCAGGGCCTCTGCGCCACTGGCGGTGCGCAGAGGTCCTGATAAATATGCCCCTTTGTCACTTTGTCTATGGAGAGATTTATCAGTGAGGTAAGATGGATAGGGATACAGAGATAAGGGGAGATTTATCAGAAACGTCTGAGGTAAAACTGTTCCAGTTGCCGATGGAAACCAATCAGAGCTCAGCTGCAATTTTATAAACAGATGTGCAAAAATGAAACTTGAGCGCTGATTGGTTGCCATGGGCAACTAGAAATATTCTGACTTTCAGACAGCTTGATAAATCTGCCCCAATACCTTATACTTACACATTTTCTAAAGTGTCTCATGCTAGATGATAATCCTAGTGTAATTTAAGTCTCTCTAATTGTACGTAGCACCTCCTATTAGTAGTCTGCCAGGTTTTTTTGGTCCAATGCCCCTCATAGTGATGGCACAATATTTTTAACCAAAATATCCCCTCTGGTGCACTAGTCGCAGAAGTGTTCAAAAACTGTCTGAAACCTTTTGATAAATGTGGTACAAGATGTATTTTTAGATGTTTAATTCCACAAATTCTTCCCTCGGACACTTATTTGCAGGATTCTCCAGGCTTATTGCTTCTCCTTGTAGGACTGTTGTCACTTTGTCAGGATGAATACTGTCCTGCAGATTATGTCTTGAAGTTATAACCTGTGAAGTGTAAAAAGCTGAGAGGTTATTCTCAATAGAAGAAGGGAAATGGAACTTACTGATGGAGGAAATAGGTTGATTTCCCAGTAGGGATTATGATAGGGAGAGTGGAGTGAGAGACAGTTTCCCTTTTATCAAGCCTTCATTTCCTCACATGTGGAATGGGTTATACTACAGATTAAGTCCATAAACGTCCTCTCTAGTAGAAAGACCCTGCACACAATGGGAGTGAAGAACGTGTGCAGCCATCCCATGGGCGATTTGATTGAATTTCTTGTCTTGTAAAAGATCCTTTTATACAGAATTTAAATATTTTATGACCATTTTTCTCCAAAACTCACTCTGAGAAGTTCTGTGTTCTTTCACAGTAATGGTTAATAGTATGTAGATAACCATTCATGGTTCCTGAAGATGGTACACTATGTGTGGTCACATTTGGTAATGTCAATTGCCACAGAAACTCTTCTCTTCTATACTACTCTCTCTAGAAAATGTTTTGTTTTGTTGATGAACAAGGTGATTTCTAAGTTATCCAGCAAGGTATTCTATGTATTGCATAAATTTGGGGCTACCAAAGAGGGACATAGGGCTTAGCAGTGAGGCAGCATACAGCTATATACATAGCATATATTTTGGGCAATAGGATGCTCCTTTCTATAAGACACATCCCCAATTTAGTCTTCCAAAAAAGGAAAAATATATTTTACACCAATTAAAATATCCCTGTTGGTCGCCCAGCACACACAGCTTTGCTACAATCATACATTTACACACACAGCTCTGCTTTATCCATACATTTACACACACAGCCCTGCTTCATCCATACATTTACACACACAGCTCTGCTACATTCATACATTTACAAACACAGCCCTGCTACATCCATACATTTACACACACAGCTCTGCTAAATTCACACATTTACATACACAGCTCTGCTACAACCATACATTTACACACACAGCCCTGCTACGTCCATTCATTCACACACACACAGCTTTGCAATACACATACACAAACAGAAAAAGTAAAACACTCATCACTGCTATACATACATGCATAGGAACACACTGGCCACTGCTATAGATCGCGGGTGTTTATACATTCTTCGGTCAGGAGATCCTGGCAGTGCTGGATCTTCCTGACATTCGGACTATAAGGCGCAAGTTCTTTTTAGCAAGATTTTTTCTTGCTAAAATCTGGATGATGCCACCACACTAGGTCATGAAAGAAACATAATCTAGAAGTTGCTCAGCTGCTTGACCACATACTGCTCATGGTTTATTCCTGACATCAGGTTCACGGTTTCCCCCGGTTTCCTCCCACACTCCAAAACATACTGGTAGGTTTAGATTGTGAGCCTCATTGGGGACAGGGACTGATTTGGTAAAGACTGTGTAGCGCTGCGTAATGTGTGTGCACTATATAAATAAAGGAATTATTATTATTAATTACATTATGTGAATGTATTAACCAAATCTCGCGGTATGTGACGTGATAAATATTATATAATCACATATAATAATATAATTCTATTCTGTTCTGTTCTATTATGTGCTACATATTTTTAGGTTTTATTATGTGCTATTTATCTTTATGTACTATGTATTTCAACTAGATACAATAAACACACATTAATATGCAACACTGAAGAATTACTTTGAGAAGTTCATTCCCCAAATGAAAGATAAGATACAAATGTAATCATGAAAGTATGTAACGTTTGATGTCGGGGCCCCATTAGAATAACGATTTTCTGAATTGCTTCTTTTAAAAAGTGAAACAATTTTTCAAAATCTCCATCTTAGCGGTCGGATGCCCAAAGGAGCCGTTATTATGAGCAAAACTTATAAACTAGACATAATAAACCAGAAACACATCCAGCAAAGGGGAATGAATATAAAGCTGTACTGTACAAGTGGCAGTGGCGAGACACAGTCACTTTGTAGAGAGTGTGAGCAGAGGGCCTAAGGGAGGGGAATAGTCTCCCCTTTAGAGACCAAAGGACCCAGAGCTTCCCTTACTAACCAAACACACTACAGAAAAGGAGGCATTGACCGACTTCACAGGGATTTCCTCATTCAGAAATCATTTCCTCTGATCGGCAATTACTATTAACCCTTCAGGTACCTGGGATAGCAGGGTCAGGGTATAATTCCTCATGCAACATGCTATAATGTAAATCTGATGTCTCTTGGTTCATGTTTTATTACTTATTCTTCCCTAATATGTATATACAGGCAGTCCCCTACTTAAAGGAAACCTACCACTTAAAAGTGGTAGTTCTAAGCCACAGATACATGGCAGCAGCTCAGGGTGAGCTGGTGCCAGAGCATATTTTCATTAGTAAAATAAACCCCCTATCGCTGATTTATAGTTTATATCAAAATTTGTTCTGGCGCACCGCAGTACGGCATAGTGCACCATGCGCGCAGCCGTGTGTGCGGCGGATTCTGAAGTGCCGGAGAGCCGGTGATGTCACCGAGCTCTCGGGCACACTCACGCCTGCGCAACTTTGCACGTCCTGTTTACCCTACTATATTGTCTATGTATATGTCCTTGTCTTTTTATGGATATACTAATTGAATAAAGTTGGAAGTTTTACTGGGTTTTATTGGTGCAGAGATTGTTTTTTAAAACCATTTTTTCCTTTTTTTCTTAGTCCTATGGGACATGAAAAAGAATTCATCCAATTGCTTGTTCATTATAATACCTTGCAATACTGATGCAGATGCATTGGCTGACACAGTGCCTGTAAGATCCAGTCTGTGTGACAGGATCTTACAGGCAATGACTATGGACAGCCCAAGTATCCTGATCAGACCCCAGGATTGCCATAACAACGATCCTTGCCCAAGAAAGTGGAGCTGGGACAATCAATCTTATGAACCGGCATAAGATCAGCATTATCTAGGAGAGCTCAGTGAAGGATATATCTGTCACGGAGCAGGAAGGAGTTAATGAATAAACCACTGGCCATGTGAAGGGATTATAAAACGAAAGGCATGTACTGTATTTATAAAGCAAAAGAGCAAGACAGGATGTATGTACAAAACGTATAACCTTTATTAAGCAAAAAGATACATAAAACCAATTAAAAAGCACTGATGTGCTAATGACCAGCAGCCATCCCTTCAGTAAATGTTGACATAATAATACAGTGTTAGCCAGGAATCAATGCCTGGTATAGGTCTGAGTCACCAAAGGTATAACACATCAATGTTCAATAGGTAAAACATAGTCCAGAGTACAATTTAGGTGGTTCAACTATCGGAGACACTGAATTAAATAATTACCTAAGATGCATGGTACAGTCAAATAGGGGGCTGGAGGAAGAGTTCCCCACGCGTATCGCCTGACTGTGCAGGCTTCCTCAGGAAATCTTTTTGCTTAATAAAGGTTATACGTTTTGTACATACATCCTGTCTTGCTCTTTTGCTTTATAATTTATGCCCCAGGATGGCTACCAAGTCTGTGCCTTTTGGCCTATACTTTTTGTGGACCCTCTTTTTCTTGTAAAGCATGTACTGTATTTGTAATGTGCATGTTTTATACTCAACAAAAACCATATATATATATACAACTCTAACTATCGTGAAGCAGTTTGCCTCTCCTTACACATTTCCTATACTGTATTATCAGATGAAGGGGGCTGAAGTAAACATAGACACCACTTATTACAGAATTTGCCTCAAATCTTTGCAACCTTTTCCTAAAATGCATCCATAATCTTTCCAACAGGCTATGTAAATTTCCGACAGCAATACCCTGAGCTATTTGAGAACCTGACACCAGAGGCGGTAAGAAGCACCATAGAGGCTGGATACCCTGGGATATTAACCAGCAGAGACAAGAATGGCAGAGTCATCCTACTTTTCAACATTGAGAACTGGGATTACGAGGAGATCACATTTGACGAGGTTGGTGGTTTTGAGTGATTTTCTGTGTAAATGGATGCCAATAGGCAAATTAAAATCTTAGTTGGAGTTAGTAAAGCGCTACGGGAAACTTGGGAAAATATTTTGAAGGATATTATTGCTACTGACATTGTGTTATAGATCCTCCGAGCATACTGCATTATTCTGGAGGACCTTTTGAAGAATGAGGAGACCCAGATCAATGGCTTCTGTATTATAGAAAACTTCAAAGGATTCACAATGCAACAGGCATCTGGCATTAAACCATATGAACTGAAAAAAATGGTGGACATGTTACAGGTAATATTAATCAAATAAATGTTATGAAAATGTCTACGGCTATTGAACAAAAACAACCCATTGAGAAGTCCACAAAAAAGTTATTGCTCCATTCCCGAGCATGGGAGTAGTTGTAGTCTTGCACGATTTCTTGTTCCTAATATATACACATCACCTGGGTAGGTGATTCTTGCACATCATCCATCACCTAATTTCGTTGGATGGGTGCCTGTGATTTCTTGTTACCCACAATTTGCAACTACCAAGAATTGTAGTATCTCCTGTTATCAGTCCTATCCTGTCCACTAAACTGCCCAGTTCACTGCTCACGTCCGCTTTCAGTACAGGCAAACTGCAGGCCATAGAAGTCTATGGAGTCAACCCCAGTAAGAGTGAAGCAGACACGTGCACATGCTGCACCCGAAAACTGTAAGAATTAAGAAGCTTTATAGTAGATTTAGCAAAACAGCATTAAGAGATATCTTAGACTACATGCAGATATAGACTTACAGACGTCCCCTAGTTACAAACGGACCTCTGGATGTTGGTAATTTACTGTACTTTAGACCTAGGCTACAATGATCATCTATAACAGTTATCACAGGCGTCTGTAATTAAAGAGGTATTCTCATCTGGGCATTCACATCCAGGTTCATTAATCTGCCATATGTAAACATTTCTTCAATTAGATGTCATTACCTGTGTGAAGATAATTTCTCATAAACGTTGTAATATGGTCCCTTAGAAACAAGACTGTCTCCCTGGATACGACCACCTCTGCTGGAATTATTACACAAAGAAACAAAAAGTTTTTCCTGGAGTTACTGCATGTCCCGCAGCCGTCCTGTGGTAATGATCGCTGAATCCAGGAGGTCAGACAGGGCTCAATAGCTCATGTCTGGCCACTGCTGCCAAAATGTGAGGTGGTCATATCCAAGAAAGCTATCTCGTTTCTAAGGGACAACATGACTACATTTATGAGAAATTATCTTCACACAGGAACATTTTTTTTAATAACATCCAATTGAAGAAATGTTTATATATGGAAAATGAATTTAATTAAATTTAAATGCCCAGATGGGAATACCCCTTTCAGCTTCATTGCTTCAATCCTGGTTCTTATGACAACCCAACATATTTAAAATCCAATTGTCACAGAGACCAAAAAAATTTTGGCTGGGGTTACAATTATAAAATATACAGTTTTGACTTACATACAAATTCAACTTAAGAACAAACCTACAGAACCTAACCTGTATTACAAGTTTTCATATATTAAACTAAATTATCATTACAGCCATTATAATGGCTGCTTTGGTCTTTAGGGATGCTGTCTTGAAGTAACAGACATGTCCTCCTCCATTGGCTGCACACACCTGATCCGGCGTACGGAAATATTTTAGTAATGCTTGTAGGGGGAAAAAGAAAGTATCTCATGCGCTGAACAACAACATCCATCACCTCATGTAGCACATACTACAGTCATTTCTACATGTGATGAACTTGGGACTGATCTGATAATCTGTGTCTTTTACTTCCAGGACTCTTTTCCAGCAAGATTTAAGGCTGTTCACTTCATACATCAGCCATGGTACTTCACCACCACTTACAATGTTGTCAAACCTTTTTTGAAGAGCAAACTCCTGGAAAGGGTATGTGTTGTAATATAAAGATTCAGATTTCATTTTACGTAGTTTTATAGTTGAAAAACACTATAGTTATATCGTGACACATAAACTCCCTCGGTCACATGACCGTGAAGCTCTTAGTTCGTCATAGGGGGTGTTTCCCTCTCAAACTAGCGTAGGTGGGCCGGAGATGCTGCCATGGAGATGGATGGAGGTCTAGCGGTGATTGGCTGATGCGGAGGGTGAGCACACACACCCCAGGAGGGGCTTAAGACTTAAATACCCAGCGTCCTCCAGACTCCGTCGCCACTATTATCAATGCGGCAGTGGGAACCTAGGCTGCTTGCATGTTTGTGCAAAATACATGTTTGTTCTAATACAAATCTATGTGCTATCGAGAGCTACATAATATTGAACCCTGATCAGTGTTGTTGACTTGAAACGCGTTGGGTCATCCAGACTATCCTAATGTGTATTATTGTAAGATAAGGCTTGTGGTTAGCCGGTTAGACGATTATAGTGACTTATGCAGTCAGTCTTGGAGCCTATGGCAAACATTAGCCACCATTTATCTCATTATTTTGACTTGGATCCATGTTAGTGTACCTGACCAGAACACACCGGCCCCCTTTCTTTGCTTTTATCCGATGAAGGCAAGACACGTTACACTTTGGGTGTTTTTGTAATTAAAGGGGTATTCCAGGAATCAGCATAATTCATATACAAATGGGCACTCAAAATATAAGCTAATGTGTAATTAGTTGTTATTTAAAATTTTGCTCCCCTTAGCAGAAAATGTTAGTGACATAGACTGTGATGGAGAATTAAAATGCTACTGGCTCTTTAATCAGTCCGTTAATTTCCTCCGCGCGGTCCGTGGCAGAAAAGAAGATGGCCGCTGGTCACATGTCCACATCACATGTCCTTTACCTGTCTGGGCAGGTCATGTGATCACCACTATGTTTGGCTGTAGTCGGTTGGTTGCAGAGCATCAAGTATGGTCAGTGTTGTGGTGATGGCGGTTACACATCATTACTATGGTAACAGAGCAAGAAAGTCTGTTATATCATTACTGTTAGCAGAGCCTGAGAGGGAGGAGGAGTTACTGAGAACTAAAGGATCATGGAACTTGTAGTTTCCAGTGGCGGCCATCTTAGTGATAACTCCACCTACTTTAGAGAGGCCATAAATTTTGTAAATCATAAAATCATATTATTTTAGCTCTGTTTTGTGACTAATGACATTGAGTATTGTTGTATTCATTTATTTATATCATCAAGGATTTTTGTGTCAGACGTTCATATTCCCGGAATACCCCTTTAATCTTTTTAATGCAACTGTGAATAGAAGTTCCATCTTAATATTCACAGCCGTACCTCTTTAGGATTACTCAGTGAATTAGTTTTATAGTTGGTGAGGTTGAAAAATACACAGTGTTGATCCAGAGGAAGTCAAAGAGCAAAGTCAAGAGCATGTTCACTTTAGTGACCAATTGCCTCATATTTGTCGACGAGGGAAGGGATTCCTTCTGACTTCATTCTCATCAATATTATATATTTGCTCCACATCTGATTATCTGTCATACCAGGATTTACTTATGTGCTGGTTGATCTGGAGTATTTCCTTGGGTAACTGAGTATTTGTGTTATGATCACGATGTCCTGTTCGTTGCTAAACATGTGGCATCAGGCAAATGGATGGCTTTTCAATATTCATAACATTAAAGTTGTTTTCTTTGGAACATGATTTTTCTACTAGGTTTTTGTACATGGGGAGGACCTCGAGAGTTTCTATAAGGAAATTGATGCTGACATCCTGCCGGCTGACTTTGGAGGAAACTTGCCAAAATATGATGGACGAATAATTGCAGAGAAGCTTTTTGGGCCCAGAAATGAATCTGAGGACACAGCTCTTTAGAGAAAATCATAATTTTACTATATGTATCTAAATGTTAGTACAGATGCTGAAAATCTATTACGTGTCTCCTAGTGATTGTTAGTGATTATAAAAACTCAAATAAACACTACAAAACGACAACGCACATATGGTATATGAGATATCCATGTAACTATTGTATTGAACTATACATTCTATATATTGTACATTCCTTACCTTACATTTAAAGGGCTCTTAGAATTTAAGATCAATAAAGAGGACAGTTAGGAATAAACATCAGAACCATGACCAGCAGGTCCTATCCTATCTCCCTATGGAATATAAAAAAATACCCATTTACAGCTATAAATGTGCATAAAGTGAATCTCAACCCTGCAGTAAAACATTAGCTATATTGAACATGCGTAGCATAGCATACTTACCTGGTGCACACTGTATTTTTACCTATGAGTGAGGGGGTCTTCAAGGCGCAGCCAGGCAAGATAAACAAAAATTAGCCTCCAGTTTGTTAGTAATATTTTCTGATGGGAGAACATGTAGTACATTTAAAGCTTAAGTTCTAGGAAAATATTTTCTGTGCTTCAGAAAGAATGGGAGTTGTAGGGTTGGTGGTGCAGATAAGGATCAAAGAAGGGGTTTCTGGGTAGGTGGCAGGGCAGGCGGTGCATGTGCATCATAAGAAGGAAGGAGAGTGGCAGGACAGACGGTGCATGTGCATCAGAGAAAGGCAGGGGAGTTTGCGACTGTCCATCATATAGGTCGACCACAATTATCTTTGCAGTAAAACTAGATAGGAAGCCTGACTCCCATGTGACCTGACAGCCTTCCTGCACCTCCATTCCTGGTTGTTGCTGCAAATCGCTTTGTGTCTTATTGATAATATTCTAATTTATTGCTGATGGTAGCAGAAGCCATCGAGTTGTATTTATATTGTCCAAATAGTGCTAAGTAGATACTCGTCTCCTCCAGATCCGCCGTCGTCTGGACTATCGAGTTTCAGTGGCTGAACGTACGCTTCAATTATGGAATCAATGGTGACATCTACTGATCCATTGTGCAGTTCAGATACTTTATGTGTTTCTATCAACAAACTGTACACATAAGGGATGCCAAATTATCTTCTGATAATGTCACTAGATGGGGGTCTTGTTTTGTTTTTGGTGGGTTTGCACATTGTCTGTTTGTTTGAGGGACTCTTTCGTCTCTATTTGTCTACTTGAGAATATTCAGGTTTTTACAGTAGTGTTCCATTGTTATGTATAAAGAACCTTTCTTCTTTGTCAAAGAAGCCAATCACGGTACACAAACACGTTTCATGTTCCCAGAGCCCGTGTATGAAGGAAAACAGGCCTGTGGTTGGTTGCTCTAGGCCATATACGATGAATCCGAATTCTTGTGTCTAGTTAAGACTAGAAAGTCAATGCGCAGCAAGCTCCAGTGTATCCTGTCATTTCAACCAGAACCTATACGGGCAGGTCCCTCATGGTCCTGCCATGTCCATAGAGGGGATGGTAGTCCTGTATGTATCCAATTGTTCATCGCTCTACTCTACTTAACTGGATCTATAGATTTCGTTCTCAATAAGCAAATTATAAAATGCGACTCCATTGCTGTTGGGTGTTTATTCAACTCCACTATGTCCCTCAGTGAGCCCAAGTATAATCCATCCAGGATGGGGCATGTCACTCCACTCCACGGTGGAATATCAATGATTTTTACCCACACTTTGACAGTAATTAACCAAAGCAGAATTCTCCTCTGGTGATCTGACTGATGCATTCTCTACAGCTGGTTTTACAATTGGCAGTCGATTGCTCCAGTCATGTGTCCGAGGCCCGCATGATAACGACATTGGGTACAATGCAAGCACTTAAACATAAATTGGTTTGATTGCACCAATCTCCATCCTGGGGGCACATCCAGGTGTTGCGGCCGCAATATGTACAACCTCTACGCATGCATTGCTGCCCCACAATTTCTATTGTAGTATGTTCATATGGTTTGCATTATTTGTTTAAAGGTACAACAAGCAGGGTTATGTCATGTCCACCCTAAAATTGCCTTTTGAGCTTTCTGTTTTTATTGTTACTAACGTGCACTTGGTTTTTTATATCAGTTATGATTTTTACCAAGTTGTAAGCGAAGATTGGCCTTTTTTTTTTTTTTTTTTTTTTTTTTTCCCTCCTAAATTTTTTCTTTGTTTTCCA
The DNA here is from genome assembly GCA_019512145.1 of Engystomops pustulosus. NCBI lineage: Eukaryota > Metazoa > Chordata > Amphibia > Anura > Leptodactylidae > Engystomops > Engystomops pustulosus. Next base: position 44,639,717 of record CM033644.1, on the reverse strand, counting down.
TCATTTTATTATCCACAAACCTTACCTGCGTTTTCATCTCTTGCAGATTTCATGAAGAACAGAAGTTTGTATTAGTCACGCAGTCGCTGTAGTTTCTTCTTATCTGTTACGGTGTAGTAGCCGAGAGCATAAGTGTCGCCCCGTGGTGAGCCATATTATGTATGAACTCATCCATTCTCGTCCCTTTTGATCAGCACTTTACACAGCTTGGAAAACAGGGTCTTTCCTTCCAGGCCATGGACGATTGATCTGAACTCGTTATAGTTTTCCTGTGTGGGATCTTTGTGTCTCCTCTGGAACAGGTTTGTAGATGATCTCGTGAAGGTTATATGCACCAGGACCTCCAGAGAAGATACGTTACTTTTGTGTTTTCAGATCTCGGTTTTGTATCTTAAGAGCTTAGAGTTTGGTGAGTAAGGGGAGGTCTGATAACAGTAATCTAAATTTATAGTGGACCAGAAAATGGATAGCACTTATCAGTTCTGTGTGGCCATAGCCCCCACCCTTCATTTCCAATGTTTCCCCTTGTGCAGATTTGCTTTCACGTTACAGAGCAGTAATATAGATGGTGTAGTGACTTTAGCCCATGCGATTTCTTCCCCCCCCCCCCTCAGTTCCAGGTCCTTGTTGTCACTTCACGTCCCTTTTGTATTTGCACTTTATTATCCTTGTCTTGTTTCTTAGCACTAACATTGTGTTTGATGTGGGAGCGCAGTACGTACAACATTGTAAAAGTGTGCACTCAGCTCCGGTGTGACCGTGCCCATAGATTCTTTTCATGCATTTTTTTTTTTTTTTTTGCCTTAACATTTTCCATACCATGTAGAGTCTGGAGACCATGACAATATATAAAGAAAATTGTATGTCTACTTTTCATATGTAACGTTGCATCGGCACAACAATGTGCATGTAGGGATTAAGAGATTATTTGGTAACACTTTGCCTTTAAGGAAAGGGGATAGACCCCCCCCTTGACATCTATGAGCTAGGAAGGTCCAGTGGGTTTCCTCTGAGATGTCACCTTGTATGTAGAGTATGTGATATATTGTATGGTCATGTTGTGATGCTGGTTCGTTGCCTTCTCCTCCTATGATATTTTTTTTTGGCTTCATAGTGTGATTGGTAGTTGAGCCTCATTTTTGGTCACTGTTTTGCATGCTTGTTTTCTGTGGTTTTAACACTCATGGATATAACTACTGCCCCACACCAAAGTGTTTTCAGGATGGAACTGAGAGAATGGCGATCACAGAAGTCCACTTGCAAGCGTGATTATATATACGACGCTATAACCTTCCCCCACGTGGGGCGCTCCTCGTGTACAATAGTCTGCTCCATCCACTTCACAACCACAGAAACCCAGCATTGCCTTGTTCAATGGGCATTTGTAACTTTTTGTACGCCCTGTTCCTGCAGTTTAGTGTCTATCTACTCCTCGCTTGTGCTGCTGTCCTAGGTCAGGTGTTGCCGAGGAGCCTTCTTTTTCCCACTAGGTGAACCTATATAAGATATAGTGCTTGCTAATGAGCCACTGTGAGGGGATGCACAGGAGGCAATGTGGATTAGTTATTCAATAGTTATGTAGTTTTCGGGTATGGCCGTAGTGTGTCGCGCCATGGGCCACACAGAACCCAGTGATATATAATACTCTGGTGGAGGGAGGTCACACTTAACATGCAGTGAAGGCCACCGAGTGAAGCTATTGTAATGTCCATCCTTCTATTGGCCACCACCACTAGATTATAAAATATTGGCTTGTCTGAGTTTTCCTAACACTCTTTCAGTTGTTCTGCTTTTTTACCCTAGTCGAGAATCTCTGGAAATTTGCTGATGTTTTTTGTGTTGAATTTTGTGCAAGGAAAGTACCAGTGGCTTAGCCCTCCCCAAAGGTAATGCCGCCGCAAATTTTGTGAAAAAAAACGGACCTTTCGTTTTACCCTCGAGTCTTTTCACCCGGGTTTTGCCTCTGACAGGGTACCGCTAGGTGGTAATGTATGTTGTTCACCTGTTGCAAATCACCATCGTTCCTATCTTTCATGTGTGCAAAGTAATACTCGGGTTTCACAGACTGATCCTCAGCACTCTGCGGTCAAGTGAATATATTATTCATGGCTTCCAGTCTTCCCCATGGAACAGCAGTGTCCAAGTGTTCTCATGAGAAGAACAGGGAAGAAAGGTCCCTGCATCCTATATCACTATGATGTCCGCATCCATTTGCCACCATTCTTGTACAATGTTTTTGTGGTTGCTGACCTGTGACACATGGCATTGCTAAATCTATGTTGAACAAATGTAAATATCCCTCCTGTCACATCATATTGGTGTGCTGATCCCAAAATGCTGGCAGGATCAGTGCCCGTGAAAGATGCACTATTTAAGGGGTCATATTAGTGTTAATTGCACCGTGTCACCCTTGTTCCTCTGGCGCTGGTTGCAGGTATTGTAACTCAGGGCTGAGCTACAATGTCAGACCTCCCATGGACAGCAGCTGGTCCCTCACCATATCTTACTATCACGTTGATCTTGGCCTTTTGCTCTGCGTCTTGTCCGTTGTGTTGTCGAAGCACATTATTGTACTGTACCCTCCCTTGTATCCAGTACTTGCAGAGTAAAGGCGGTGGAAAGCAGTGACATCAGTGAAGCCACTCGTAGCCAGAATGTAATCTGTGGTTGCTATGAATGTCTCTCTCCCGAATATCTATTGGCCACCATCGTGCCCCTCCATCACTAGTTGTAATAATACGCTTTTTCTTCTGTTTTGCTGGTTATATCAAATCTCACTCATTTTCCATAGGGCAAGCATTTATCATCGCATTGACCTTCCCAAAACGCTTGTACAACGCTGGCATTTTAGTAGTCCCAGAGAGAAGGTCCGTCTGACGTTACACAAAAGACATACACTAATGCCTTTATACCCTTTATACTGCAATGCAACATGGGGTTTTTTGTTTTTTTAAGTAACTGTATCATGAAAAACACAAGAACGAAAACAAAGGACCAGAAGCCTTTTTGGAGCAAGCCATATATCTACAGAATATACTTTCTGTTGAGTGTCGGCTTTGTGGTCCAACAAGTCAACGCCGTAATGACATCCATCTTTCTATCACATATTAACCTGCTCGAGAATGTACACCAAACCTTTTCTAATCCAGCTCCCACACATATCTGGGACTCTTTTTACCAATCGTTTTATTTTGGAACTTTTGTGACGTCGATAGTAATGTCCTCTGTTTTATGTCCTCGCCCCTAGACAACATGCTGCCTATAAGCAGGGAAGTGGAAGGTTGTGCGCACACTGTAGAGATATCACTGTATTCTCCCTCTTAGTTGGCTTGCTCCTAGTTACCGGTGAGACTTTTTTATGGCGGATTTATTTTACACTTTAATGCTGCCCTAAAATGGTAAGTGCGGAGAGGGGAGCCTGGAACCGGCCCGGGGGCTACGTGGGATATCCATGGCGCACGTCCTTTAGTACCAGGCCAGCCCCAGGTATGCCACTGACTTGGTTGCCGTTGAAGGTCAGCTCAAGCTGAAAAACAGGACTGAGCTACAATTCACAAGGAGCCCGTCCTTCTTAGAGATGCGATTTGGCAACTAGCAATGCAATTTTCTATACACTAAAGTTTTATCTTATAAAACAGTGGATTTTCTCTTTGGCATTATGTTTTTTTTTTCTTGTTTCTTCTGTTGTATTACGCGATGTATGATGGCGGTCACTGCAATCTGAACCGTTTTTTGTTGAAATTTTTTTGTTTTTTTTTGATTAATGGAATGAATATAATGAATAAAGATGTTTCACTTTTGTGTTGGAGCACTTTTCCACTATCCCAACGGTACCATTGATACAGACATAACATTGCCCAGTATAATGTACACCACATATTAGTCACTTTTTAATTCTGATCTTATGGAAAGGAATATTTGAGTATTAAATTTTGTTATTGAAATTTAAGACGCAATTGTATATTACCTACCATCACAATCAAACATGATAAACCAGCGACACTTGCTCATGGATACAGGCACCGTAATATTCTTGTATTCGTTATCCATGGACTTGATCGTTCTAATCAACTTTTAATATTGAAGAGCCAAGAGGATCTGATGGTGTTTTAAAATAGCATAATTGTAAAACCTGATTTTTGCAGAAAGGAGGCCAGGACACGATTATAAGATTATTACCACAGTCGCGGTGCCGGGGGTAAGTGTCCATGGTTTTATCATGATGGATTTTTGCCTGGGCTGCCTCCTGCAGCGATTGTCCTCCTCTATATCTATAAAGTCATGTATATATCACTAGTATTCTAGGACTCGCACGAGAGAGGTTTGAATAATCCACACCTGTCATACATGATGTTGAATCTCCTCCATTGTAAGTCAATCCTTTATTAAGATTATATGGAGGAGACAAATCTCCATTCTTGGTGCATGAGAGAGTTGTATTGTACTCTTATCTCATTTTTTATCACCAGAGGAATTCCCAGTCCTTGAGTTTGCAATCCTGTGACAATGCCACCCAGTAAAAGCAGCTCTCTCTCCTCGGATTTCTGACCATTGAAAGTTCTGTTGTCTCCATATTTTGAGCAGATAATGGAAATTCTTAAAATTCCATGGATTTGAGTGGTTCTGAATGACCAGTTTCCTATCGCATTTAAGGTCAGTTCTACCCCTCTGCTCTGATGTCTTCATCCTAGCATTACAACAGAGGGATTGGACTTTTCCTGCTTATGCTCTTAGGGCGCTGTCCACCTTTTGTGCGTTTTATTCCATTTTGTAACGAATCAGAACGCACTGGGCCGACCCTTGTTTGATCGCATATGCGTTTAACCGTTCGCATTATTGCATACATCAGCACCTGGTGTCTTTTATTGTTAATGCAAGACACGGTGTGCTATCGCATGCGGCGGCCCAGCCCAGTGCGTTTTTATATTCCATTACAAGACAGAATTTAAACGTGAATGTGTGACCCTCCCCCCCTGTAACCGGATTTACAGTGATGTCACTGCTGCCTTATATGGAGTGTATGCTTAGCTGTAGGCCCAGGGGTGGATGCAATTTTGTGTCCTCCCCTATAGCTATTATAGCTTCTGCTGAGCAGTTAACAGATGTGCTTGCTTTGTCTCTTCATATTGTCAGGGTCTGCCATATACTAGGTAGACTGAGGCAAATGCTATGGTACACAACGTATTCGCTGGAGATTTTCCTGTGTTTACCTAAATGTATCCTAACTCTGTAGATTTCCTGGATACGTAAGTCTGCCTACACATGGCTCTTGTGACGTGGGCCCTAAATTACCACCAAACTAACCGAATCATTTGACCAGTTTGTGATGGCTGGTTTTTTGGATCTTCCAGTGATCTAGTGAAGAGGTGACCAGGACAATCACTGACACCAGGACATGCCTTGCAGGGTGATTCCCAGATAACCATGTATTATAGGATTTACCCCTGCTCATTCCCAATGTACCCCTAGTAGTACCCTGTCAATTATAAGAAGCTGTTTCGCTTACTGCTGGTTCAGAGGCTCTTCCAATCCCACATCTCAAATGGCCGGGGTCCCTCATATGACAGTGATTACAATCCTATAGATGGGAATCCGTGCCTGTCCTGGAACCCTAGGTTTCTTGCCTACATGCTATTTCTGGTACCATGTCGCTCCTAGTCTACATGGACTGAATTGTTGTGCCCTGCACCGTGTCACATGTATTTCACAGTCCATTGATCCTATCGAGAAAATCACCACACCTATACGGATCAGGGGTTATGTGTGAAATGTGCCCATTGAAGCCAATGGGTACATGGGGAAAAAAAGGTGATCAGTTTTTTCACACTTGAGTCTCAGGTAAGTAGCTGAAGCTGTTCACACAACTAAGATGTCACTAGGACTACAAAAACAGAGAAATCAGAGATGAGATCTGTCTCACTGACCAAAATCGTAGGGAGCAAGACCTGCGCATCATCTGATGTTACTGGAGCAAGTTACCTCCATCTTCTAACGTTTCCTGTAATGACCCCTGCAGGTGAAATGTTCTAATCTTGCAGATATCCATTGTTGTTTCTATCATTCTGCAGTTTTTTGCTCCAGACCTGGGCTGCTGTAGTCAGAAAGGGGTTCCCATGTCATGGGTACAAGCTTCTATAGTAAATGGACCCATTTTCTGATGGGAATCCATCCTGATGAAGTGTTTTTCCAGGTTCTCACTTGCTCCTGTGTACACTAGCATGTCTGGGTTAAGGTAATTCTTGGATTGGGTTTCCAGCTATAATTTCTGTGCAGTTTTCATAGATCTTCTCAATAGCTCACTATGCACTTCATAATCTTTCAGAGGGTCTGAAAACCCCTATAACATAGTTGTCTTCATCCCACCATCAGTGACCACACGTCAGACATCCTGTTTGGTTTGATGTGGGGCCAGATATGGATGCATAAAGCTTCTCTTGTATCCCTGCTTTCTATTACATGTCTCAGCTATGGCAGACTATATCATTCAGACATTTACTGACAGGATTTTCAATTTACTACTAATATGAAAAATGTAAAGTCAGCAATTCCTCCGGCCCTCGCATGTCCCACTATGGACAGTAGTAGCACTGGATTGGGTCTGAGTGTTTTGTTGCAGGGTATGAACCTGTGCGATTGCTTTACCTTCTGCAAAAACTTCACAGAAGTTTTGGAGGAAAATTGAAGAAAACAACTATACATACCTCTCCAGGGGCGTATCCATGAGTCCTGTAAATAATCCCATAAATGGTAGCTTCATGGTAGGAGCTGATGACATTTAATGGTCATGAAACCGTTGTAAGAGTTACATCATCAGGCACAAGATTATTATGAGGTGTACCCTAGATGGCCCCATTGTTCCCTTGGATCAGGATGAGGATGCCTGACGGACACTTCTGCTCTTTCCACCTCCCCATTGGGGACCAGAAGGAACGATGTTATCTCCACACCTTCAGCCAGGTGTTTCATCCTCCTCTTTTGATACTGATACTGTCCCGTATTGCACTGGCCCATGGTGGCGATCTCACATCAGTGCAGCTATCACAACGCACTTAGGCCACATCATTGGAGATTTCCAGAAAATTGGCCTTGTGTCATCGAATTATTTGTCATTGAAGTTTTTTGGGTTTTGGGTTTTATATGCAACAAATTTTACTGATTCGAGCAATGTCTACAGTAAGTGTATGGCCACCGGAAGAAGGACCATCAGACATTCAACACCATCTCTGGGCTGTCTAAAAACATTGAGCGTCTTAGGATATGTCTTCCCTCTCTGATCACTGGCTACAAGACTCAATGTTTTTATCCAGGTTTTAAATACTTGAGGATTGCCATTTTATACGCAGATTTTCCTCCTACGTTAACTCCTGGCATGACTTGTAGACACATTAGAAAATGCCTTCACACCATCAATCACTGGGATCGGTTACATTTTGGCTTTTCTGCAAATTGCTTTAAATATTTGAAATGTTTTTAAACTTTTCACTCATTTACACTTTTCCACATGTAACGCAGATTTCATGGTTCCTTGAAAAACATAATGTAGTGTCTGACTTTCTCCATGTGTGTACCCCCCCACCAATTACGTGACCATCCTTTCTACTTCAAACCATAATAAACTGTTACGTTTACTTTATTTTTTTTAATAAACTTTGTCAGGTAAGTGGAAATTCCCAGAATTCCATCACTGTACTTATACTTAATGTCTTTCCCCTTGCCTTCTCATAACTTCAAGGCATCCAGCATATATATGAGCGCTCCTCAAAACGTATAAACGTTGTGCTCCCTCCCCAGCACGTTGTCTTATTTAACCTTTATTATTTTCTCCATATGTCCATAATCTAAAGCAACTGTACAATGTGTCTGCGTAATATCGATTTTTCTAAAGAACTAAAACACCTGGAAATAGGCGGCCATTAACTGGTTTCAGCTTAAAGTTCAAGTGTCAAGTTCTCTAGGAAAATATGTTTCAGATTCTGCCAATGTATATTCCTACTACGCACATAGGATTCTAGATATGTGTAATAAGACTTCTTCCTTAAACCTATAAAAAACATTATTCCCTAAATCCTGTACACATTATGTAGCAAAAGATTGGACAGACACCCTAATTTTTCCTCTTAGATTCTAACCTCAAGTGATCTTTGACCAAATAACAAAGGATTGATGGTTACTTAGCACATGGCCAAGTCAAAAGATAATCAACAGTGTTTGTTGATCACCTACGATGTGTATGGGGGACAGCTTCGTTGGTTTCAGTTTGAAGTAGAACTGTCACAATAAAACGCGTGAAAAACAGTACATAGTTAGAATTCTGCTATGCCTAAAGAAAGAGCGTTTCTACCATCACCATAGACAGGGGCATCCTCCTACACCTAGAGGAGAGGCGGTTTCTACCATCACCATAGACAGGGTGCGCTCTCTACACCTAGAGGAGAGGCGTTCTACCACACCATAGACAGGGGCGCTCTCTACACCTAGAGGAAGAAGGTTCTCATCACCATAACAGGGGGCACCTCACCCTAGAGGGAGAGGCGTTCTACCTCACCATGACAGGGGCATCCTGTACACCAGGGGAGAGGAGTTCTACCATCACCATAACAGGGGGTATCCTCTACACACTAAGAGTAGGTTTCTAACCATCACCATAAACAGGAGGGGCATCATCTACACCTAAGGAGAGGAGGTTCCTACTATCACATAGTCAGGGAGCATCCTCTACACCTAGAGGAGGAGGTTCTACCATCACTAATGACAGGGTTCATCCTCTACACCTAAGGAGAGGGTTCTAACCATCACCATAGACAGGGTACATCCTCTACCCTAAAGGAGGGGAGGTTCTTCCATCACCATAGACAGGGGGTATCCTCTACACCTAGAGGAGAGGTGGTTCTACCATCACCATAGACAGGGTCATCCTCTACCACCTAGAGAGAGGAGGTTCTACCATCACCATAGACAGGGGGTATCCTCTACACCTAGAGGAGAGGAGGTTCTACCATCACCATAAACAGGGGCCACCTCTACACCGAGGAGGTTCTACCATCACCATAGACAGGGGCATCCTCTACATCTAGGAGAGGAGTTTTACCATCACCATAAACAGGGGGCATCCTCTACAACTCGAGAGGAGGTTCTACTACCACACCATAGACAGGGGGTATCCTCTACACCTAGAGGAGAGAGTTCTACCATCACCATAGACAGGGGGCATCCTCTACATCTAGAGGAGAGGAGGTTTTACCATCACCATAGATAGGGGGCATCCTCTACATCTAGAGAGAGGAGGTTTTACCATCACCATAGACGGGGGCATCCTCTACACTTAGAAGAGAGGCCGTTCTACCAATGTCATGGACAGGGGGTATTCTCTACACCCAGATGAGAGGTGGTTCTATCATGCCATAGACAGAGGGAAATCTATGCCTAGGGAAGAAGCGGTTCTACCATTGTTATAGACCGGGCCATCCTCTACAACTAGAAGACAGTGGTTCTGCCATTGGCCATAGACGTATAGGCCTCCTCTACACCTAGGGAGATGAGGTTCTACCATCCTAGGGAATCCTCTTCATCTAGAGGAGAGGCATTTTTACTTTCATAATAGACTGGGGCATCCTCTACACCTAAGGAGAGGCAGTTCTACTATTGCCATAAGGGGAATCTTCTACGACTAAGGAGAGGTGATTCTACCATCACCATAGACCGGAAATCTTCTACACCTAGAGGAGAGGTGGTTCTACCATCACCAAGACGGGGCATCCTCTACACTATGGAAAGGTGGTTCTACTATTGCCATAGACGGAGGCATCCTCTACACCTAGAGAGGCGGTTCTAAACATCACCATAGACAAGGAATCTTCTATGCCCAGAGGAGAGGTGGTTCTACCATCATCATAGATCAGGGGCATCCCTCAACACCTAGAGGAGAGGTGTTTTCTACCATCATCATAGATACGAGGTCATTCTCTACACCTAAGGAGAGGCAGTTCTACCATTATGACCATAGCAGGGGGCATCCTCTACACACCTAGAGGAGAGGCGGTTTCTACCATCACCATAGATGGGGAAACTTCTACACCTAGAATAGAGTTGGTTCTACCATCACCAAAGACAGGGGGCATCCTCTACAGGCAGAGGCATAGATGCCCATAGTCCCCATAGACAGGGGACATCCCTACACCTAGAGGAGAGGCAGTTCTACCATCATCATTGACAGCTGACATCCTCTACATCTAGAAGAGAGGAGGTTCTACCATCATGACGGGGCATCCTATGCACCTAGAGGAGATGCAGTACTACCATCATCATAGACAGAGATTCTATACTGTGAGCAGTGAGACTTTGGAACTCTCTACTGCAAGATGTTGTGATGGCTAATATCTTCTCTACTGTAGGCCAATTGGTATCAGTCTTTTTTTGCCTTCCTCTGGATCAATACGGAGTATAATGGATGGAACTTGATGGACCGCATCTTTTTTAACCTTAACTACTGTGATACTTCAGTATATTAAAGTGTCTGTCAAATGTTTCCATAGTTCTACACTTTGGTGGGTGGTAGGCTTGTCCAGCTGTCACCATTACACAGCAATGTGATATGTAATACATCAATTATTCAGTCCATGTCCCTCATCTTAGTTGCTCATTATTTAGGACTTTTTTTCGAACTTTCCACCTTAGACCTCCAGCGATAGTCATGACAAAAGGCATACATCAGTACTTGAAAATCTTTATTTCATGAATGAGCCCATACAAAACATACTTAAGATTTTGTGAGAAATTTTGTCTTTTCTCCTCATCCTGGGACCTCACTATAATATCGAATTGTTGAATAATTGAACTTCTTCAGAGCTGGATGACATCATTAGGGCATGGTTAATGATCAGAAGTATAAGACACATACTTGTAGTGAAGGCTGATGTAAGCACTTGTCTATGTGAACTGCAGACCAAGTGCCTGATTGGCTCGATTTATTTTGTACAAACACTATCATCCATCTTAGAAAACTGCCATCACTTACTATCACACTGAAATTATACATATTGTAAATGATAACCAGACCTGGTATCTGCCACACTATGGATGGAAGCCATTAAGATTACAAGCTGGGCTATGAGATTGGAACCCATTTATGCTATGTCTGGCCTGAGATTACTTTATTGCGAAACAGATGACTGCTGAACCTCTGCAAACCTTTTCCTTATGCACCAGTCATTTCACCGGCCAAGTGATTTATCTACTGTCTCAAACAGCAATAAACACACTCCAAAGACTTTGATATGACGATGGCTGGAGCTCATTAAATCTGCCTTTAGTCGAAGGTAAAATTGTCAGCACCAGAGACTTAGCTGTGGATTTTTTCTGGATGGGGAAGGATATACAGTGTTTGCTTTGTTATTCCTCTGTCCTACATCCTCTACTAAATACTAATGGAATACATCAATGGCACCAAACACCGAGTGCCATGCACCGACATTCTACCAACTTCTTCTCCTTCCCTCTGATACACATGCACTGCGCTGTTCTGCCACTCCTCCCCATTCTTCTCATGCACATGCAACACAGGGCCTGCCATTCCCCCTCCTTCTTCTCATGCACATGCACCCCTGTCCTGCCACTCCCCTCCTTACTCTGATGCACATGCACTGCCTGTCCTGCCATTCCCCCTCCTTCCTCTGATGGACATGCACAACCTATTCTTCCACTCCCCCTCTTTCCTTGATGGACATGCACCACAAATTCTGCCACTCCCCCTCCTTCCTCTGATGCACATGCACCACCTGTCCTGTCACTCCCCTTCCTTCCTCTGATGCACATGCACCACCTGTCCTGCCACTCCCCTTCCTTCTTATGATGCACATGCACCGCCTGTCCTGTCACTCCCCCCTTTCTCTGATGCACATGCACCGCATGTTTCTGACACTCCCCTCCTTCCTATGATACACATGCAGCGCCTGTCTACCACCTCCCCCGATGCACATGCACCGCCTGTTCTGCACTCCTCCTCCTCCCTTATGCACATGCACCGCCTGTCCTGGCCACTCCCCTTCCTTCCTCTGATGCACATGCACCCCTGTCCTGCCACTACCCTTCCCTTCTTATGATGCCACATGCAACCGCCTGTCCTGTCACTTCCTTGTCTTTTTATGGATATACTAATTGAATAAAGTTGGAAGTTTTTACTGGGTTTTATTAGTGCAGAGATTGTTTTTTAAAACCATTTTTTCCTTTTTTTATTAGTCCTATGGGACATGAAAAAGAATTCATCCAATTGCTTGTTCACTATAATACCTTGAAATACTGATGCAGATGCATTGGCTGACAGTGCCTGTAAGATCCTGTCTGTGTGACAGGATCTTACAGGCAATGACTATGGACAGCCCAAGCATCCTGATCAGACCCCAGGATTGCCATAACAATGATCCTTGCCCAAGAAAGTGGAGCTGGGGCAATTGCTGGGAAAGAATCCACCTGAAGGCATTTAAATTCAGTGGTCATCAGAGGAAGGAAGGGGAGTGGCAGGACAGGCGGTGCATGTGCATAAGAGGGAGGAGTGCAGAACAGGCGGTGCATGTGCATCGGAGGGAGGAGTGGTAGGACAGGCGCTGCATGTGTATCATAGGAAGGAGGGGAGTGTCAGAACAGGCGGTGCATGTCCATCAGAGGAAGGAGGGGGATTGGCAGGACAGGCGGTGCATGTGCATCATAAGAAGGAAGGGGAGTGGCAGGACAGGTGGTGCATGTGCATCAGAGGAAGGGGAGTGGCCGGACAGGTGGTGCATGTGCATCAGAGGAAGGAGGGGGAGTGGCAGAATTTGTTGTGCATGTCCATCAAAGGAAAGAGGGGGAGTGGAAGAATAGGTTGTGCATGTCCATCAGAGGAAGGAGGGGGAATGGCAGGACAGGCAGTGCATGTGCATCAGAGTAAGGAGGGGGAGTGGCAGGACAGGCGGTGCATGTGCATGAGAAGAAGGAGGGGGAATGGCAGGCCCTGTGTTGCATGTGCATGAGAAGAATGGGGAGGAGTGGCAGAACAGGCAGTGCATGTGTATCAGAGGAAGGAGAAGAAGTGGTAGGACTGTCGGTGCATGTGCACTGGGTGTTTGGTGCCATTGATGTATTTCCATTAGTATTAGTAGAGATGTAGACAGAGGAATAACAAAGCAAACACTGTATATCCTTCCCCATCCAGAAAAATCACAGCTAAGTCTCTGGTGCTGACAATTATTACCTTCGACTAAAGAGCAGATTTAATGAGCTCCAACTATCGTCATATCAAAGTCTTTGGAGTGTGTTTATTGCTCGTTTGAGACAGTAGATAAATCACTTGGCCGGTGAAATGACTGGTGCTATAAGGAAAAGGTTTGCAGAGGTTCAGCAGTCATCTGTTTCGCATAAAGTAATCTCAAGGCCAGACATAGCATATAATGGGTTCAATCTCATAGCCCAGCTTGTAATCTTAATGGCTTCCATCCATAGTGTGGCAGATACCAGGTTCTGGTTATCATTTACAATACTAGTATAATTTACAGTGATAGTAAGTGATGGCAGTTTTCTAAGATGGATGATAGTGTTTGTACAAAATAAATCGAGCCAATCAGGCACTTGGTCTGCAGTTCACATAGACAAGTGCTTACATCAGCCTTCACTACAAGTATGTGTCTTATACTTCTGATCATTAACCATGCCCTAATGATGTCATCCAGCTCTGAAGAAGTTCAATTATTCAACAATTCGATATTCATAGTGAGGTCCAGGATGAGGAGAAAAGACAAAATTTTCCACAAAATCTTAAGTATGTTTTGTATGGGCTCATTCATGAAATAAAGATTTTCAAGTACTGTATGTATTGCCTTTTTGTCTGATTTATTGCTGGAGATCTAAGGTGGAAAGTTCGAAAAAAGTCCTAAATGATGAGCAACTAAAGATGAGGGACTGGACTGAATAATTGATGTATTACATATCGCATTGCGGTGTAATGGTGACAGCTGGACAAGCCTACCCACCCACAAAGTGTAGAACTATGGAAACATTTTGACAGACACTTCATGCACTGAAGTATCACAGTAGTTAAAGTTAAAAAAGATGTCGGTCCATCAAGTTCCATCCATTATACTCCAGTATTGATCCAGAGGTAGGCAAAAAAGGACTGATACCAACTGGCCTATAGTAGAGAATAATATTAGCCATCAAAACATCTTGCAGTAGAGAGTTCCAAAGTCTCACTGCTTCTACAGTATAGAATCTCTGTCTATGATGATGGTAGTACCGCATCTCCTCTAGGTGCATAGGATGCCCCCTGTCTATGATGGTAGAACCTCCTCTCCTCTAGATGTAGAGGATGTCAGCTGTCAATGATGATGGTAGAACTGCCTCTCCTCTAGGTGTAGGGGATGTCCCCTGTCTATGGGGACTATGGGCATCTATGCCTCTCTGTAGAGGATGCCCCCTGTCTTTGGTGATGGTAGAACCAACTCTATTCTAGGTGTAGAAGTTTCCCCATCTATGGTGATGGTAGAACCGCCTCTCCTCTAGGTGTAGAGGATGCCCCCTGTCTATGGTAATGGTAGAACTGCCTCTCCTTTAGGTGTAGAGGATGCCTCGTATCTATGATGATGGTAGAAACACCTCTCCTCTAGGTGTTGAGGATGCCCCTGATCTATGATGATGGTAGAACCACCTCTCCTCTGGGCATAGAAGATTCCCTTGTCTATGGTGATGTTAGAACCGCCTCTCTAGGTGTAGAGGATGCCTCCTGTCTATGGCAATAGTAGAACCACCTTTCCACTAGTTGTAGAGGATGCCCCCGTCTTTGGTGATGGTAGAACCACCTCTCCTCTAGGTGTAGAAGATTCCCGGTCTATGGTGATGGTAGAATCACCTCTCCTCTAGTCGTAGAAGATTCCCCTTATGGCAATAGTAGAACTGCCTCTCCTTTAGGTGTAGAGGATGCCCCCAGTCTATTATGAAAGTAAAACTGCCTCTCCTCTAGATGAAGAGGATTCCCTAGGATGGTAGAACCTCATCTCCCCTAGGTGTAGAGGATGCCTATAATCTATGGCAATGGCAGAACCACCTGTCTTCTAGTTGTAGAGGATGGCCCTGGTCTATAACAATGGTAGAACCGCTTCTTCCCTAGGCATAGATTTCCCTCTGTCTATGGCAATGATAGAACCACCTCTCATCTGGGTGTAGAGAATACCCCCTGTCCATGACATTGGTAGAACTGCCTCTCTTCTAAGTGTGGAGGATGCCCCCTGTCTATGGTGATGGTAAAACCTCCTCTCCTCTAGATGTAGAGGATGCCCCCTATGTATGGTGATGGTAAAACCTCCTCTCCTCTAGGTGTAGAGGATGCCCCCTGTCTATGGTGATGGTAAAACCTCCTCTCGGTGTAGAGGATGCCCCCTGTTTATGGTGATGGTAGAACCTCCTCTCCTCTAGGTGTAGAGGATACCCCCTGTCTATAGTGATGGTAGAACCTCCTCTCCTCTAGGTGTAGAGGATGCCCCTGTCTATAGTGATGGTAGAACCACCTCTCCTCTAGGTGTAGAGGATACCCCCTGTCTATGGTGATGGTAGAACCTCCTCTCCTCTAGGTGTAGAGGATGTCCCCTGTCTATGGTGATGGTAGAACCTCCTCTCCTCTAGGTGTAGAGGATGAACCCTGTCTATAGTGATGGTAGAACCTCCTCTCCTCTAGGTGTAGAGGATGCTCCCTGACTATGGTTATAGTAGAACCTCCTCTAGGTGTAGAGGATACCCCCTGTCTATGGTGATGGTAGAATCTCCTCTCCTCTAGGTGTAGAGGATGCCCCTGTCTATGGTGATGGTAGAACCACCTCTCCTCTAGGTGTAGAGGATACCCCCTGTCTATGGTGATGGTAGAATCTCCTCTAGGTGTAGAGGATGCCCCTGTCTATGGTGATGGTAGAACCGCCTCTCCTCTAGGTGTAGAGGATGCCCCTGTCTATGGTGATGGTAGAACCGCCTCTCCTCTAGGTGTAGAGGATGTCCCCTGTCTATGGTGATGGTAGAACCTCCCCTCCTCTAGGTGTAGAGGATGTCCCCTGTCTTTGGTGATGGTAGAACCACCTCTCCTTTAGGTGTAGAGGATGCCCCCTGT
Organism: Engystomops pustulosus; assembly: GCA_019512145.1. Lineage (NCBI taxonomy): Eukaryota > Metazoa > Chordata > Amphibia > Anura > Leptodactylidae > Engystomops > Engystomops pustulosus. The sequence continues at coordinate 44,623,597 of CM033644.1, read as the reverse complement.
CTATGGTGATGGTAGAACCTTCTTCTCTAGGTGTAGAGAGCGCACCCTGTCTATGGTGATGGTAGAACCTTCTTCTCTAGGTGTAGAGGATGACCCCTGTCTATGGTGATGGTAGAACCGCCTCTCCTCTAGGTGTAGAGAGTCTATGGTGCGAGGTAGAACCGCCTCTCCTCTAGGTGTAGAGAGCGCACCCTGTCTATGGTGATGGTAGAACCGCCTCTCCTCTAGGTGTAGAGAGCGCACCCTGTCTATGGTGATGGTAGAACCGTCTCTTCTTTAGGCATAGAGAATTCCTACTATGTACTGTTTTTCACTGCTTTTATTGTGACAGTTCTACTTCAACTGAAACCCAACTAGCTGTCCCCCATACACATTAGGTGATCAACAAACACTGATTGATTACTCTTTTGACTTGGCCATGTGCTAAGTAACCATCAATCCTTTGTATTTGTCAAAGATCACTTGAGGTTAGAATCTAAGAGGAAAAATTAGGGTGTCTGTCCAATCTCTTTGCTACATAATGTGTACAGGATTTAGTGGAATAATGTTTTTATAGGTTTTAAGGAAAGAAGTCTATATTACACATATCTAGAATCCTATTGTGGGAAGTAGAAATATACATTGGCAGCAAATCTGAAACATATTTTCCTAGAGAACTTTTGACACTTGAACTTTAAGCTGAAACCAGTTAAGTGGCCGCCTATTTCCAGGTGTTTTAGTTTCTTTTAGAAAACATTAGATATTACGCAGACACATTGTACAGTTGCTTTAGATTATGAACATATGGAGAAAATAATAAAGGTTAAATAAGACAACGTGCTGGGGGATGGAGCACAACGTCTTATCATGTCTGTGATGGAGCGCTCATATATATTGCTGGATGCCTTGAAGTTATGAGAAGGCAAGGGGAAAGACATAAAGTAATAAGTACAGTGATGGGAATTCTGGGTAATTTCCACTTACCTGACAAAGTTTATTAAAAAAAATAAAGTAAACGTAACAGTTTATTATGGTCTGAAGTAGAAAGATGGTCACGTAATTGGTGGGGGGGGTTACACACATGGAGAAAAGTCAGACACTACATTATGTTTTTCAAGGAACCATGGAAATCTGGCGTTACATGTGGAAAAGTGTAAATTGAGTGAAAAGTTTAAAAACATTTCAAATATTAAAGCAATTGCAGAAAAGCCAAAATGTAACCGATCCCAGTGATTGATGGTGTTGAAGCATTTTCTAATGTGTCTACAATGTCCATGCCAGGAGTTAAACGTAGGAGGAAAATCTGCTGTATAAAATGGCAATCTCAAGTATATTAAAACCTGAGTATAAAAACATTGAGTCTTGTAGCCAGAGATCAGAGAGGAGACATATCCCTAATGATCGCTCAATGTTTTTAGAGCCCAGAGATGGTGTTGAATGTCTTGATGGTCCTCTTCCGGTGGCCATACACTTTACTGTAACATTGCTCGAATCATAAAATTGTTGCATAAAACCCAAAACCCAAAATAACTTCAATGACAAATAATCTCCGATGACACAAGGCCAATTTTCTGGAATCTCCACCATGATGTGGCCTAAGTGCTTGTGATAGCTGCACTGATGTGGAGATCGCCACCATGGGCAGTGCAATACGGGACCAGTATCAGTATCAAAAGAGGAGGATGAAACACCTGGCTGAAGGTGTGGAGATAACATACGTTCCTTCTGGTCCCCAATGGGGAGGTGGAAAGAGCAGAAGTGTCCCGTTCAGGCATCCTCGTCCTGATCCCTAAGGGAACAATGGGGGCCACTGCTCTAAATCTTGTGCCTGATGATGTAACTCTTACAACAGGTTCATGACCATTAAAATGTCATCAAGCTCCTACCATGAAGCTACCATCTTATGGGATTATTTACAGGACTCATGGATACGCCCTGGAGAGGTATGTATATTGTTTTCTTCAATTTTCCTCAAACTTCTGTGAAGTTTTGTGCAGAAGGTAAAAGCCTCGAGCAGTTCAATACCCTGCAACAAACACTTCAGACCCAATCCAGTGCTACATACTGTCCATAGTGGGACTACTGGAGGGCCGGAGGAATTGCTGACTTTACATTTTTCATATTAGTAGTAAATTGAAAATCCTGTCAGTAAATGTCTGAATGATATAGTCTGCCATAGCTGAGACATGTACATAGAAGCAGGGATACAAGAGAAGCTTTATGCATCCATCTGGCCCCACATCAAACCAAACAGGATGTCTGACGTGTGGTCACTGACTGGTGGGATGAAGACAATCTATGTTATAGGGGTTTTCAGACCCTCTGAAAGATTATGAAGTGCATAGTGAGCTATTGAGAAGATCTATGAAAACTGCACAGAAATTATAGCTGGAAACCCAATTCCAAGAATTTACCTTAACCCAGACATGCTAGTGTACACAGGAGCAAGTGAGAACCTGGACAAACACTTCATCAGGATGGATTCCCCATCAGAAAATGGGTCCATTTACTATAGAAGCTTGTACCCCATGACATGGGAGCCCCTGTTCTGACTACAGCAGCCCAGGTCTGGAGCAAAAAACTGCAGAATGATAGAACACATGGATATCTGCAGATTAGAACATTTCACCTGCAGGGGTCATTACAGGAAACGTTAGAAGATGGAGGTAACTTGCTCCAGTAACATCAGATGATTGCGCAGGTCTTGCTCCCTACGATTTTGGTCAGTGAAGACAGATCTCATCTCTGATTCTCTGTTTTTGTAGTCCTAGCGACATCTTAGTTGTGTGAACAGCTCTCAGCTACTTGCTTGAGACTCAAGTGTGAAAAAACTGATCACCTTTTTTTCCCCTATGTACCCATTGGCTTCAATGGGCACATTTCACACATAACCTTGATCAGTATAGGTGTGGTGATTTTCCCTGATAGGATCAATGGAGTGTGAAATACATGTGACACGTGCAGGGCACAACAGACTATCAGCCCATGTAGACTAGGACTGCACTGGTACCAGAAAATAGCATGTAGGCAAGAAACCCTAGGGTTCCAGGACAGGCACGGATTCCCCATCTATAGGATTGTAATCACTGTCATATGATGGGACCCCGGCCATTTGTAGATGGTGGGGATTGGAAGAGCCTCTGAACCAGCAGTAAGCAGAAACAGCTTCTTATTTATTGACAGGATCCTACTAGGGTACATTGGGATGAGCAGGGGCAATATCCTATAATCCATGATATCTGGGAATCACCCTGCAAGGCATTGTCCTGGTGTCTAGTGATTGTCCTGGTCACCTCTTCCACTAGATCACTGGAAGATCCAAAAACAGCCATCAACTGGTCAAATGATTCGGTTATTTTTGGTAATTTAGGGCAGCGTCACAAGAGCCATGTGTAGGCAGACTTACGTATCCAGGAATCTACAGAGTTAGGATACATTTAGCGTAAACACCAGGAAATCTCCCAGCGAATACGTTGTGTATCCATAGGCATTTGCCTCAGTCTACCTAGTATATGGCAGACCCTGCAATATGAAGAGACAAGCAAGCTACATCTTTTCATACTGCTCAGCAGAAGCTATAATAGCCTATAGGGGAGGACACAAAATTGCATCCACCCCTGGGCCTCCGCTAAGCATACACTCCATATAAGGGCAGTGACATCACTGTAAATCCGGTTACAGGGGGGAGGGTCACACATTCACGTTTAAATTCTGTCTTGTAATGGAATAAAAACGCACTGGGCTGGGCCGCCGCATGCGATTAGCACCCAGTGTCTTGCATTAAGACAATAAAAGACACCAGGTGCTGATTGTATGCAAATACATGCGAACGGTAAACGCATATGCGATCAAACAAGGGTCGGCCCAGTGCGTTCTGATTCCGTTACAAAATGGAATCAAAACGCAAAAGTGTGACAGCGCCCTAAGAGCATACAGCAGGAAACGTCCAATCCCTCTGTTGTAATGATAGGATGAAGACATCAGAGCAGAGGGGTAGAACTGACCTTAAACTGCGATAGGAAACTGGTCATTCAGAACCACTCAACTCCATGGAATTTTAAGAATTTCCCATTATCTGCTCAAATATGGAGACAACAGAACTTTCAATGGTCAGAAATCGGAGAGAGAGAGCTGCTTTTACTGGAGTGCATGTCACAGGATTGCAAACTTTCAAGGACTGGGAAATTCCTCTGGTGATAAAAATGAGATAAGAGTACAATACAACTCTCTCATGCACCAAGAATGGAGATTTGTCTCCTCCATATAATCTAATAAAGGATTGCTTACAATGGAGGAGATTCACATCATGTATGACAGGTGTGGATTATTCAAACCTCTCTCGTGCAGTCCTAGAATACTAGTGATATATACATGACTTTAATAGAATATAGAGAGGACAATCGCTGCAGGAGGCAGCCCAGGCAAAAATCCATCATGATAAACCATGGACACTTACCCCAGGCACCGCGACTGTGGTAATAATCTTATAATCGTTGTCCATGGCCTCCTTTTCTGCAAAAATCAGGTTTTAAAATTATGCTATTTTTAAACACCATCAGATCCCTTCTGGCTCTTCAATATTAAAAGTTGATTTAAGAACGATCAAGTCCATGGATAACGAATACAAGAATATTACGGTGCCTGTATCCATGAGCAAGTGTCGCTGGTTTATCATGTTTGATTGTGATGGTAGGTTAATATACAATTGCTTCTTAAAATTTCAATACAAAATTTAATACTCAAATATTCCTTCCATAAGATCAGAATTAAAAAGTGACTAATCTGTGGTGTACATTATACTGGTGCAATGTTATGTCTGTATCAATGGTACCGTTGGGATTAGGACAAAGTGACTCCAACACAAAAGTGAAACAATCTTTATTTCATTATATTCATTTCCATTAAATAAAAAAAAAACAAAAAAATTTCAACAAAAACGGTTCAGATTGCAGTGAACCGCCATACATCGCGTAATAAAACAGAAACAAAGAAAAAAAAACATAATGCAAGAAGAAAAATCCACTGTTTTATAAGATAAACTTTCGGTGTATAGAAAATTGCATTGCTAGTTGCAAATCGCATCTCTAGAAGTGACGGGCTCCTTGTCATGTAAAGCTGCAGTCCCGTTTTCGGCTATGAGCTGAACCTTCAACACAACCAAGTAGTTGGCAACCTGGGGCTGGCCTGTGTATAAAGGACTAGCCATGGATATCCCAGGTAGCCCCTGGGCCGGTCCCAGGTTGCCCGCTCCTGCACTATACCATTTAGGGCAGCATTTAAAGTTGTAAAATAAATCCGCCATAAAAAGTCTCACCTGTAACATTAGGAGCAAGCCAACCTAAGAGGAGAATACAGTGATATCTCTACAGTGTGCGCACACCTCCACTTCCCTGCTTATTAAGGCAGATGTGTCTAGGGGACGAGGACATAACACGAGGACATTACTATCGACCGTCACAAAAGTTCCAAAATAAAACGATTGGTAAAAAGAGTCCCAGATATTGTGGGCGCTGGATTAGAAAAGGTTTGGTGTACATTCCTCGAGCAGGTTAATATGTGATAGAAAAGATGGATGTCATTACGGCGTTGACTTGTATGGACCACAAAGCCGACACCTCAACAGAAAGTATATTCTGTAGATATATGGCTTGCTCCAAAAAGGCTTCTGGTCCTTTATGTTTTCCTTCTTGTGTTTTTTCCTGATCAGTTCTTAAAAAAACAAAAACCCCATTGTGCATGCAGTATAAAGGGTAAAGGCATTAGTGTATGTCGTGTAACGTCCCGGGACCTTCTCTCTGGACTACTAAATGCCGCGTGTACAAGCGTTTTGGGAAGGTCAATGCGATAAATGCTGCCCTATGGAAAATGAGTGAGATTTGATATAACCAGCAAAACAGAAGAAAAAGCGTATTATACAACTAGTGATGGAGGCAGCGATTGGTGGCCTAATAGATATTCGGGAGACCATTCACTAGCAACCACAGATTACATTCGGCTACGAGTGGCTTCACTGATGTCACTGCTTTCCACCGCCTTTACTCTGCAAGTACTGGATACAAGGGAGGTACAGTACAATAATTGTGCTTCCACACACAACGGACAAGACGCAGAGCAAAGGCCAAGATCAACGTGATAGTAAAGATATGGTGAGGGACCACTGCTGTCCATGGGACGTGTCTGACATTGTAGCTCAGCCCTGAGTTACAATACCTGATACAGCGCATAGACAAGGGTGACACGGTGCAATTACACTAATATGACCCCTTAAATAGTGCATCTTTCCGGGCACTGATCCTGCCAGCATTTTGGGATCAGCACACAATATGATGTGACAGGAGGGATATTTACATTTGTTCAACATTAGATTTAGCAATGCCATGTGTCACAGGTCAGCAACCACAAAACATTGTACAAGAATGGTGGCAAATGACTGCGGACATCATAGTGATATAGGATGCAGGGATCCTTTCTTCCCTGTTCTTCTCATGAGAACACTTGGACACTGCTGTTCCATGGGGAAGACTGGAAGCCATGAATAATATATCACTGTGACCGCAGTGCTGAGGATCAGTCTGTGAAACCCGGTCTTACTTTGCACACATGAAAAGATAGGAACGTGGTGCAACAGTGAACAACATCATTACCACTAGCGGTAACCTGTCAGAGGCAAAACCCGTGTGGAAAAGACTCGAGGTAAAACGAAGGTCCGTTTTTTTCACAAATTTGCGGCGGCATTACCTTTGGGAGGGTCTAAGCCACTGGTACTTCCCTTTCACAAAATTTCAACACAAAAACATCAGCAAATTTCCAGAGGATTCTCGACTAGGGTAAATAAAGCAGAACAACTGAAAGAGTGTAGGAAACCTCAGACAAGCCTAATATTTTATATATCTAGTGGTGGTGGCCAATAGAAGGATGACATTACAATAGCTTCACTCGGTGGCCTTCACTGCATGTAAGTGACCTCCCTCCCCCAGAGTATATATATCACTGGTCCTGTGTGGCATGGCGACACACTACGGCATACCCGAAACTACATTAACTATTGAATAACTATATCCACATTGCCTCCTGTGCAGTCCCTATCACAGTGGCTCATTAGCAGCACTATATCTTTATATAGGTTCACCTAGTGGGAAAAAGAAGGCTCCTCGGCAACACCTGACCTAGGACAGCAGCACAAGCGAGGAGTAGATAGACACTAAACTGCAGAACAGGGCGTACAAAACGTTACAAATGCCCATTGAACAAGGCAATGCTGGTGTTTCTGTGGTTGTGAAGTGGATGGAGCAGACTATTGTACACGAGAGCCGCCCCACGTGGGGGAAGGTATAGCGTCGTATATATAATCCGCTTGCACGTGGACTTCTGTGATCGCCATTCTCTCAGTTCCATCCTGAAACACTTTGGTGTGTGGCAGTAGTTATATCCCTGAGTGTTAAACCACAGAAAACAAGCATGCAAAACAGTGACAAAATGAGGCTCAACTACCAATCTACAATACTGAAGCCAAAAAACTATCAGAGGAGGAGAAGGCATACTAACCAGCATCACAACATGACATACAACTCATCACATACTCTACATACAAGGTGACATCTCAGAGGAAACCCACTGGACCTTCCTAGCTCATAGATGTCAAGGGGGGGGGGGGGGGGGTTCCCCCTTCCCTTAAAGGAAAGTTTTACCAAAAAAACTCTTAATCCCTACATGCACATTGTTGTGCCGATGCAACGTTACATATGAAAAGTAGACATACAATTTTCTTTATATATTGTCATGGTCTCCAGACTCTTACATGGTATGGAAAATGTTAAGGCAAAAAAAAAAAAAAAAATGCATGAAAGAATCCTATGGGTACGGTCAACACCGGAGCTGAGTGCACACTTTTACAATGTCGTACGTACTGCGCTCCACATCAACACAATGTTAGTGCTAAGAAACAAGACAAGGATAATAAAGTGCAAATACAAAGGGAGTGAAGTGCACAAGGACTGAACTGAGGGGGGGGGGGAAATCGCATGGGCTATAATGTCACTACACCATCTATATTACTGCTCTGTAACGTGAAAACAAATCTGCACAAGGGGCACATTGGAATATAAAGGGTGGGGGCTATGGCCACACAAAACTGATAAGTGCTATCCATTTTCTGGTCCACTATAAATTTAGAATTCTGTTATTTCATGACCTCCCCTTACTCACCAAACTCTAAGCTCTTAAGATACAAAACCGAGATCTGAAAACACAAAAAGTAACAGTATCTTCTCTGGAGGTCCTGGTGCATATAACCTTCACAAGATCATCTACAACCTGTACCAGAGGAGACACACAGATCCACACACAGGAAAACTCATAACGAGAGCAGACCAATCGTCCATGCCCTGGAAGGAAAGACCCTGTTTTCCAAGCTGTAAAGTGCTGATCAAAAGGGAGAGAATGGATTGAGTCATCACATAATATATGGCTCACACGGGGCGACACTTATGCTCTCGGCTACTACACCGTAACAGATAGAAGAAACTACAGCGCTGCGTGACTAATACAAACTTCTGTCTTCATGAATCTGCAGAGATGAAAACGCCAGTTTGGTTTGTGGAATATAAAGTAATGATGGTAAACAAAAGAAAAATTTAGGAGGGAAAAAAAAAAAAAAAAAAAAAAAAGGCCAATCTTCGCTTACAACTTTGGTAAAAATCATAACTGAATAAAAACGAAGTGCAGTTAGGAACAATAAAATACAGAAAGCTCAAAAAGTGCAATTTAAGGGGTGTACATGACAATAACCCTGCTTGTTGTACCCTTTAACAAATAATGCACAACCCATGAACCTACTACAAATAGAAATTGTGGGGCAGCACTCATGGTAGGGTTTACATATTGCGGGCCGCAACACCCCGGATGTGCCCCCAGGATGGAATTGGTGCAACTCACAGCAATTTTATTTTAATGGCCGCATTGTACCCAATGTCGTTATCATTGCGGGCCTCGGACAGATCCTGGATGCAATCTGTCTGCAAATTGTAAACCCAGCTTGTAGAGAATGCATCCGTCAGATCACCAGGAGAATTCTGCTTTGGTTAAATTACTGTCAAAGTGTGGTAAAAATCTTGATATTCAGCCTGGAGCTGGATGACATGCCCCATCTGGATGGATTATACTTGGGCTCACTGAGGGACACTAGTGGAGTTGAATAAACCCCACAGCATGGAGTCTGCATTTTTATAATTTGCTTATGTGAGAAATCTATAGATCAGTTTAGTAGAGTAGAGCGATGAACAATTGGATGCATCACAGGGACTACCATGTCCCTATATGGACATGGCAGGACCATGAAGGACCATGCCGTCATAGGTTCCTGGTGAAATGACAGGATACACATGGAGCTTTCTGCGATATTTGACTTCTAGTCTTAACTAGACAAGAAGAGATTTCGGATCCGTCTATGCTGCCTAGAGCAACCAACCACAGGCCTGTTTTCCTTTCATACAGTGCTCTGGGAAAATGAAAGGTGTACCGTGATTGGCTGCTTATGACAAAGAAGAAAGGATTTTATACCATAAAATGGAACACCACTTAAAAAACTGAATATTTCTCAGTCAGACAAATCCAGACGAAAGAGTCCCTCAATACAAACAGAATAATGTGCAAACCCACCAAAAACAAAACAAGACCCCATCAGTACATTTCAGAAGATAATTTGGCTCCCTTATGTGTCCAGTTTTGCTTCATAGCACACATACAAGTTATACTGAACTGCAATGGATCACGTAGATGTCACCTTGACTTCCATAAATTGGAATGTACGTTCAGCACTGAAAACCTCGATAGTCCAGACGAGGCGGATCTGGAGTAGACGAGTATCTACTTCAGCTACTATTTGACAATATAGAAATACAATGGCCTTGCTGTACCAATCAGCAATAAATAGAATATATATAAACTACATAAAGCGCTGCAGCAACTAACCAGAATGGAGGTGCAGGAAGTCTGTAGGCTCACAGTGGAGTCATGGCCTCTTCCCTTCTAGTTTTACTGCAAAGATAAATTGTGGTCGACCCATATATTGATGGACAGTCGCAAAAAAAAAAAAAAAAAAAAAAAGAAGGAATTACAGTAACTGTTAGTTAGGAATTATAAATGCATAAAAAACCATGAATCTGTAGGCCAGTCTTTGGGAAGATGACTGAAGTGCTGAGTTTAGCTGTTCTCGGACTGTGCCGCATCCTTGTCCAAGCACTGGGGCTTATTCCTCTCCCACTGGCACATTGCATTAGCGTACTGCACCAGAAGTTTATCCATCCATGTCAGAGGCTCCGGGAAGAGTACTGCTCCCTCAAAGAAGCCAAGATGTCCCCCATGAAGAGGCAAAGCCACCATGACATTCTCCTTCTTAGCTAAAAAGAAAACAAAGTAAAAATAAAAACACAAGTATAATATATAAGGTGGAACAAAGTCCAGACCTGCAGAAGCGACTCTTATCTACCCACCCGCCAGAGTCTTTGGGATGGACAGTAAGCTCTCATGGACCAGGGGGTCATCCACCGAGTTAACCAACAAAAGCGGCACATGGATCTAAGAGAAACAGAACAAAATTAAGTGTGAATTTTTTTTTATTTTTTTTTTTAAAGAAAAGTGTAAGAGCAAAGAAAAAAAAAAAAAACTTACATTATGCAAATAGCGAACACAGCTTTCCGCTTCATAGTATTCCTTCAGGGACTTGTATCCATGGAACTTCCTGACAGAAGAAACAAGACAGACAATGAAACCCAACACAAGCTATATACCATATATACCATGCACAAATTATCAGCCCAAGAGAGACTTCCTACTCCAATAGGTCCCTCCAAACCAAATGTTCAGAGGTACATGAAAGTTTGTGAACCCTTCAGAGTTTCCCAACTTTGCATAAATTTGACCTCAGACAACAAATATTTAAGTGGATAAATCAAGAAAATCAAAACAAAATCATGAAAAAAAAATTACACTAAAAATTAGATTAGTTAGTTCAACAAATTCCACTTAAGAACAAACCTATGGAACCCATCTTGTACATAACCCGGGGACTGCCTGTAATGTTCTTGCTTATAAAATATAATCACGTTAAAATAAATAACGAAAACATAAAAAAAATAAAGACCCTGGGGCCGATGGATTTAGTTGTAGAATTGACATCTCGGTTACAATGTGCTCTGGTTCTCTGGTACAGGTTAAAGAGCCAAGGTGTCCACGCCCCGATTCCCCCTATGAGCCGCCCTGGAGCACCAACTTTAATGTGCCGTTTATGGAAACATCTGGTGTATGAGACATTTGGCCTAGTGTTTTTGGTATAATCCATTAGGTTAAGAGTGTTCTAAAAGCATACACACAGTGAATGGGTTGCAAAAAATTTCTTGTTATTTTTTCGGAGCAAAAACAGCATTTAGTGATCTACTTTACAGCAGCCCCATGGCCTGTAATGGCCCCATGGCCTCAGTAGAGAGATTTCTAGACATGCGATGCGCATAGAAGTATATAAGCAACGCCATCATCTATAATAAGGAGTGGAGGCAACAATTATTTAATCTTCTATTGTAATCCTGTCCGAGTTGTAAATGAGATGACTACAACAAAAATACCCTACAGAATGAGCAAGTAATGTCCCTCAATAAACCCACAGTTAAATTTGCAGAATATAATAATTTTAATCAAATAGGGTTTTCCATGAATCCGGTGAGACGCAGAAAGAGTAGGATAAAAAAAAAAAAAAAAAATGTTCAGATTTTGTATTTTTCACCATATTCATTTGCTACATTTTTTTTCTGAACAACAAATAGAAATTTTTTGGACTATAAGATGTTCCCCCAGAAATGGTCATCTGAAAAAAGGAAAAATATATTTGACACCAAATAAAAACATTTTGGTTGGACAAACACAAGCATAACATACATAGCTCTTCTGCATCCATTCACTCATAGCACTTATACACTTCTTGCTACATTCACTCACGTCCGCTACATACCTTCACTCTCATGAACACTCAGCATTGCTACAATCCATTAACTCACTTTTCATAACAAATCCCAGCCACAACTTCTTCTCCTGGCAGCATGAAAGAGTTTAAGGACCCTGCAGTGATGCAGGAAGCATATGATCAGTCACATCGCTCTAGGTCCTACATTAAAGGGAACCTGTTGCCAGGGATCTCATTTTCACTAAAGACAGGTTACAGAAGCCCATTACAGCTGCATTGGACATCTGCCTTCTCCAAGCATTTGCATTACAATATAATTGTGTTATAACTTACCTTGCACCCTGACAAATACTCTGTGTAGTCTGAGGCTTTGGTTTGGATGCATTTCAAAAAACAGCATGTGACTTGTCTGTGCTGCAGATTGGAAGCCAAGAACTGAGCACCTTTGTGCTCCTGTACAGCTCCTCCCTCCTGCTTCTCCACAGAGCTCACAGCCTGGTGAGTTGACATCAGGGGGGGGGGGGGGGGGAGAAGCTGTGTAGGAAAATAAAGGTGGGGGCCTAGAGCTGAGGAGTGAGCAGCACAAACAAATCATGTGTTGTTTTTTGAAATGCATCCAAGCCAAAGTCCAAATTATATTGTAAATGCAAATGCTTAGAGAAAGCAGAAAGGCAGATTTGCAATGCAGATGTAATGGGCTTTTGTAACCTGTCTTTAGTGAAAAAGTGGGTCCCCGGTGACAGGCTCCCTGCCTGCCGTCCTGACATGAGTGTTAGAGTGCGGTGCAGAGGCTCTGCTCCCGCAAATTTCAAACTAAATGCTTTATCAGCACCAGGACAGCGGTCAGGAGGGTCTGGCAGTGCAGAGTCCTTCTGACTATAAAACACAGGCATTTTTTAACCAAGATTTTTTTATTGCTAAAAGTGCGCCATATAAAAATACAGTATTTAGAATGATGGAAAGATATATATTTATTGTCAATAAAACCAGTTCAGTTATAGCGGCTACAGGCCATCAACAAGGAAGAGCTTCTGCTTACCTCATTACGGTGTCATCAATCTGCATGAGAGATGTGGCAGTATACAGCCTGCTGAGCACCGAATCCTCAAATACTTTATTTATTCTGTTATCAGTAAACAACGCATGTCTGAAAGGACAAACCAGGTCTGTAAGAACTCAGGACTGACACCCAGTATACAGGTCCAGGCCATAGTGCAGCCAATCAGTGCTGTGGATGTGAAGTCACTGCTGCAGCCATATGGATTTGGGCTCACTGCTGACACCAGTGATTGCCTGAAGCTGTACACGGTATATCGAATTCAGTAAAAATCCAGTAAAAATTATTTGAAACAAGAAGCGAAATGCAAAAGGTTGAATGGGGTTGACTACTTATAGCAAACTTTAACAGGGTAAGTATAAGACCCAAATAGTGTCACCCATTACATACTGCCAGGTGCAATGGGCCCAGGACAGCAGGATTCAGGACTTCCTGTGTCCTGCTGAGATCTGGCAGATGAAGGGGGTCATGCAGTCTTGTAAGTACCGTTAAGTTTAGAAACTGACAAAATGACTTCACATTCCAGAGCTGGTTATATGATGCAAGTGCAGAGAGTCTACAACATGACTATACCATAGCGGACGGCTTATACCATGTACCCAGGATCATTGGTACATAGCAAATGTTATACCTGTGAGACAGAATGATTTTTTTCATGTTGTCGGCCATAAGGAAGTTGTAAAATCTTCGGCATTGATCCCACTGTAGAAATGTGTCCTGAGCACTAAAAAAAGAGAATCAATGAGCTGCAAGGGAGTGAGCAACCAATGAGATACCAGGATACATTTGCCAAATCACAAGTCAGTCCTGTAACCTTAGTCATAGGCTATGAGCTCCAAGCAATGCTTGTGGAGGAGGCCATACTGTACAGCACAGACTACAGTATACCTCATAGATTGTAAGCTCTTGAGAGCAGGACCCCAATACCCATTGTTTCATATAACCATGATTTTAATCAGTACTGTCTGTAGACGTACCCTATGCTGGGGAATATGATAGCTACATATATAAAGATTTCTTTATATTGTATGATGGAAAATGACCAATATTCTTAGCTGTGCCCTGCCACGTAGCACTGCCTTGCTTATCTAGGAGTCTAGTGTGTTACAAAGGGCAGTCTATATTTATCTATTAAATAGCTGATAGACTAAATTGTACAGACAGATAATCTATACATGAAGTGTCCATTCACGTGCACACACATGTGACAGCGCAGAGGACCACTAGAGGGAGCAGCTGAGGCACAAATATCAGGAACATCAGTGCATCTACAAGTAGTTGTGTCTCATTCAGACTAACAGTCAAAAGAAAAATACTAAAATATAAATGTGAACAAAGAACAGATAAATAAGGGTCTGATTTTTTTTTTTTTTATATTCAAATCCAGACACAGGGAGGGCATGACTGGCTTACAGACCCAACCCAAAGCACTGGCTAATAAGTGTTGTTGCTATTAGTCACCAAAACCAAGTTATAAGAGGTTAACGCATCAATAACTGGTCACATAGGACAGTACCACAATACGAGGATCGCTTACCGGGATGCACTGTACCCCTGGCACACGCTGACGCAGCACAAAACTCGGTCCTGATTTGTGGCGGCTTCCCCCAGGTATTTACAGACAATGTTCCCTCCGAGGCTAAATCCTACAACTATCAGTCTGGTCTGTGGGAAGGTCTTCTTGATGTAGTTCACCATGGCTCCAAATTCCCAAGTGCAGCCTGGAATAAAAGAACGGGATGAACATTCACCACTACACACCATGAAACTCCTCATTTACTTCTGCCTGCAAGACAAGTTGTGGTGCACATGTTAATAACAGGAATTAAGGGTCAGCGACAATAACCCAAAGGAAAAGGTCAAACGCATTTTCTTCATGGGTCACAGTCACCCCCTTGGAAAAGGATGCTGTAACCCAATGAAGCAATAAATAACAGGATATTAGTTACACAATCCTGTATATACGACTGGCACAGATGCATGGAATCTATATGCATTATATAGAACCTAATGCATTAATCTACACACTGCATAGGAAAGAAGCACAACACAAACACCACCCCACAAACACTCAAAAACTACTGCAACCAGACAACAACAAAAACAGACCCGACAATGAATACTAATAAAGACCCAATCCGGATAAGTATTAATGATACACACCCCAGACCAAAAAAAAAAAAAAATCACAGCACTCCTTCATGTAGGATGTGTCCATCACGGCCGCTGTGATTTTATGTGATCATGTGATCAGATACATACATGGGATAGACGCTGCAAATCTTACTGGGTAAAGGACCTTACATGACATCACCCTGGTCACATGACATGCTGAGAAGAGGCATGGGGAGGAGTAGTTGGGAATGGTATAACACTTTGTGGACTTGGATCCAGCTACAGGAAACTCAGACACCAATGCTTGAAAGTTAAAACTCCATGTCTTTATTAGCGGACCTTGGTCTTGGATACAAAATTTCTGGCGTAACAGCTTATAAAATATACATCAGCAACGCGTTTCAAACGCACTATGCGTCCTTCCTCATGGCTCTATAGTATACAAAAGAAAAGCACAAACTAAAAAGGGGAGTGGATTGCAATTTGATTAGTGACACCTGTTGAATTGTTACACCCTTTCCTCTCTGTGTGCTATCACATGATTAAAATAAATGCAAGTCCACAAAGTGTTATACTGCAAGGTTCTCCAGTCCAGGAGTGGATCTACAGCACGGAAGACACGTCCACATGCAATACTCGGTGAGCAGACTGTTTTTTTTACCATAATACAAAATCTATATAGTTGGGAATGGCCCTTACATGTGGATGTAAGGGAAACAATCTTTAGCTAAAAAAAAAGGCTGTTAAAGGGAACCTGAACCTGGAACCTACCAACCAGCCAGCGCACGCCTCCTGTATGATTTTTCTTACATCGCACAGCCGAGTACACACGCACGCGCACTGGCTGCTCTTAGCTGTCATTGCTTATCAGCGAGCAGGAAGCCAGGGGCCGCGTGAATAGAGGCGTGCTCTGGCTGATGTGCACAGAGGAGGGCGAGGACTCGAGCCGTGGTGATCCTCCCACGTGGACTCGCTGGGTTCTCCCTGGTTACCAGGTACAGAATAAAATGTGATTTTTTTGCTTTTCTATCCATCGCCATGTGTTTGTTGATAAATGGGTGCCCTTAGGACTAAAGGGTTCTATGGGAACCGGTCTCAGTTTCATTTTTTTGAAACAGCGGTTCCCTTTAATAGGGCTCTAATGGAACCTGTCACTAGCTGTATGTGACAGGCTCCCTTTAATGACTAGGTTATTTTAGTTTTTTGTATTTCCATTTTCAATCCCAGTCTCTAAAAATGCACAAAACTTTTTTTTTTTTTCCGTATGCGGAACTTTAATGGGGCTTGTTTTCTGCCCATCAAATTGTGCTTCCTTGTGAGGAATCCTTCCAGATACTGGGAAGCTGGAAAAAAAAAAAATATACAAATAAAATCGTAGAAAAATTTCTGGTGGGCACAGTTTTTACAGATTTTACTGTGTATGCACTCCAAATGACACCTCTCCTGTATTCAGGATTATGAGGATACCAAATTTATATAGGTTTTATTATGCATTAATAGATTATAAAAAATTAAAAACCTTTTGTATAAAAGAAAATTAATCTTCATTTTGCCATATTCCGACAAGTATAACTTTTTTCATACTTGAGTGTAGGGGCCTGTACAACGTGTCATTTGTTGGGGGGACGTCAAGAGGCTTTCAATGCTACCGTTTTGGAGACTGTTTGACCTTTTGATCACTTTTTATTAAATGTTTTAGGTTTTGCAAAATGGCAAAAAAGTGCCAATTTGCACATTTAGGTGCCATTTTCCATTACAGGTTTCAATGCCCAGTATAATCAGCTTCATATGTTGACAGATCATGACTTTTGGAAGGCAGGGATACCTAACAGGTTTATGATTTTATTAGTTTAATTTCATATCAGTTCTCAGGAAAGGCTGGTGGTTTGAATTTTTAGTTTAATTTTTTTTTTTTGAGTCTTCCTAGGGTAGTTTAAACCTAGGGGGTCTGATTATTCCTATCTTATACAGCAATACTACTGTTTTGCAGTTAATGGAAGATTTCACACACTGCTGAAATAATGCAGTCAACACCCACCAAGCATCAAGAGGGTGCAGCCCCTGAGCACTCTTCATATAGCCTTGACGGTGTTATGACATTCATGTATGTCATAATGCGTTAAGGTATATATTAAAGTTGAAGCCACAGCCAAAACCTAGGTATTGCCAAGTGTATAGCCAAGCTGTTCTACTACAGCTCTACCCCCACTGATATTAATGGAAGCTGAGCAGCAGTAGCAAGACAGTCCACTACAGAGTAATGAGTATAAAACAGCTGACCATTGCAGGACCTGAGTGTCAGACCCCCATTGGTTCTCTGTAACCTATCCCAAGGATAGTCCATTAACTGCAACTTTTTGACAACCTCTGTAAACCGAAAATGTCATAAATCAATAAATCAACTATTAATAATGAATAACAATCTATCCGCATACAAACATTAAAAATAAGAAGTAAAGAAATTATGTCTTAAGAAGTAGAAATGGTTTAACTTAAGCTCGTACGTAGATACAATGGCTACACAGAAATCTTACTAAACCTTCAGGAGAAATATGCAGAAAGCGGATTACTAGCCTCACAACAACAATACTGGCAGCACAAGAGCCAAACTGCAAAATCCTGGAAAGAACTTTAAGGAGCGTCAGGGGCTCACACCTTCCAGAGGAGATCAAGACTGATCTATGAGCAACAAGAAATACATTTTGGTTGAAGGTAGAAGTGGTTTACAGCCAGAGGTAAGATTGTAAGATTTATCCAAGTTTATACTCGATATCAGTGATGGCGAACCTTTTAGAGACCGAGTGCCCAAACTGCAACCAACATAAAATTTTAAGCAGTAACTTATTGCTACCTGTTCTTCCACATCTTTCAACTGTATTGGCGGTCTGAGGCCACCAGTTAAAAGAAGGAGGGCAAATACAGAGTATCAGTGTAGCTTCTCTCCAGGGTCTCTGGAAAGGAAGAATCGTCGGGTCCAGCAGGAGGACCTCCAAAGATAATGCAGTTCTGTCAAAACCTTCTCACTTTTCCCTCAGTTCCAAACAGCAAAGTGTCAAATAGCAGTATCTCTTAGTTTGCCTGGGACTTCAGAAAGATTCAGTGTTTGGTGAACTCGGTCCTGGGCTGATGGCCTGAGTGCCCATAGAAAGGGCTCTGAGTGCCATCTCTGGCACCTGTGCCATAGGTTCGCCACCACTGCTCTATATGAACCAGCACATCCATGGCAGCACACAAGATAGGCTTTCCCAACTTCTGCATGGATTATAGGACCCATATCAGTTTCAAGATCATCAACAGGGCCAAATGGAGAGCTTGTGGCAACTTCATGGATGAAAATAGCCAAGCATACAGATCCCGTAGAATGAAGAGTGCATGCACAGTAATCTCTCACTTCAGGGAAAGAGGGTCAGATTAGGATCCTGTACATACGCCATGAATACACAACTTGGGAATTTCTTTTGAATACTGCAGCAAACTGACGTGAAACATGCAACCATATCCTTTCCCATCTACATCACTCAACAACCAACCATGTGGTTTTGCAGTCACATATGGGCGCAGTGGGTGGGCAAGGCTTTTTTAGACTGGCGGCCTGACTGAATAATCAAAGTGAACTTTTTGGAGAAGAAAAAAAAAAAAAGGAAATAAAATACAGTCTGATGGATTTGCAACATAAAGGGAACCTGTCATCAGCAACTGAACTTGTAAATAGGCATATTAGCTGTGCACTCCCCGGTACTTAAGTGTAAGTGTCAATTGGCCTAATAAACCACTACCCAAATATTGTGAAGCAGAGTAACACATTCTAGTTTTTGTTTCTTTTGACTGTGTGGTGGAATCTTCCAGAAGATCAACTTTGAAGTGAGATGTAAATCGGTTGTATAAAGTCAAGGAGGAGGAGAGTTCAACACTGAAGTCAAGAGGGGGAGCTCTAAATGCCTCCTTCTCTGATTGACATCATGCTTCAGGAGATCGGGTTACTGATATCTCTAGATACTGGACCATGAATTACAGTGAAGGGCCTTTCTGAGGTAAAGAGCACTTGACTTCAGTGTTGAAATTTCTGCCTCCTTGACTTTATAAAACCAATTTACATCTCACTTCAAGGTTGATTTTCTGGTGGATGTCACTACACTGTGCCATGAAATAAACAGGATCTAGAAAGTGTTCAGTTGCTTCACAACATACTAGTAGTGGTTTATTAGGTCAATTACTACTGACAGATTCCCTTAAAAAAATAAATCTACCATCAAAAATCAAACACTATAACCGAGGGACACTTACTCATAGATCTAGGCAACGTGACAGTGGTAATAACCTTATATCTGTTATCCATGGCTTCCTTACTCCTAAAAATTTACTTTTAACATTATGCTAATGAAGTCTGAAGTGCTCCTAGGGGTGTTACCAGACCCCTTCCATGCTGTAGTTTCACAGGATGTTACTGCCCCCCCCCCTGCTCCCTCATCCTGAGGTATTCTCACTGTAGCAGAGGATGTTTCAGCACACAGCTACCCAGGCTGTTAAAGAGGTAACGCCCCCAGAGCTCCTCTGGCTCATTAGCATATTTTAAAAGTTTATTTTAGAAGGAAGGATATTGATGGGAGATTTCCTTTAAGGGCATCTACAACCTGTAGATGCAAAAAAAGATGAGTATTTAATTCAAATATAAGACACAAAAAGATTATGTAATCAATGCAAGTGACCTGTCCAGATAGTGGGGTTGGAGGGGGAGGGTATAGCAAGATCAATTGGGAAAGTAGGATCTTTTTCCCGTTTTCTTCTTTCCTTTTATTTTTTTAATAAACAGCCTGGAAAACCTGGCATCACGCTAGGTGTTTATTGTACTGAAGGATTAAGTAACCTTGTTTATCATACTGATAAAGATCATATCTATCCAATAATGTCTGCAGGTTAAGCTGACATTAGATATTAAACAACTATTGTCAATGGGCCAAGATACACTGCCCTGGGGCATCTCCTGACTGTCTAATCTTACAGCCTGAGAATCCGAGGTCACACAGGTTTCTGTGAGTCTTGTTAGGGAGGAGAGTACGGATGGAGGGTGGAAACCCAATATAGGCATGAAGGTCATTGGTAACCGATGGATACACAACTTACCATCAGTATTGGATTTCTATATTAATCTCTTCAGAAGGGAAGAGAATAAAGTAACTTTTATATGGCTCATGTAAACTTGGCCCAACTAACATCTCAACGTGTGGGGTTGTAGAAGCGGCCAGATGACGGAGTTTGTGTTTAGATGCTAAGAGAGACTATTTTTGCCTTTGTGAAAAAAGTTGTCGCATCTCAAGAGCTTATGATTCATAACAGATGAGAGAAGAGTGGGCACCGCTCTGTCACAACTAATGTAGCCCCTGCAGCCAGATGACACAACCATGATCACAAGTGACTAACAGGAAGGGCTTACAATGCCCTAAGATTTCAACTTAAAAGACCAGACACGCAGGTGTGAAAAATTGGCTGTACCTAGTTTTTACATACAAAACATCTAGACATTACACAGTTAAAAGGCACATACCATAAGTGAACATGCGTGGAGACGTTAACTCAATGTTTGGCAAGGCTCCAAGGTGATTCAGCACAGCACATCTATAACCATTCTTCTGGGCGTAGTCCACAAAAGTCCGGATATACTGCTTCTCGCTGTGATTGGCTATCCCCGGACATATAACCATGGTAACACTCTCTGTGTAGGCATACAGAAGGTAATATAGTTAAGGCTGTCTATGTTACATGTAAAACTTCAAGCTATCACATTTTAAAGGGGCCTCTCCATCTAGAGAATCATTTATCTCATCCATCTGTAAGGATGGTGGTCAGTTTAAGGTGCACTTATAGTCGGTCTTACTGCATATAGAGACATTGACCCAGATTTAAAGGGGTATTCTCATTTCAGCAAAAATTTTATTCCTTAATAAAAAGGTTTACAAATTTTCAATATACTTTCTGTACTAATTCCTCACAGTTTTCTAGATCTCTGCTTGCTGTCATTCTATAGAAAGCTTCATTGTTTATTTCCAGTGGACAGAAATCTGACCAGTCACAAAGGTGTACGGCTCGTTAGTATCAGAGTGTAATCAGAGCTGTGTGATATAACGAGCTGTGCACCTGTGTGACCATGGTCAGATTTCTGTCCACTCAAAGTAAACATAGAAGCTTTCTATAGAATGACAGCAAGCAGAGATCTAGAAAACTGTAAGGAATTGCTACAGAAAGTATATTTAAAAAATGTATAATTTTTTATCATGCAAACACTAACATTAATTTGCCGAAACTAGAATACCCCTTTAACAATATTGAGGCAATCTGTACTAAGTGCCGTTTGCCTGAAAAATGTGCAGGGTGTGCCAAATTATTGAATAATGGCACATGGTCTGGTGCATCCAGCACTGTTCTGAAAGAGTGCACCAGCTTTAATACATGTGTGACACAATTCTGTTGAGTCGCTGTATCAAATGTGTCACAATCTGTGACCAAACTGTAACTCGCGCATTTAGGTGCACATTTTTCAGTGTTGTCGGACACAAAAGTGTGCAAGCTCCAAAGACGTTCTTTTCAGTGCAAAGTCGGACAGAAACTGGTGTGGCCACAATAACAGATCTGGCCCATTCGGCATTAGCTTACCTCCAGTGCAATGTTCAGCAAGGGGTTCAAAGAGGTCAAATGTTGCAGTGGCCCCATCAGGCATTGTGAGATACTTCCGCAATCCATATGGATTTGGTGAGCTGACTCGGCCCATCTTCCCATATAGTGCAGTCTGGATATGTCCACTTTTACCCCAGATTAGCGGCGGAATGTACCTAACAAAAATATGAAATTATTAGGCAAAACACAGCTATGGTTTCAAGCGAGTCTGTCACATGAAAATACATTGGAACGTGTAGACACTGTAGAACTTGTAGTTATACCAGCAGATAGCATGTTATAGAGCAGGAGGGAGTGAGCCGATAGTACAGTTTGTACAGGAGTGGCTGAACAGATATCACAGTCTCTGATCAGCATGCAGCATATTATACAGCAGGAGGAGCTGAACACATTGTTCAAAATGTATTATCTCCTGGAAGTATGTTGGCAGAATTTCGTGGACTGAACATTGAATGAGGATCTGGACTCCCAGCATTATGATGATGGCCTCCCTTTGTTACTCTGGTCCCTGGCTGATATCATGTTTTCAGTACAGAACAGTAGTCTCAAGGGGAAGCAGTGGACCAAAGCATAATACATGTACAACAGTGTTCACTGCAGTTACTACTACACACCCAAATGGCCTCTTCTCCCACAGGTTACAACCAATAACTAGGTTGAGTAGAAAGACAACTAGTAAACCATCTCATTATGCGTTATCTAAAAGGGACATGATTCATGCATCCAGCGAGCAGTACACACATCAGCTGCAGTGTAAAGGTTTTTGCTCATTACATAATAAGTAGTAGAAGTCCAGTTTCTGCCTGGTTAATGATGAACTATTAATAGTTGCAGGTAGTGTACAAGCCCTGATATGGAGAGGCTGACGTGCTCTTACAATAAGCGCAGGATGGATTACTCACTCTTTGGTCAACAAGGGACAGGATTTTAACAGGAAGCTGTTTATTGCCGTATCTTGGTAAATGAGATCTGGTGGAGCAGTCGGACTTTTTAAGTTCAGGCAGCGCACGATGACATAGAGGGCAGCGGCTACAGCTGCCAGTTTCATCCCGTCAAAGACGGCGGGCATCTCTGGGGTTTCCAACATCATACTCATCTTGGCTGCAGAGAAACAGAAGAAGATCACAATGGTTGCTGCATATTTCCTGATAATACAAAGATTGGTCATGAAGCTCTGTTCATGGGCTGAATCGCTGTGTGCACAGAGGCAATCATCAGGAGATGGAAGACCCCTATACAGGCACACAGTTACATTTGTTGCCCACCAACATCAATAGTAAAAGTATGTGTTATTTTATAAGCCACCCAGTGTATAGGAAAGTGTAATATGTAGCAAAAGATGTCACAATTCTAAAAGGTCTTTATTGGAGCACAAGAAGAAAATGTGTTATAGCTTTTTTTATTTTACATACCCACCACCCACACTTTCTCACCGATGATGGAAAAAGACGAACAGGAAGATGGTGAAACATTATCAGTTTTCAACACAGAAATACAGTGGAACTTGCAGATAGTTCCTCTTACACAGTCAGTACCAGCATAGCCAAATGACAGCAAATGACAAGCTGAGGCTGGGTTCACAACTCGTTCTTTTGGGTACGCTCTGTGTATACGTCTGGAAAGCACTTGGCATAAACGCTGAGCGTATACATTGACATTTAGTGGCATAGGTACAGACAGGATGGAAAGATGCAGCGAGCTATGTCTATCCTATTGAGTGATGTATACACTCAGCAGAGGCCATAGAAAACTATGGGGATATGGGACAGATGCAGCGTATTGCATCCAGCCCCCCAGATACGTTGCTTAACTAAAGTTGGGGACCTTGTAAGGACAGTGACAGCACTGTGGAAACACATCCAATCGCCGGCTGCTGCCATATCACCCCTAAATTCAGGGATGAGGATGGGTCCCTGGGAGACGTATTACACTGTATAAACATGTGTGCCACATGTTGTAAGGACACGGCGGAATCTCTCCCCCCCCTCCCTCCCCGCATCCTCACAAAGTGGGGCACAAAACGAAATGTGAACCCAGCCCAAGTAACACACTAGCAGTAGTAGTGGTTTACAAAGGAACAAAAACAAAATCTTGGACTATATCTCACCGGATTTGGAAGATCTCCTGCAGCAAGAATAAAGTTGCACACAGTGATGAGGTCAGTGTATTCTAGAAGAAAAGAAAAAAAAAAAGACAACATCAGGGAAATTCATCATTTACTTATGCTTCAGCACCAAACGGTTAGTGCGGGGGCTGTAATTCTGCAAGGCAAACAGGGAGTCCTTGCCTCATATTTCTGCAGGATGTAAGGACTCCCGTCCGCTGTGTTGGGTCTGTGGGATCTTGGTCTGTGGAGTCGGTAAGCTAAGCTTCAAACTCCAAAAAAAAAAAAAAAAAAAAAAAGGGTTGCCACTCAGCATGTACAGAATGTGCACAACACATTCATCTAAACTAAAAGCCTGGAAGAGGGGTGCAGGGCCTGTGGCCAATGGGAGACAAAGCCTGACAAGACTTGAGTAGCATGCCACAGTATGTCCAATAAGCACTACCATAACAGACATTTAAGAGGAGGTTTCATAACTCCAAAACCAAGTGTGAAGACTATGGTGTCATAGAAAAACATATAAACATGTCTGACCACTCCTGCATTAGGTTCACAATACCAGACTGAGCAAAATAACCGAGATGAGAAGTGGCCTGTAGTGAGAAGGCAGCTTGGAGCAGGGAGAACTAGGAGAGATCACAGATAAAAGTATATAAGGGTGAAGTAACCGATTTGCTTAAAGCGTTGCTAAGGAGAACGTTCCATACAAAGTTAGGTGCTGCTAAAGCATTTTCAATGACACCGAGTGATAGGTGCTCTCCGAGGGCCCTTAGAGATTCTCTATTTCTCCCCTGTAAGAGAGAATGTTTTAATTAGATCTATAAAACATCTACTGATTGATGTCTGGACTAGATTAGGATTGGTAGGAAAATACAGTAATACAGTACACTGCCGTTATACCAGCAAGTGACACCGTATACCCCCGCTGTAACAGTGACACCTCCTATCTGTGTCTGGAAAGTGAGAGGAGATCTCAGCTCCTAGCACCTTGTGATAAGATGAGCTACTTAGCACCTTATTTACACAGCAGGTAGTTCAGCACAGATAAGAGTTTACAACTTTTTCAGGATATTCACATATTCTCCACATCACGTGAATAAACCCTTCCAGGTGCATTAAAGGCGTTGTTCACTTTAAGCACTCTACAGCAAATAATTAACATGGTTTGTGTAATAAAAAGATATTACATTTTCCAATATACTTTGTTTCAATTCCTTACAACTTTCTAGATCTCTGCTTGCTGTCATTCTATAGGAAGCTTCTATGTTTACTTCCTGTGGATAAACAGCGGTCCATGGTCATGTGATGTCACATGTGTATGGCTCGTTAGCATCACTCAGCTTTGACTTTACTGTGGGGGACATTTACATAAAGTGTCGGTGTCTACAGTGGCTTTGTTACCGACCTGCTCTCGGAAAGAAGATACACATTTAATATTGTGGAGCTGTGCACATACATTTCTGGCGCCGAGACCAAAATCTGTCCCGAGCACCAGAAATGTGTCCAGCAGTCGGAGAACAGGCAACAGTGCAATAGCCCTGTTTTGTGTCCCAAATTTCTTTTGGTCTACTTTCCACCAGTTTACAGCGCCCAAAAAAGGCTGCGACACATATTAATTGTGTCTGAGTTTCCACTCCGCCAAAGCCACGCCCCTTTTCAGAGAAGAGTCGGAGCAGACGGAAAAAGTCACTTTTTCTGGTGCCTCCAGCTAATAAATAGGTCGGTCGGAGGACAGAACATGTGGTGAGAGCAAAAACATGTAGCGGATCCAGCTTCACACAACCATCCAGGGTCAGTAAAAAAATTGCATTTTATTTCATATTCTCTAAAAATTCACAGAGGCAGATGAACATGTAGGAGAACAGACATACACAGCGTAAAGCCTATGCTTTTCGAGAAAATCCTTCATAGGCATTTTTCCAAACACTGGCTTTACGCGGTGTATGTCTGTTCTCCTCATGTTCATCTCCTCTGTGAATTTTTAGAGAATATGAAATAAATGCATTGTTTTTACTGACCCTGGAGGGTTGTGTGAAGCTGGATCCAGCTACGTTTTTGCTTGTGTTGGACTGGGAACAAGAGTTGCCCGTGCTCCAACATTACCAGAACTGCTGCATGATCTTCAGGTGAGCTGACTAATACCTTTTCAGTGGCGGTGAGAGCGCCACAAAACTGGCAGAACGCCATAGTAAATGTCTCCCAGTGTGTTATTACAAGCCATGTTCCTATGTGACATCACATGACCATGGACCGGTTTATCAACGAAAGTAAACAATAGAAGCTTCCTATAAATAACATCAAGCATTAGATCTAAGCACGTGAGGGAATCGATATAGCAATTAATATTGAAAAATGTAATATCTTTTGCATTAACAGCACAACAATTTTTGTTAATCTCTGCTGTAGTGTGCTTATAGTGGACAAACCCTTAAAGTAATCCACATTCACATTGCATTTGAGCTCCATGGCAATCCTGAAATTTACTGTGGAAAAAAAAAAAAAAAAAACGGCAGTGCACTTATCCCGTCAGTACAATATCTCGGGGGACCATCAGTGGGTTCCCTTGCTATGCTTTGTAATCCCATATTGTGTATGAGTGACATTATAAATGACACATCTGTAAGAATACCTTAGTACACGGCGTTCCCTACTTAAGGCAACCCTAGTTACAGAAGACCTCTGGCCCTCTGGTGAATCTCTCTGGAATGCTTTGCTATATCTCCCAGATTGCATAATCAGCTGTAAGGTGCCCGTAATGATAGTTTATTGTTCATCATTTGTCCCATTACAGCAAAATGTTTTAAACTCCATATTTGTCACTGGGGCCAAAAGTGTTTTGTTCGATCTACAATATAGAATATACAGTTTCGACTGCATACAAATTCAACTTAAGAACAAACCTCCGGACCCCATCTTGTAGTAACCAGGGGACTGCCTTATAGCAGGTGCGACCTCTGGGGTGAGGACACAAGCACGGGCCATCAGCAATGTATAACTTAATTGTTCATTCTGTGGGCTGGGCCCCTAAAAGTTTTTCTTTAGCAACAAATATTAACCATAGTATTTTATATCAGGTTGCGAGGCCACACCTAGTAACTCCCACATCCTCTCTGCTATCTCAAACGCTGATAAGAATGTAAACAAGAAATTGTGAAATGATACAAGCAGTTCTGTCTGCTGCCCGAAAAGCAGCACCAACACGCTACAGTTTTCCATGACCAGCGGGTTGTATACGGCCGCAAGAGAGATGGATCATCAACTTATTGCTCAGCGGACTTACCGTGCGCGGGTTCGGCTACATAAGGTGAATGAATAGCTCGCTGTGTGCCGGTAGCCGAGCGCGTACTGCCTCGGTAGAAAGTTTAAAAAGTGTTTTAAAACACCGCGATACCGATAACGAAAATAAGCTCGGCACTTCAGCTTTCAACCGTGAGGGTGCCGGTATGCCATCGAAACCTGCCATTCAAGTGGGGCGTTTCCTAGTGGAAATAGTGAAAGGTCTAATTACGGGGGATATGTCAAATACCTTAGACGACTTCATGGTCTCAATTTTTACCAAAGGAAAATAGTTTTATTAGTGCGATTTGAGTGTATGCCACGCGATTGTGAGCCAACGCCTCTGGCAATGACCCGAGCAGACCAAGTAACACTTTTATTTTTTACCTATGCCTGTGCTTCCCCCTTAGGTTCTCCTGAATACCCCTTTAAACTTTTTCCCTCTCTGGAGTGAAGTAACACTAAACAGCCCGAGAAGAGGGCGATGGACAAACCCCCTAATCACAAAACCTGACAACAGGATGGGTTTCTGTGCAGGTATCAATGGCGAGATTTAATCCTCAGTCTCCAGACACAACACACTGCTTCAATCTGCTTATATTTGTTTCAGACTGTGGAAAAAAATGACACTACGACAAGCCAGATCCCTGGAGGAGAACATCATGGGGACGCTGCAATCCCTAGTACAGGCTAGAAGCGTGTTCTTATGTAACTTGATTAATGTACTGTCAGGACAGCCCTTGTTTTCAGGTATCGCACTAAAATAGAGCGCAGAGGCCTGAGGACGCTCTCCAGGGCAGCCATCAGGGAAGCTGTGAGAAGAGACAAAGAAATACCATACTGGGGGCAGACCGCTTGCCTCGTTCTCTGGTAGTCACTTCAGAGACATATGTATGAAATCGGAGCTATAAGGAGGTACAGGACCATACAAGCACACATAGATACTATAGCGGGAATTATCACACTGCTTCTACGCCAGTTTTCTGGAGTAGAGGAGGTGAATAAGCGCAAATTCTTGTGCAGTGTAGAATTTGCATTAAAATAGTAAAATAATCTGAAATAATGCCACTTGAAGTATCTGGTACGACGGGAGGGGGGGGGGGGGGGGGAGACCGCTATCATACGCGGGCAGGGTAATGACGCTTACAGGCATTTCCTGGGAATATTATATTGTAATATAGGATTTCCAGTTTCCTTTCCACAAATAGATGTTATTGTTTGTACCAATTTTTCAAAATCGTTCTGTATCAGTTTTCCTCAGTTAGGGCCTAACTTGTTTCATGGGAAAACCCCTTTAAAGTACCATTGGAGGTCTAAAAAATAGTGAAAAAAATATAAAAACCTAAAAGTTCCAATCACCAATGAAAATGTTATCTCATCTAGCAAAAAATGACACCTCATGTTCCTTGCCACAGGCCAAAACCTAGGTATTGTCCAAGTGTATAGGCCCGCTGTTTCTACTACAGCTCTACCCCCCCTGATTTAATGGAAGCTGAGCAGCAGTACAAGACGTCCACTACAGTAGTCATGCGTTGGAATCAAATGGTGTCTGTACAGCAGTGATAACAGCTGACTTGTCAGGACCTGAGTGTCAGACCCCCATTGGTCTCTGTAACCTATCCCAAGGATAGTCCATTAACTTGGCACACTTTCGAACAACCTCTAAACCGAAATGTCATAAATCAATAATCAACTATTAATAATGAATACAATCTATCCTCATACAACATTAAAAATAAGAAGTAAGAAATATTTCATTAGGAAAGTAGAACTGGTTTAACTTAAGCTCGTACGTAGATACAATGGCTACACAGAATCTTACTAAACCTCAGGAGAAATAATGCAGAAAGCGGATTACCAGCCTCACAACAACAACTCAGTGCAGCACAAATAGCCCAACTGCAAAGATCCTGGAACAGAACTTTAATTGGGTGGGAAATAGATAGGATGGTAGTGAGGGTAAATGTTAGCGTGAGGGGAGAGGGGGTGCGAGAGGTGGGTTGGAGGTGTTGGGGTAGGGAGTAGGTTGTTGAGAAATGGGGATGGGAGTGAGGAAAGGGGTGTGTGGGTTGTTAGTGGGGTGGGCTAAAAAAGTGAAAGGAGAGTGGGAGGGAGAGAGGGTGTTGGTTGGGGTGTGGGTATGGAGTGTGGAGTAGAATGTGGAAGAGGGGTAGAGGGTGGAGAGATTGAAGAGGATGGTGAGGAGTACGGGACTGCTAAAACGAAGGGTTTGGGGGTAGGAGGGGTAGAATAGACGATGGCGGGATGGTCTGTGGTGGGGGGCCGTAAGAGCAGGGAATTGTGGAGGGGGGTAACGTTGAGGGGATGGGTGTGGCGGTGGGCTGCAATTGCGAAGTGAAGAGGTCTTCTTCCTTTTCTGCCGCAGCGCTTCGCAGAGTAGTATCAAGACTGATCTATAGGCAACAAGAATACATTTTTGGTTGAAGGTAAATTGGTTTACGCAGGCCAGAGGTAATTTTATCCAATTTATACTCTAGTATCATGATGGTGACCTTTTGACAACCGAGTGCCCAAAGCTGCACGCAAAATCCCTTATTTACCGGAGGCCAACATAAAATTTTAGGCGTAACTTATTGCTACCTTGTTCCTTCCACAGTCTTTCAACTGATTGGGTGTCGTCTGAGCCCATTAAAGAAGAGGGCAAATAACAGAGTATCAGTGTATCTTCTCTCCAGGGTCCTGCTGAAAGGAAAATCGTCGGGTCCAGC
Organism: Engystomops pustulosus; assembly: GCA_019512145.1. NCBI lineage: Eukaryota > Metazoa > Chordata > Amphibia > Anura > Leptodactylidae > Engystomops > Engystomops pustulosus. The sequence continues at coordinate 44,593,715 of CM033644.1, read as the reverse complement.
CAGGACCCATCCAAAATATGCGTCTGTCAAAACCTGCTCACTTTTTTTTTCCCTCAGTTCCCAAATCAGCAAAGTGTCAAATAGCGTATCTCTTAGTTGCCTGGGACTCAGTAAAGATTCCGTGTTTGGTACTCGGGTCCGGGCTGATGGCCGAGTGCCCAAGAAAGGGCTCTGAGTGCTCATCTCTGGTCACCTTGCCATAGGTTCGCCACCACTGCTCTATAGGACCCCGCACATCCATGGCAGCACACAATATAGTCCTTCTCCCAACTTTCAGGATTATAGGACCCGTATCAGTTTCAGCAAGATCATCAAACACGGCTCAAATGAGAGCTTGTGGGCACTTCATGGATAAATATGCCACGCATACATCCCCCCTAGAATGAATGAGTGGGCAGCACAGTACTCTCTACTTCAGGGAAAGAGGGTCAGATTATTATCCTGTACATACGCCATGAATACACACACTTGGGAATTTTTTTTGAATACTGCAGCAAACTGACGTGAAACATGCACCCATATCCTTTCCCATCTACATCACCAACAACCAACCATGTGGTTTTTGCAGTCACATAATGGCGGCAGTGGGTGGCAAGGCTTTTTTAGACTGGCGCCCTGACTGAAAAATCAAGTGAACTTTTTGGAGAAGAAACAAAAAAAAAAAACAGTCTGATGGATTTGCAACATAAAGGGAACGTCATCAGCAATTGGAACTTAAGTGTAAGTGTCAAATGGCCTAATAAACACTACCCAAATATTTGTGAAGCAGAGTACACATCTAGTTTTTGTTTTTTTCTTTTGACTCTGTTGGTGGAATCTTCCAGAAGATCAACTTTGAAATGAGATGTAAATTGGTTGTATAAAGTCAAGGAGGAGGAGAGTTCAACACGAAGTCAAGATGGGGAGCTCTAATGCCTCCTTCTCTGATTGACATCATGCTTCAGGAGATCGGGTTACTGATATCTCTAGATACTGGACCATGAATTACAGTGAAGGGCCTTTCTGAGGTAAGAGCACTTGACGTCAGTGTTGAAATTTCTGCCTCCTTGACTTTATAAAACCATTTACATCTCACTTCAAGGTTGATTTTCTGGTGGATGTCACTACCTGTGCCATGAAATAAACAGGATCTAGAAAGTGTTCAGTTGCTTCACAACATACTAGTAGTGGTTTATTAGGTCAATTACTACTGACAGATCCCTTTAAAATAACTAAATCTCATCAAAATCAAGCACTATAACCCAGGGACACTTACTCATAGATCTAGGCACCGTGACAGTGTATAACCTTATATCTGTTATCCATGGCTTCCTTACCCTAAAATTTACTTTTACATTATGGCTAATGAAGGTCTGAGTGCTCCTAGGGGTGTTACCAGACCCCTTCCATGCTGTAGTTTCACAGATGTTACTGCCCTCCCCCCTGCTCTGCTCTCATCCTGAGTATTCTCACTGTAGCAAGGATGTTTCACCGCACACAGCTACCCAGGCTATTAAAGGTAACGCCCCCAGAGCTCCTCTGGCTCATAGCATATTTTAAAAGTTTATTTTAGAAGGAAGAGGCCATGGATCACAAATTATAAGATCAGTCACACTACCTTGGATCTATGATTAATGTCCCTGTTTATCATGATGATATTATGGGATTCCTTTAAGGGCATCACACAACCTGTAGATGCAAAAAAATGAGTATTTATTCAATATAAGACAAAAAGATTATGTAATCATGCAGTGACCTGTCCAGATAGTGGGGTTGGAGGGGGAGGGTATAGCAAGATCAATTGGGAAAGTAGGACGTGGCATCATGCTAGGTGTTTATTGTACTGAAGGATTAAGTAACCTTGTTTATCATACTGATAAAGATCATATCTATCCAATAATGTCTGCAGGTAAGCGACATTAGATATAAACAACTATTGTCAATGGGCCAAGATACACTGCCCTGGGGCATCTCCTGACTGTCTAATCTTACAGCCTGAGAATCCGAGGTCAAACGGTTTCTGTGAGTCTTGTTAGGGATAGGAGTACGATGGAGGGTGGAAACCCAATATAGGCATGAAGGTGCATTGGTACCGATGATACACAACTTACCATCAGTATTGGATTTCTATATTAATCTCTTCAAAGGGAAAGAATAAAGTAAACTTTATATGGCTCATGTAAACTTGGCCCACTAGCATCTCAACGTGTGGGGTTGTAGAAGGCGCCAGATGACGGAGTTTTTGTGTTAGATGCTAAGAGAGCTATTTTTGGCCTTCGTGAAAAAAGTTTCGCATCTCAAAGCTTTGATTCATAACGGATGAGAAGAGTGGGCCCACGCTCTGTCACAACTAATGTAGCCCCTGCAGCCAATGACACAACCATGATCACAAGTGACTAACAGGAAGGGCTTACAATGCCCTAAGATTTCAACTTAAAACACCAGACACGCAGGTGTGAAACTGGCTGTACCACCTAGTTCTTACATACAAACATCTAGACATTACACAGTTAAATGCCATACCATAAGTGACATGCGTGGAGACGTTAACTCAATGTTTGGCAAGGCTCCAAGTGATTCAGCACAGCACATCTATAACCATTCTTCTGTGGCGTAGTCCACAAAATCGCGATATACTGCTTCTCGCTGTGATTGGCTATCCCCGGCAATAACCATGGTAACACTCTCTCTGTGTACAAAGGGTAATATAGTTAGGCTGTCTATGTTACATGTAAAACTCAAGCTATCACATTTTAAAAGGGGCCTCTCCATCTAGAGAATCATTTATCTCATCCATCTGTAAAGATGGTGGTCAGTTTAAGGTGCACTATAGTCGGTCTTACTGCATATAGAGACATTGACCCAGATTTAAAGGGGTATTCTCATTTCAGCAAAATTTTATTCCTTAATAAAAAGGTTACAAATTTTCAATATACTTTCTGTACTAATTCCTCACAGTTTTCTAGATCTCTGCTTGCTGTCATTCTATAGAAGCTTCATTTTTTATTCCAGTGGACAGAAATCTGACCAGTCACAAAGGTGTACGGCTCGTTAGATCAAGAGTGTAATCAGAGCTGTGTGATATAACGAGCTTGCACCTGTGTGACCATGTCAGATTTCTGTCCACTCAAAGTAAACATAAAGCTTTCTATAGAATGACAGCAAGCAGAGATCTAGAAAACTGTAAGAATTGCTACAGAAAGTATATTTAAAAAATGTATAATATTTTTTATCATGCAACACCTAACATTAATTTGCCGAAACTAGAATACCCCTTTAACAATATTGAGGCAATCTGTACTAATGTGCCGTTTGCCTGAAAAATGTGCAGGTGTTGCCAATTATTGAATAATGGCACATGGTCTGGTGTGCATCCAGCACTGTTCTGAAAGAGTGCACCAGCTTTAATACATGTGTGACACAATTCTGTTGATGTCGCTGTATCAAATGTGTCACAATCTGTGACCAAACTGTAACTCGCGCATTTATGTGGCACATTTTTCAGTGTTGTCGGACACAAAAGTGTGCAAGCTCCAAAGACGTTCTTTCAGTGCAAAGTCGGACAGAACTGGTGTGGCCACAATAACAGATCTGGCCCATTCGGCATTAGCTTACCTCCAGTGCAATGTTCCGCAAGGGGTTCAAAGAGGTCAAATGTTGCAGTGGCCCCATCAGGCATTGTGAGATACTTCCGCAATCCATATGGATTTGGTGAGCTGACTCGGCCCATCTTCCCATATAGTGCAGTCTGGATATGTCCACTTTTACCCCAGATTAGCGGCGGAATGTACCTAACAAAAATATGAAATTATTAGGCAAATTAGGCAAAACACAGCTATGGTTTCAAGCGAGTCTGTCACATGAAAATTCATTGGAACGTGTAGACATGACTACACTGTAGAACTTGTAGTTATACCAGCAGATAGCATGTTATAGAGCAGGAGGGAGTGAGCCGATCGTACAGTTTCCTTTCTGCAGACAGAATGTTAAAGAACAGGAGTGGCTGAACAGATATCACAGTCTCTGATCAGCATGCAGCATATTATACAGCAGGAGGAGCTGAACACATTGTTCAAAATGTATTATCTCTCTGTGAGTATGTTGTCAGAATTTCGTGACTGAACATTGAATGAGGACTGGACTCCCAGCATTATGATGATGGCCTCCCTTTGTTACTCTGGTCCCTGGCTGATATCATGTTTTCTCAGAACAGAACAGTAGTCTCAGGGGAAGCAGTGGACCAAAGCATATACATTAGCACAGTGTTCATGCAGTTACTACACACACCCAAATGGCCTCTTCTCCCACAGGTTACAACCAATAACTAGTTGAGTAGAAAGACAACTAGTAAACCATCTCATTATCTTATTCGTCCCTTATGCCTTGAAACACGTACGTAAGGGAAGGGAGTTGCTATGCTAATGAGGCGTCCCTGAGAGCACTGACGTCTCCGTGCACGTAATCGTCAGGTAAAGGTTTTTGCTCATTAGCCATAATAAGTAGTAGAATCCAGTTCTGCTGGTTAATATGACTATATATAGTGCGGTAGTGTACAAGCCCTGATATAGCGCTGCTGCTCTACAATAAGCGCAGGATGGTTTCACTCTTTGGTCACAAGGGACAGGATTTTTAACAGGAAGCTGTTTTTATTGCCGTATCTTGGTAAATGAGATCTGGTGGAGCAGTCGGACTTTTTAAGTTCTCAGGCAGGTGCCACGATGACTAGAGGGCAGCGGCTACAGCTGCCAGTTTCATCCCGTCAAAGACGGCGGGCATCTCTGGGGTTTCCAACATCATACTCATCTTGGCTGCAGAGAAACAGAAGAAGATCACAATGGTTGCCTGCATTTTCCTGATAATACAACGATTTGGTCATGAAGCTCTGTTTCATGGGCTGAATCGCTGTGTGCAGCAGAGGCAACAATCAGGAGATGGAAGGACCCCTAATACAGGCACAACAGTTACATTTGTTGCCCACCCCCTCCCTCTTCCCATCCCCCTACCTCTTTTCCTTCCTTCAGTTTTTTTTATTGCTGTGTTTATCTTGTGGCCTGGGGGTTCCCCCCAGTTGTTATAAGGGAAAGTTGGGGGGCTGTTCACTTTTAGCTAGGTTGGGGGGGTCGTTGCCCGCACATAGTGTTCCCCTTCTACAATGGTCCCTTTTTGGCCACACCAAGTGCAAAAATGCCAGGTTTAATATCTTTTTCATTTTCAACCTACCATCCGGGCGCGCCGCCCCCCTATTCTTCACCTCTTCGTTCTCCCCTTCCTCCCTCTTCCCTCTTTTTCACCCCTTTCCCTCCTTGTCTTTCTTTGCCCCCCCTCGGCCTCTCCGCTTTTTTGCTCAGACTTGTCCTCGTCTTTTCTCTATCCCCCGTTTACGCTTCACGCTGCATCAATATGGGCCAAATTAACATCAAATTTACAATCTGCATGCTTTGTTTTCACAACTCGCATCTTTCACGTCTCTGTTCGTTTGTTGTGGTTTGTACTCTGGCTTTTGTTGCAGTCCGGGGTGAGGGTCGGGTTCCGCCCTCTCCGTTGTGTTCCTCCAGACTGCTTTCTTTCCTCCCTTGGTTTCCTTTAACGTTGGGTGTTTCGGGGGTGTCGCGTCTTTTCCGCGCGTGTCCGCTTGATGTAAAGTATGGCAAGCTATCTAGTGTCCCCCTATCCCTATTTAATTGATTTTCTTAGGAACTTCATGCATACTTCCGCTCTACACGCCGCTCTGTTTGTCGTTTTCTGCTTTTACCCTCTTTTTACCGCGTAATGCTTATCTGCACCCGCGCCAGATACGTTGGGCTTAACTAAAGGTGTTGGGGACTTGTAAGGTCAGTGGACGAAAAAAAGCACTTTTTTCATGCCCCGCCATCCACCGTTCCTCTGCTCGCTTCTTGAGGCATATGATGTTTCCCGTCCAAGGGTCGGGCCCACCCTCCCTTGCTCTTTATCCTGGTTGTCTGGTTAGGCCGGGGTGTTGGTTCGTTAGTTAATGCCACGGTTCTTTCTAGCATCCGGTTATTCTTAGTCGCCACTGTATTTACCTCCGGACCGAACATGTTGCTCTATGTTGTAAGGTACACGGCTGAATCTTCTCCCGCCCCCTCCCCTCCCTCGCTCCGCACAAAGTGGATTCGCAAAACGCAAACGAAAATGTGAACGGCCTAGTCCCTAGTAAGGCAGCACTATCATTAGTAGTGGTTTAGACAAAGGAACAAAAACAAAAACCATCTTGGACTATATCTGCACCGGATTGGAAGTATCTTCCTGCATTAGTCAGAATAAAGTTGGGGCACACATGATTAGGTCAGTGTATTCTAGTCAGAAAAGAAACAAAAAAAGACAACATCAGGGATAATTCTCATTTACTTTATGCTTCATGCAACCAAACGGTTGTGCGGGGCTGTAATTCTGGCAAGGCACACAACAGGGAGTCCTTTGGCTCAAGTTCTGCAGGATGTAAGGACTCCCGTCCGTCTGTGTTGGTCTTTGGGGATCTTTGGGCTGGTGGATTCATAAGCTAAGGTCTTTCCAACTCAAAAAAAAAAAAAAAAAAAAAAAAAAAAGGGGGTGCCACTCAGCATGTATCAGAATGGTGTCACAAGTCACATCAATCATCTAAACTAAAACCTGGAAGAGGGGTGCAGGGCCTTTGCTCTAATGGAGACAAAGCGCTGACAAACTTGAGTAGGCTGCGCTATTGATGTCCCATAATAAGCACTACCATACATCAGACTTTAAGAGGAGGGTTTCATAACTCGCAAACCAACGTTGAAGACTATGGTGTCATAGAAAACTATATAAACGATGTCTGACGCACTCCTGCTTAGGTTCACAATACCAGACTGATCAAATACCGAGATGAAAGTGGCGCTGTAGTGAGAAGTCAGCTTGGAGCAGGGAGAGAACTAAGAGAGTATCACAGTTAAAAGTATTCGGGTGAAGTAAGCCGATTTGCTTAAGCGTTGCTAAGGGAGAACGTTCCTACCAAGTTAGGTGCTGTCTAACGCATTTTAATGACCCGGTGATAGGTGTCTCTCGCTCGGCGCCTTAGATATTCCTATTCTCCCCTGTAAGAGAGAATGTTTTAATTAGATCTATAAGACATCTACTGATTGATGTCTGTACTAGATTATGGATTGTATGGAAAATACAGTAATGCAGTACACTGGTCCGTTATAAACCCAGCAAGTGACACCGGTATACCCCCGCTGTAAAGCAGTGACAAAGGAACCTCCTTCTGTGTCTGGCGAAGTGAGAGGAATCTCAGCTCCCTAGACCTTGTGATCAGATGAGCTTCTAGGGCAGCCTCTTATTTACCAGCAGGTAGTTCAGCAGTCAGATAAGTTTACAACTTTTTCAAGGATATTCACCATATTCTCGTACTGCCACATCACGTTAATTAAACGCGCTTCAGAGTGGGGCATTAAGGCGTTGTGCCTAAGGGCAGGTCACTCAGCAAATAATTAACATGGTTTGGGTAAATAAAAAGATATTACATTTTCAATATAGCTTTGTTTCAATTCCTTACACTTTCTAGATCTCTGCTTGGCTGTCATTTCTGATATGAAGGCTTCTATGATGTGTATGGCTGCGTTGACATCACTCAGGCTTTGACTATTACTGTGGGGGACATTTAGGCAGAAAGTGTCGTGTCTGCACATGGGCTTTGTTACCTGACCTGCTGCTCGGAAAGAAGATACACATTTAATATTGTGGAGGGGCTGTGCACATAGCATTTCTGGCGGGCCGAGACCAAATCTGTCCAGAGGCACCAGAAATGTGTCCAACAGTCGGAAGAAAGGCAACAGCCCTGTTTTTTGTGTCCTCTGCTGGACCAAGATTTCTTTTGGTCTACTTGTCCATTTTCCACAGTTTTACAGCACCCAAACAAAGGCTGCGACACATATAATTGTTTCTGAGTTTCCACTACCGCCAAAGCCCGCCCCTTTTCAGAGAAGAGTCATAGCACTTGGAAAAGTCATTTTTTTCTGGTTCCGTGGAAGTCCACTAAGTAATAGGTCGGAGGACAGAACATGTGGTGAGAGCAAAAACAGTTAGCGGATCCATCTTCACACAACCATCCCAGGGTCAGTAAGGAAAATAGGGCATTTTATTTCATATTCTCTAAAAAATTCACAAGAGGCATAAGTGAACATTTAGGAGAACCTACATACACGCGTAAATGCCTATTTCCTTTTTCGGAAAATATCCTTCTCATGGCATTTTTGGCCGAAACGCGTAGGCATTTACGCTGTGTATGTCTGTTCTCCTTCATGTTCATCGCCTCTGTTAAGTTTAGAGAATATGAAATAAATGTTGCTATGTTTTACTGACGCCTGGATTGTTGTGTGAGCTGGATCCGCTACATGTTTTTGCTTGTGTTGTGACTGGGAACAAGAGTTGCCCGTGCTCCAACATTACCGGAACTGGTCGGCATATCTTCAGGTGAGCTGACTATATACCTTTTCAGTATGCGGTGAGAGCGCCACAAAACTGGCAGAATCGCCATAGTCAATGTCTCCAGTGTGTTATTTACAAGCCATGTCCTATGTGACCTCACTGAGGCCTGGACCGTGTTTATCCACCAAGCGTACACATAGGAGATTCCTCCATAGAAAAACCAGTGTGGGCGACCTATGGCACGGGTGCCAGAGGTGGCACGTAGAGCCCTCTCTATGGCACCTCTCCGCCATCACCCTAGGGCAGGTTCGCCATACAGGACTCAAGGCCCTTGCAGTCCAGGCGGCAAGGAACCCTAGAATGACCTACATGATATCCATACCTTCTGCTCCTTCTTTCTACTGTATTGGTGTCCTCAGGTTCCTATACAATTTAATCTGTGAAATAGAGGGAGTAATGTTACTGCTTTAAATTGTCCGCATTGGCACTTTGCAAAATATGTTGGTTTTGGTTGAAGTTTGGGCACTCGGTTTCTAAAAAAAGGTTTGCCATCGCTGCTATAGAATACATCAAGCAGAGATCTAGAAAACCTTGAGGATTATATAAAAGTATATTGAAAATGTACTATCTTTTCATTAACACAAAACAATTGTTAATTATCTGCTGTGTGTGCTTAAGTGGACAAACCCTTTAAAGTAATCCACTTCACATCTGGCATTTGAGACTCCATTGCAGAATCCTGAAATTTTGACTGGGAAATACAAAAAAAAAAAAAAACAAAAAACGGCAGTGGCACTTATCCCCCGTCCAGTACAATATCTCAGGGGGACCAGTCATTGGGGTTTCCCTTTCTATGCTGGTAATCCCATATTGTGTAGTATTGATCATTTATAATGACACTCTGTAAGAATACCTTAGTAAAGTCGGTCCCTACTTAAGTACAACCCATATTCAGACCGACCTTCCCTCTGCCTCCTCTGGATGCTTTTCTATATCCCAATTGGCAATGATCATCTGTAAGGGCCTGTAATGAAGCTTTATTGATATTCTTGGTCCCATTACAAAGCCAAAAAATGTTTAAACTCCTATTGTCACTGGGGTCAAAAAATGTTTTGTTTCGATCTACAATTATAGAATATACAGTTTCGACTTGCATACAAATTCAACTTAAGAACAAACCTCCGGACCCCATCTTGTACGTAACCAGGGGACTGCCTGTATAGCAGGTGCGACCTCTGGGGGTGAGGAACACGAAGCACTGGGGCATCATGCAAATGTATAACTTAATTGTTCATTCTGTGGGCTGGGCCCTAAAAGGTTTTCTTTAAGCAACAAATATTACCATAGGTATTTTATATCAGGTTGCTGAAGGCCAACACCTAGTAACTCTCACATTTCTGCTATACTCAACAGCTGATAAAGAATGTAACAAGAAATTATGAAATATGATACAAGCAGGTTCTGTCTGCTGCCCGAAAAGCAGCACCAACACGGCTACAGTTTCCATGGACCAGGCGGGTTAGTATACGGCCGGCAATAGATGATGGATCATCAAACTTATTGCTCCAGGAATCTCCAGGAAGGATTAAAACACTCAAGGCTGTGATGTCCAAAATAAAAATGTAAAAAACCCCAAACACAACTTTACATTTAAGTGGAAATATTTCGTAATAGGTTATCTAATTTAACGGGGGATATGTCATAAATACCTTAGACGACTTCATGGTCTCAATTTTTACCAAAGGAAAATAGTTTTTATTAGTTGAATTTGAGTGTATGGCACTTGATTGTGAGCCGAAGCCTCTGGCAATGACCCGGAGCAGACCAAGTACACTTTATTTTTTACCTTATGCCTGTGCTTCCCCCGTAGGGTTCTCCTGAATATCCCCTTTAAACTTTTTCCCTTCTCTGGAGTGTAAGTGACACTAACAAGGCCCGAGAAGAGGGCGAGATGGACAAACCCCCTAATGCACAAAACACTGACAGACAGGATGGGTTCTGTGCAGGTATCAGATGGCGAGATTAATCCTCAGTCTACAAGGACGACAACACACGTCTTCATATCTGCTTATATTTGTTCAGACTTGTGGAAAAAAATGACACTACGAGCAGCCAGATCCCTGGAGGAGACATCATGGGACGCTGCATCCCTAGTGACAGGGCTAGAAGCGTGTTCTTATGTAACTATGATTATATGTACTGTCAGGACAGCCCTTGTTTTTCAGGTATCGCACTAAAAATAGAGCGCAGAGCCTGAGGACGCTCTCCAGGGCAGACATCAGGGGAAGCTGTGAGAAGAGACACAATGAAATACCATACTGGGGGCAGACCGCTTGCCTCGTTCTCTGGTAGTCGCTTCAGAGACATATGTATGAAATCGGAGCTATAAGGAGGTACAGGACCATACAAGTCTACACATAGATACTATAGCGGGGAATTATCACTGCTTCTACGCCAGTTTTCTGGAGTAGAGGAGGTGGAATAATCGCAAATTCTTGTGCAGTGTAAGAATTTGCAATTAAAATAGTAGAAATAATTTAAAATAATAAGCCACTTGAAGTATCTGGTACGACGAGGGGGGGGGGGGGGGGGAGACCGCTATCATACGCGGGCACAGGGTAATGACGCTTACAGGCATTTCCTGGGAATATTATATTGTAATATAGGATTTCCAGTTTCCATAAATAGATGTTATTGTTTGTACCAATTTTTTCAAAATACTTTCTGTATCAGTTCCTCAGTTTTCTAGATCTTTGCTTTCTGTCATTCTATTAGAAGCTTCTTTGTTTACTTCCTGTGGGTAAACATTGATCTCTGGTCATATGATGTCACACAGGTGCATGGCTCGTTAGAAACATGGTCATTTGATGTCACACAGGTGCACAGCACTATCCATGGTGATGTGATGTCACACAGGTGCATGGCTCGTTAGAAACATGGTCATTTGATGTCACACAGGTGCACAGCACTATCCATGGTGATGTGATGTCACACAGGTTCACCTTGCTCTTGTGTGACATTACATGACTGTGGATAGATCTCTAGCCATTGGATATAAACCTAGAAGCTTCCTTTAGAAGGACAGCGAGCAGAGCTCTAATGTGAGGAATTGATATAAAAAGTATACTGCAAAATTGTCTAAAGTTTCATTATACAAAGAATATCATTGATTTCCTGAAACTGAACAAGCCCTATTAAAAGGAAATAGCTATGTGGCGATTGTGACAGCGCTCAGTCTCCTGCATGTATTGCTTTTAGGTCTCCTTCCTGAAAGGCTTATGTTTTGATGTATAGCCCAGCCTGCGTGCAACAAGGTATAGGTACTGTTTATTGTATTACATATGGAACTTTATGTTAATAGCTTCCCTACTTTCTTGTATGTAGTATAGGCAAGAAACACATCCTTGAAGATGGATCACATGGTGGTACATGAACGTATATAAGCTCTTATTCCCTCTTAGGGTCCATTAAGATCTGCAGTTGGAGACTATATTAGGAACTAGAGTGTGCCCTGTCATTCCCATTCCTTGTACATATTCCCTGTGGACCCTTTGAAGGTCTTCATCAAACTCATCCCTAGAGTACAGTACAGAGGATTCACTGACCCCCAACCTCTTGTACAGGTTCCCTCGATTACATATCAAGACTAAAGAGAGCACCTTCTGTGTTTCTTCTGCCCTCTGCAAGTCTGTGTCAATCCCCTTCAAATGCATAAAATTAAACTAAGTGGTTGTGACTTGGCCTATGGGTTGGTCTGGCGCTCTCTTTGAGAAATTGGTGGGTCTGGGTTATAATAAAACTCAATGAATACTGAAAACCAATAAATAAACAGAGTTCTGGCCTCCAGCAAGAGCACTGTGACCACCGCAATAGCAGTCACATATCTGTATTAGATCATCATGGCTAGAGGCCAGGGTAAAGAGAGGACCTGGGAAGTAGTCATATGGGTGTGGTGGGGGATTGGGAAGTGGGATATTGGCCCTCATGCACACATGCGTATACCGTGGCCGTATTCTAGTTGTTTTCTCAATGACTGGCACAGGGCTCCATGTGGATGAGCAATTTCCCAAGCAACAAATTATAGAGCAGGTTCTATAATTGCATGATTAGGTAATAAAGAGCAAAGGCCATTCATAGGGTCTTTACACCCAAAGACTACTAGGATGAGGACACTGCGTACAAGGCCTCTCTTTTTTACATGGGCACCACAGCAGCCCCATGGACATCAGTAGATCATATCCACGGATCATATCCACTTCCAAACAGGAATATTGTGCTTATACTGTATAATAAGCCATTTACTGGGTCCCTGGAGCAGGGCTTGGAGCAAATCAGCTGATGGACCCTTCGGCTGGCGTGTTATAAGGGCTGCCCAAGGCGACATCTAAGGGTCTGGCAGCTTCTCAGGATCATAACAATAAAGGCCCGTGTTATCATCTGCCTTGGATCTGATGGTTTTCTGTTACAGTAGATGTGATTCCACCAGCGCCGTCACACACACACACAACTATACACGCCACATACGGCTGACATCACACCGATACACGCCACATACGGGCCTTTCTACCGAAGTGATCGACACTATTCAAGCAAGCAGGAAACCAGTGACTAACGCAATTTATGCCAAGATCTGGAAAAAATTCTGTACATGGTGTGGGGATTATCCGCCTTCTCCAGAAAATCCAAACTTAAGTCAAATTTTAGATTTCTTACAGGCAGGGTTTTCTCTAGGTCTTAAACCAAGCACCCTTAAGGTTCAAATTTCGGCCTTAAGTATATATTTTGACTTCCCCTTAGCAGATCACAGATGGATCAAAAGATTCATTAAGGGCTGTTCTCGTATTAAACCGCATATACACAACCCAGTCCCCTCTTGGGATCTCTCTCTGGTCCTAAATATTCTCACAGAGCCCCCCTTTGAGCCTCTGGAGTCTGCAAACATGAAAATCCTCACATTTAAAACGATCTTCCTGATATCAATTACCACAGCACGCAGACTGGGCGAAATCCAGGCCCTCTCACGCAGAGAACCCTTTCTAAGAATTTTAGATGACAAGATAATTCTCAAACTAGATCCCCTCTTCCTCCCTAAAGTTGTGTCTGAATTCCACCGTAGACAGGAAATTATTCTTCCCTCCTTTTGTACTAATCCTAAATCTGAACGGGAAAAGAAGTGGCAGACTTTAGATGTTAGGAGATGTGTTCTCTTCTACTTAGAAGCAACAAAAGAGTGGTGTAAAGATTCCAGTTTATTAGTCAACTTTGGGGGAAAGAATAGAGGGTTGAAAGCCTCAAAAGCGACCTTAGCCAGATGGATAAAATCCACCATATCTCTCTGCTACAAGACCGCAAACACTTCCCTTCCGGGGGATATTAAAGCCCATTCCACTAGGGCCATGGCAACATCATGGGCGGGAAAAAAGGGGTGCATCTCTGGACCAGATATGCCGAGCAGCAACGTGGTCAAGTTCCTCGACCTTTGCAAAGCACTATCGTTTGGATATTGCCTCCCAGGAGGACCTGGCATTCGGCAGGAAAATCCTGCAGGCGGTGGTCCCTCCCAAATAATGTGGTAATCTGGTAAGTCTCCAGGTGGGGGCCGTCATGGAACGTGGTGGAAATATGGAATTAGACTTACCGGTAATTCGGTTTCCACTAGTGACCATGACGGCCCCCCATTATTTCCCTCCCTTTCTTCTTTCTTGGAGATGGTTCTATGAAAATTTTTGCACTTGCATCCTTCCGGGTGGTACTTTGGTAGACACTGGTGTTGGGTGCTAGGGAGGAGCTTTTAATCTCTTGCACTTCCTGTCCCTACAGGATATAGGAGCATCCTCCAGGTGGGGGCCGTCATGGTCACTAGTGGAAACCGAATTACCGGTAAGTCTAATTCCATATTTCTTAGTCCTCAGAAGACATTACACTTCATGCATCAAAAACACAGATTGTTGCCCACAGCAACCAATCACATTGCAGCCTTCATACATGTGCTGCATAGAAATGAAGACTAAACTCTGAGGAATTGCTCTGCACAATAGAAGAACATGTGTCACATACATTTTGACCCACACAGAAGTAAGGCCTTTGAGTCAGGTTATATTGTATGTATGTGCAACTTATTTTTTTACAGCTCAAACAGTTCAATCTCCTTTTCAGAAAGCTGGATCAGTAGCTTTTCCCTCCCGGACCTGTCACCTCCTGTGTACCCTCCTTCTTATAGATTGTAAGCTCTTGTGGCCATTGTACAAGCACTGTCCCCTCCTGTGTCCCCTCCTCCTCATAGATTGTAAGCTCTTGTGACCATTGTCACATATACTCATACCTATGCAGCCCTGGTAACTCTTGAGACCCCCTGAATACATGCCAACATAATTCATCTAAAGATAGATGGCGGTGCCCGGGAGAGGAGGAGGGGGTGACCACTGCTTGCCCCTGCCCCTCTCCAAAGAGAAACATGGCTGCACTGCATCGCCCAGTTACTTTACTGTTACTTTATTAAATATTTTAGCATACTATTTGGGGAAAAAAACATTTTTTCGTATTTCTCCTCCTCTAAAACCTATGTGCGTCTTATGGTCCAGTGCGTCTTATAGTCCGAAAAATACGGTATGTTGTGTTTTTTTTCTATAGGTCATCACAATTATGGTGATTTCCCATTATTATTTAGCCTTTTATGGTTCACTTGTTTTGCAGAATATAGAACTAATTTTGTGAGAAATTCGCTTGTTTTTTCATCACCATGTACTAATGGGTAAAACATTTTCATTTTTTTGTTTACAGAGCTGATTGAGAGCTTGTTTTTTGCGGGACATGTTACTTTTTGATAACTTTTTATCAGGTCAGATGTGAAAATTTCATACTTTTTGTTGTTTTAACATTGTCTCTACGGCGTTCACCGTACGGGTTCAGTGACAATTTTATTTTATTGTATTAGTTGTTACGGATGTGGTTATACCCAATATGTAGTGTTTTTGCATGATTTTTTTATGTTGTATTTGACTTGTACCGATCATCTCAGTAATGCCCTATACCAGTGATGGCTAACCTATGGCACTGGTGCCAGAGGTGGCACTCAGAGCCCTTTCTATGGGCACTCAGGCCATCACCAGAGATGACTCCAGGTATATTCCTGCAGTCCCAGACAGCCCAGGACTTGCTGTGCACAGAGCTATTTTAAAGTGACAGGACTACCTGGGACTATTTTCTGCTTTATTGGTGTCCTCAGGGGCTGGTATCAACGAAAACTGTGACAGAGAAGGGAGTATAAATCACAAATTAAATTTCTGTGTTGGCACTTTGCGATAAATAAGTGGGTCTTTGTTGTAGTTTGGGCACTCGGTCTCTAAAAGGTTCGCCATCACTGCCCTATACACAACGTGGTCACCATGTCTATAGGGTTAAACAGCCTAGATCGCAATAGTCACATACTGCTGGGATCCCGCGGTGATCTCCCGGGCTCAGCTTCTGAACCCAGGCGATCATCATGACGTAACTCCACGTCAAGGTGTGGGAATTATGACGTAGATTTACACCAGGGTGCGGGAAGGGGTTAAAGATGTAGAAAACCAAGCCATATTTCTGCAGTTCCACCTTCTATCTGGTCCACTTCTCTATAATCCCTGTGTTGATGTTTTTACCCAAGATAAAAAAATAATAAAAATGTCATGTCAATGCTTAGCTTTGTATCTCACATCTTGTTCCCTATTTTTGTTGCAGATTTATGGAAACTAAACATGCCTCTGGTGACGGTGAATGTGTCTATGTAAAGTGCAGTCAAATGTGTGCATAATGCTGATCACACAAAGACTTATTATACAGAGCCTCTAAGCACATAATACTCAGTGCTTTTACAAATGTCAAATGCAAATACAAAGCTAAGAGTGAGCTCATGAACTTGCTACATGTGTGCCACGAAGAATAACCACAAACCAGTCGATACTATTACCACTTCCCTGGATCGAGCTCATATGTCGTGTTCTATATGTTTTGTGGTGCCATAGATTATGGAAGGTGTCTGATTTTGACAGCTCAGTAAATTTTAGGATCTGAAAGATTTCTGGGTTTTTTATTGGAACATACTGTGCAATGGATTGGGAGACTTTGCCCACTGGTACATACCAGAAGGCACACCTTATTTCAAACAAACATTGTGCTATGTTTGCAAAGGTTATTTTTGTGGCTTCCAAAATATATACTATAATTGAAGTATATGGTAGAAGCAATCAGGCACCCAAGGGTTAAAGAGGTTTTCCCACAAAACAAGTTAGGCCTTATTCACAGGATAGGACCTAAGTTCTGATGGATGGGGGTGTCAGTGGGGGGGTCTCATGATCTGAGGGGTCTCATCACTGTGGATAGGGTCTCATCACTGTGGATAGGGCCTAACTTGTTTCATGGGAAAACCCCTTTAAAGTACCATTGGTAGGGCCTAACTTGTTTCATGGGAAAACCCCTTTAAAGTACCATTGGTCTAAAAAATGATGAAAAAAATATAAAAACCTAAAAGTTCAAATCACCAATGAAAATGTTATCTCATCTAGCAAAAAATGACACCTCATCATCTCAGACTGGTTTCTTGAACATGACAATGAGTTCACTGTACTCAAATGGCCTCCACAGTCACCAGATCTCAATCCAATAGAGCATCTTTGGGATGTGGTGGAACGGGAGATTCGCATCATGGATGTGCAACCGACAAATCTGCGGCAACTGTGTGATGTCATCATGTCAATATGGACCAAAATCTCTGAGGAATGCTTCCAGCACCTTGTTGAATCTATGCCACGAGGAATTGAGGCAGTTCTGAAGGCAAAAGGGGGTCCAACCCGTTACTAGCATGGTGTACCTAATAAAGTGGCTGGTGAGTGTATATAAATTTAGTGTGCACAGTGAAGGCTGTAAAATCCAACCCCACGAGAAAATTGTGCAAATCCATTTTTCCACCTATTTCACTGCATTTGGACGTTTTTTACTGCTTCCCAGTACATGGCATGGAATATTAAATAATGTCAATATGAAGTGCAATATGTTACGCAAAAAACAAGCCCTCATACAGCTCTTTACATGGATTAATAAAAAAGTTACAGATTTTTTAATGGAAACTCAAAAACGAAAAAGGGGTTAGAAGATCGTGATTTCAGAATTAGTGAGAGAGAACAGAGTAGATGAATGTAGAGTTTCTCCAAACTATGTGCATAAAATAGCTTTCACTCTTCCAGTTAGGTATTTTACACAAGGTTTTGATGCTAGTCTTCAGAAATGTGTGGCCATTGATTTAATACAATTCTATAACATTACCCTTCCTTCAGCAAATTTGCACAAAGCTGGCATTCACCAAACACAGAGTACTCCACCGGACTTTTGCACACAGCGACCCTGCTCTGTTATATCGTCTGCTATGTCATGGCTGGGTTTCTTTAATAATACCACTCAATGTTGGTCATGGAAGAAATTTCACTGACTTATTTCAATGATAATATCTTTTTACAGTACCATTCTTCAAATAAAGTTGATTAAAAAGAGTTCTTCTCTCACATTTCTTGTTAAGGCACACTCCATACACCCTATACTGTATGCATCTCCATTCTTTGATGACCTCTCCTATGCCACTGACTTGGGAGTTGTGTGCACTGAGGGGGTGCATACAGTAATGAGAGCAGAGCCTCCTACCTCTGTCGAAGTCCACAGAAGTACTGAGTGACCCGGGGCCAGCGCTAGCACTGGGTGTACCTGGACAAGTGCTGAGGCCGAGGGGCGGCTGTATCTAATGAATACATAGGGGTGAGGCTTATAAAAAGTAATCATGAGGGAGATGTATATAAAATAACCATGAGGGGGCTGTTTGGTATGATAAACTCGGGAACAGGCGACTGTTTTAGTTTTTTAATTCATAATGTCGCCACGTGAGTTTACTGCAAAGGAGCCCACTGAGGCTCTGTCGCCCAGGGGCCTACTGCAATGTGGAGCCGACCCTGCTTATGACTCAAAGAGGGTCTGTACCCCCACCCAAGTCAGTGTTGTGTATATAATAATCAGAAAGACAGAAGAAATGTATTGCAAAAAATGGTTCATTAGAATAAGCTAGAGAATTTTAGACCTTCAGAAGCCTTTCAGGTAAATGTTCATCTGTCATCACCATTTAACAGTTTATATATAGAAATAACCTATATGAAAAGTAGAGTAAGTGTATAATTACATTGTGTTATGTTACCCAACCCCATCCCATGTTACCGCCTGTATTATAGTCTAGAGAAGCTTTCACAATTATACTAATTGTGGCTCCTATAATAAAGTGGAAAAGAGAATTCTTATACCTCGCATTACAGAGTAATGATGTAAAGGGGAGGACACTTTGTTGAGCAATGATTACCAAGGAAGACTAGGCATGTGTAGCAAGATGATAATGGGGCTTATTTACTAAGGGTCAGCGGATCACATTTCTGTCGGACTTCCCGACATTTTCGGGATTTGCGCATCTGTGGTGCGCAGGGGTTATTTAGCAGGTATTTAGGAGGGGATTGTGTCTCATGCGACAGAAATCGGGAGGGGGGGGGGGTGAGCTGTTGGACTATCCGACTAATTCAGACTGAGCGGGGAAGCGACACATGCAGGATATCGGACACACGATCTTAGTGAATCACAGCAGATGAGTAAAGGATGTGCAGCATTACTGTATGCAGCACATGCACTCACCAATATGGTCCACTAAAAATAAAAATCTGATTCAGGTTTTTACATGCAGTGCCACAAAAGCCTGGACGAGTTATTTTTTGGAACTCCTTCTCTAGACCCTACAATAGGTCTAGCACATACAGCTTACGTGCCATCCGTACACATCCGTTAGCTGGGCTCTTGCCATGCTGCTGTCGGCTAAAATGCGTTTGACACCTAAGGCTTATGGGGTTCTCCACTGTAACAAATGCATATACTGCTATCAGTAGCATAAAGAGAATCAGTAATCACCTCGCTATTTCCCAGGCTATACTAGTTCTGGCTCTCCTGGTCTTCATGGTCCTGGTTTACACGTGGATGTGATATGAGCACTGCCGTCAGTCAATAGCTGCAGCTGTCACATGCTGTATTACTGCCACTGCGATGGGAGCAGTGATGCCACTAGTTAAGTATGCGTCTACTGTGACCACTGACAAAAAGAGGGTACAGATTTTTTTTTAATTTACTTGCAGCTGTTGGTACATTTTTTCAACCTGTTGCTGACCATGATAAATGTCATCATCACAATACATTACAGCTTGGTCCTCCAGAACTGTACCATAGTGGGACTTCCAGGACAGTCCCATAGATGTAAATGTAGTGACTTGATTCCCTATATTTTGGGGGGTCCCAGCTGTTGGACTTCCAGCTATTGGACACTAATTATCCCTCATGGTATAAAAAGTGTCTTTTGTGGCTAAAACCCCTAAAAGGCTAGAAACATTAGGGCACATTCACTTACCCGTCCGGAGGAGTTCACTGAAAGTGCATTGTCCGATTATAATGCACTGTGCCGCGATTCACTAAGATCGTGAGCCTGATATCCTGCATGTGTCGCTTCCCCACTCAGGTCCGACAAAGTTCACCTTCTTCTTCCTGGTGCATGTAAGTGCACAAGGTGCACAATTTGAAAGTTAAATCCCGCGCTCAGTTCAAATCAGTTTGTATCGTCCGGCGGCCTGCCCCCTGATTTCTGTCGCATGAAAACCTGCGCCAAAATCCGATCACTTGCAACACAATCCCCTGTTAAATACCTGTCATAGTCACGCAATAACCGAAAACGGCGGAAAATCCGACGAAAGTGCAATCCGCGGACCCTTAGTAAATAAGCTCCTATGAGATGTTAGTCAAAGGTCTTCTTGTATTCCTTGCCTTGATGGTATAGAGCATTTTGTAGCAGTGTAGGGAATAGGCACTTTGCCTAATGTCAGCCTTTGTCAACATTCTGAATCATTTCAGTAGTTTATATAAGTTTACTTCACAGTACCTGGCTCCCTACCAGTGTGTGGTAAGCTCCCAGGGAGGGGCAGCTGCAGCCTGTGTCAATCTCCTCTCTTCCACACACATGCAGCTCTCTCCTCCCTCCCCACTTTCTGTCATGAGCATTGAGCAGTCAGGGGAGTAAAGAAGATGGTGTGGAGGAAAGGAAGAATGCATGAGGAGGCACATGCTGCTGGCAGGGAGACAGTTAATGTGAAATAAACTTATATAAAGTATTGAAAAAATTCTGAATGCTGACAAAATCATTTTTAAAATCAGCATAGAAAAGGGTATTGGAACCTGTCACCAGCTTAAAATGACATTACTGGTGACAGGTTGGCTTTAATGTAATATGTAATTGGTACATATAGCCCTCATTTTGAATAGGGACCACAGTATTGTATTGATAATGCAGCATACATGGTCACCGAAATCACCGGTGACCATCG
The DNA here is from genome assembly GCA_019512145.1 of Engystomops pustulosus. Taxonomy (NCBI): domain Eukaryota; kingdom Metazoa; phylum Chordata; class Amphibia; order Anura; family Leptodactylidae; genus Engystomops; species Engystomops pustulosus. Next base: position 44,572,914 of record CM033644.1, on the reverse strand, counting down.
GACTGACAAGTGTTGTGGCATGAACTTTAGTCTATGTTTGACACCCTTGTTTAGTGTGTTAAGATAATGAAGGTATGAATCACTGCAATTGCATCATCTATTGCAGCGATGGCGAACCTTTTAGAGACCGAGTGCCCAAACTACAACCAAAACCCACTTAATTATCGCAAAGTGCCACCACAGAAATGTATACTCCCTTCTCTGTCACAACTTTCATTCATATCAGCCCCTCAGGACACCAATAAAGCAGAAAATAGTCCCAGGTAGAGCTGTCACTTTAAAATACCTCTATGCACAGCAAGTCCTGGGCTGTCTGGGACTTCAGGAAGATACCTGGAGTCCTCTCTGGTGATGGCCTGAGTGCCCACAGAGAGGGCTCTGAGTGCCACCTCTGGCACCCGTGCCATAGGTTTGCCACCACTGATCTATTGCATGAAATAGAAGAACCTTCTATTGTCAGTGATCTTTTGCCCTACATATGAGCAACACGCTCATCAGGAGAGAATAATGCAGTAGTGCCACCTAGGTTAGTTTAGGTGATATAATTCTTAATTAAAATTGCATGTTGAACTACTGAGAAAAAGAACAACATTTATATGGATATTACATACACTCACCGGCCACCTTATTAGTTACACCTGTCCAACTGCTCGTTAACACTTAATTTCTAATCAGCCAATCACATGGCGGCAACTCAGTGCATTTAGGCATGTAGACATGGTCAAGACAATCTCCTGCAGTTCAAACCGAGCATCAGTATGGGGAAGAAAGGTGATTTGAGTGCCTTTGAACGTGGCACGGTTGTTGGTGCCAGAAGGGCTGGTCTGAGTATTTCAGAAACTGCTGATCTACTGGGATTTTCACGCACAACCATCTCTAGGGTTTACAGAGAATGGTCCGAAAAAGAAAAAACATCCAGTGAGCGGCAGTTCTGTGGGCGGAAATGCCTTGTTGATGCCAGAGGTCAGAGGAGAATGGGCAGACTGGTTTGAGCTGATAGAAAGGCAACAGTGACTCAAATCGCCACCCGTTACAACCAAGGTAGGCAGAAGAGCATCTCTGAACGCACAGTACGTCGAACTTTGAGGCAGATGGGCTACAGCAGCAGAAGACCACACCGGCTGCCACTCCTTTCAGCTAAGAACAGGAAACTGAGGCTACAATTTGCACAAGCTCATCGAAATTGGACAGTAGAAGATTGGAAAAACGTTGCCTGGTCTGATGAGTCTCGATTTCTGCTGCGACATTCGGATGGTAGGGTCAGAATTTGGCGTCAACAACATGAAAGCATGGATCCATCCTGCCTTGTATCAACGGTTCAGGCTGGTGGTGGTGGTGTCATGGTGTGGGGAATATTTTCTTGGCACTCTTTGGGCCCCTTGGTACCAATTGAGCATCGTTGCAACGCCACAGCCTACCTGAGTATTGTTGCTGACCATGTCCATCCCTTTATGACCACAATGTACCCAACATCTGATGGCTACTTTCAGCAGGATAATGCGCCATGTCATAAGGCTGGAATCATCTCAGACTGGTTTCTTGAACATGACAATGAGTTCACTGTACTCAAATGGCCTCCACAGTCACCAGATCTCAATCCAATAGAGCATCTTTGGGATGTGGTGGAACGGGAGATTCGCATCATAGATGTGCAACCGACAAATCTGCGGCAACTGTGCGATGTCATCATGTCAATATGGACCAAAATCTCTGAGGAATGCTTCCAGCACCTTGTTGAATCTATGCCACAAAGAATTGAGGCAGTTCTGAAGGCAAAAGCTGGTCCAACCCGTTACTAGCATGGTGTACCTAATAAAGTGGCCGGTGAGTGTATATAAATTTGTGTGCACAGTGAAGGCTGTAAAATCCAAGCCCACCAGAAAATTGTGCAAATCCATTTTTCCACCTATTTCACTGCATTTGGAAGTTTTTTTACTGCTTCCCAGTACATGGCATGGAATATTAAATAATGTCAATATGAAGTGCAATATGTTACGCAAAAAACAAGCCCTCATACAGCTCTTTACATGGATTAATAAAAAAGTTACAGATTTTTTAATGGAAACTCAAAAACGAAAAAGGGGTTAGAAGATCGTGATTTCAGAATTAGTGAGAGAGAACAGAGTAGATGAATGTAGAGTTTCTCCAAACTATGTGCATAAAATAGCTTTCACTCTCCGTTAGGTATTGTACACAAGGTTTTGATGCTAGTCTGCAGAAATGTGTGGCCATTGATTAATACAATTCTATACATTACCCTTCCTTCAGCAAATTTTGCACAAGATGGAATTTCCAAACACCAGATACTTCCCCGAGACTTTTGCACCAAGGACCCTGACCCTTGTTATGTCATCTGCTACGTCCATGCGCTGAGGGTTCTTAAAATACAACAATGTTGGTCATGGAAGAAATAGAAATTCAATGACTTTAGTTCATGATAATATCTGTTTACAGAACCATTCTGTCAATCTAGTTGATAAAAAGCGTTATTCTCTACATTTCTTGTTAAGGAGACTCAATACACCCTATCGGTATGCACTATCCATTTTTGATGACATCTCCTATGCACACTGACTTGGGAGTGGTGAAATGAGGGGGTTGCATACAGTAATGAGAGCAGAGCCTCCTACTCGGTCGAAGGCCACAGAAGTTACTGAGTGACCCGGGGTCCTATGGATAAGGGTTGAATACAATATAGGGATGAACAGCGCTAGCAATGGGTGTACCTGGACAAGTGCTGAGGCGAGGGGCGGGTACTCCTGAACATAGGGGTGAGGCTTCTAAAAAGTAACCATGAGGGAGAGTATATAAAATAACCCTGAGTGGGGTGTTGGTACGATATAACTAGGGAACAGGCGACTGTTTTAGTTTTTAATCATAATGTCGCCAGTGAGTTTAATGCAAGGATGCCACTGAGGCTCGTCGCCCAGGGGCTACGCAATGTGGAGCCGACCCTGCCTATGACTCAAATAGGGTCTGTACCCCACCCAAATCAGTTTGTGTATATAATAATTAGAAAGACAGAAGAAAGTTTGCAAAAAATGTTCATTCGAATAAGCTAGAGAATTTTAGACTTCCAGAGCTTTTCAGGTAAATGTTCTCTGTCATCACCCATTTAACAGTTTATATATAGAAATAACCTTCTGAAAAGTAGAGTAAGTGATATAATTACATTGTGTTATGATTACCCAACCCCATCCCATGTTAAGCCTGTATATAGTCTGGAGAAGCTTTCACAATTATACTCTAATTGTGGGCTCCTATAATAAAGTGAAAAGAGATTCTTTATACCTCGCATACAGGTAATGATGGTAAAGGGAGGACACTTTGTTAGCAATGATTACCAAGGAGACTAGGCATGTGTAGCAAAGATGATAGATGGGCTTATTTACTTTAAGGGTCAGGATTCACATTTCTGGACATTTTTGGGATTTGCGACATCTGTGGTGCGCAGGGGTTATTTAGCCGGGGATGGGTCTCATGCCGAAAGAAATCGGGAGGGGGGGGGGCTGTTGCGACTATCCCCTCTCACAATCGCATTCCACCGCTCCTACTCATTTAGCCTTCTGCTCGAGCTCACTCCTCCCCTCCCAGGTCAGAACTAATTCAGACTGAGCGGGGAGCGTGAACGCGATAGCACAGCAATAGCGGATACGACCACGATTCTTGTGAATCACAGCAGATGAGTAAAGGATGTGGCATTACTGATGACCCAGCAAGTGCACTCACCAATATGTCCACTATAACAATCAAAATCTGATTCAGGTTTTTACATTGCAGTGCCAAAAAGCCTCGGACGAGTATTTTTTGGAACTTCCTTCGTCAAAGACCTACCAATAGGCTAGCACGTACAGCTCAAGTTGCCCATCCGAACACCCTTATAGCTGGGCCCTCTATTGCCATGGCTGCTGTCGGCTTAAAATGCCGTTTGACAACCTAAGTCTTATAGGGGTTCTCCCATGTAACAAATGCATATATGCCTATCAAGTACGCTAAAGAACGAATCAGTAATCACCTCGCTATTTCCAGGCTGCAGAATAGATCTGGATCTCCGACTGTCTGCTCATGGTCCTGGTTTACACATGGATGTGACTAGTAGCACTAGTCTCTGTCCAGGTCACCATCTTTATTAGTGCCGTCAGCTGATGGACAGCATTGCGCATTCGTAATGCCTCTGATATGGGGGGACTGTTCCAGAGCGCTACTGACATGACAAAAAGAGGGTACAGTTTTTTTTAAATTTACTTGCAGCGTGGTAACATTTGTTCGCTCCTTTACACAGCCGTTGCTGACCAGTGATAGACGATGTCATCACATCACCATTAATTGCAGGCTTGGTTCCCCTCCAGAACTTGCTACATAGTGCGGATTACCCAGGAAGTCCTAGAATGTAAACTGTAGTGCTTGATTCCCTATTATTTGGGGGGCTCCCAGCTTGTTGGCTTCCAGCTATTGGCACATAATTATCCCTCATGGTATAAACAGTGTCTTTTGGCTAAAAACCCCTAAAGGCTAGAAACATTAGGCATATTCACTTACCCTCCGGAGGAGTTCACTGAAAGTGCATTGTCCGATTATAATGCACTGTGCCGCGATTCACTAAGATCGTGCGCTGATATCCTGCATGTGTCGCTTCCCCACTCAGGTCCGACAAGTTCACTTATTCTTCCGGGTGCATGTAAGTGCACAAGGTGCACAATTTGAAAGTTAAATCCCGCCGCTCAGTTCAAATCAGTTTGTATTGTCCGGCGGCCTGCCCCCTGATTTCGACGCATGAAGCAGCGCCGATGCGCCAAAATCCGATCGCTTGCAACACAATCCCCTGTTTAAATACCTGTCATAGTCACGCAATAACCGAAAACGGAAATCCGACGAAAGTCAATCGGAGGACCCTTAGTAAATAAGCCCCTATGTGATGTTGATCAAAGGTCTTCTTTGAATTCTGCCTTGATGGTATAGAGCATTTTTGTAGCAGTGTAGGGAGGTAAAGGCACTTTGCCTAATGTCAGCATTTTCAACATTCTGAATCATTTCAGTGTTTATTAAGTTACTTCACAGTACCTGGCTCCCTACCAGTGTTGTGTAAGTCCCAGGGAGGGGCAGCTGCAGCCTGGTCAATCTCCTCTCTTCCACACACATGCAGCTCTCTCCTCCCTCCCCACTTTCTGTCATGAGCATTGAGCAGTCAGGGGAGAAAAGATGGTTTGGGAGTAAAAGAAGAATGCAATGAGGAGGCACATGCGCTGGCCGGGAGACAGGTATATTGAAAAACTTAATAAAGTATTGAAAAAATCGGAATGCTGAACAAAATCATTTTTAAAATCAGCATAGAAAAGGGTATAGAACCTGTCCCAGCTTAAAATGACATACTGGTGACAGGTTGGCTTTAATGTAATATGTAATTGGTACATATAGCCCTCATTTGAATAGGGACCACAGTATTGTATTGATAATGCCAGCATACATGGTCACCGAAATCACTGGTGACCATCGGAATGACAAGTGTTTGTGGCATGACTTTAGTCTATGTTTGACCACCCTTGTTAGTGTGTTAAGAAATGAAGGTATGATCAGCTTGCAATTGCATCCTCTATGCAGCAGATGGCGAACCTTTTAGAGACCGAGTCCCAAACTACAACCAAAACCCACTAATTATCGCAAAGTGCCACCACAGAATGTATACTCCCTTCTCTGTCACAACTTTCATCATATCAGCCCCTCAGGACACAATAAGCAGAGAAAATAGTCCCAGTAGAGCTGTCACTTTAAAATACTCTATGCACAGCAAGTCCTGGGCTGTCTGGGACTTCAGGAAGATACCTGGAGTCCTCTCTGGTGATGGCCTGAGTGCTCACAGAGAGGGCTTGAGTGCCACCTTGGCACCCGTGCCATAGGTTTGCAACACTGATCTATGCATGAAATAGAAGAACCTTCTATTGTCAGTGATCTTTTGCCCACCTTGAGCAACACACTCATCAGCGAGAGAATAATGCAGTGTGCCACCTAGGTTAGTTTAGGGTGATATAATTCTTAATTAAAATTGCATGTTGAACTACTGAGAAAAAGAACAACATTTATATGGATATTACATATATTAATAATAACAATGTATCTGTCCCAACTTAACAAACAATTTAGGAAATAAAATAGGGTTTGGAGTCCTGTGGAGCGCTGCTGATTAATCAGTGACTACAAAAAGTCTCTAACCATTTGCCTTGTAAAAAGGATGTGTCCCCATCAATGACACTGACACTGTCAGAGAGTTTATTGAGTGCAGACCTGAGACAGGAGAAATGGTAACAATCAGTTGTCAATGTATTCAGACATTATAGGGGCTTATGTACTAAGTTTCCGCGGATCGCATTTCCGTCGGACTGTTCATGGTTTTCGGGATTTGCGCCACTGGGATTTAGAAGGGGACTGTATCGTACACGATTGGTTTGTGGCGCAGCTTCGCTGGCTTTCATGCAACAGAAATTTGGGGGCGGGAAATAGGACGATCCGACTGATTCGAACTGAGCGCGGGATTTAATATTCAAATTGTGTTGTAAGACAATGCACTTACATACATATACCAGGAAGAAGAGGGTGAACTCCGTAGTTTATGATAAATCTGTTTCATTCTGTTTAATAACTAGGCGAGCATCACTGTGGTTGTAGGGTCTAGGTTAATAGTAACTGAAGTGTTAGGAAAGGTCGAGCAATGTCTTTATGGTTATTTAAGACAATACTCATATAATTTTTATAAATAACGGCTTTATTTAGGGAAACTTTATTTACTTGTAAAAATAAGTTTTAAAATTTAGAAAATTAAGAGAACTTTTAGTACCAATTGTTTATTGTAATCATATATATTTATTTGCAACATAATTTCTATACAGGCAGTCCCCAGGTTACGTACAAGATAGAGTCCAGAGGTTTGTTCTTAAGTTGAATTTGTATGTAAGTTGAAACTGTATATTTTATAATTGTAGATCCAGACAAAAAAAATTTTTTGGCCCCAGTGACAATTGGAGTTTAAACATTTTTTACTGTAATTTTACCAAGGATTATCAATAAAGCTTCATTACAGACACCTTACAGCTGATTATTGCAATCTGGGACTATAGTAAAGCATCCAGAGAGCTTCACCAGAGGTCAGAGGGGTCTGTCTGTAACTACGGGTTGTCTGTAAGTCGGGTGTCCTTAAGTAGGGGACCTACTATATCGAAATAATAGCAAACACTACTACATGTATCTAAGTGCCTCATTTTCTGTGTGGTTATGAGGATTGTTCCATCTGGTGAAACCTTCTCTAAATGAGGTACAGATGGATATCCATTGATGACCACAAATCCTCCATCTGTTGCCCATTTTTATGAAGAAGTGCCGGTAATACATGGCCAGTTCTTCAGACCAGTAGTTACTTCTTGCAGCTGCTCCTTTCTCTGACTCCATCACATTTATTTCTTCTCATCGGATAAATGGACAGAGGATGTCCCAAAAGGTCAACCCCTACAATGACAAGGATTCAATGAGCTGCACATAACCCTTCACTGCATATTTGTTACATCATTACTGTACTTTACTACAGATTTGTAAAACTGCCCTCAGCCTAAAGTTGCCAAAACTGCAGGAACACAACACACAGAATCAATGTAAAACAGACTTGGATAACAAAGTATTGTCTACAATGTTGTTGGTCAACACAACATATCTTGGGAGTCTCATATCTTGGGAGGACCACATATCCTCAATGCTTATAAAACATAGAAAGGCTCACACCGTGTAACCAAATATAAACAAGGAACCAAGTCCTCAGCGCCAACCCTACACTCTCCATTGTCCTACATGTTATTGTCCATTGTCCTACATGTTACAAAGAAGTTACTGCTGGTCTCCTAAGTACCCAGTTAAATCTGCAGCCTCAGTTAATATTCAAATATATCAATCAATATATATTTTTAATAACATGGATTAAAGTAGTAGTGGGACACATCCTCTACATATAGCATCTAATGTCTATTTATAAAATCAATCGTTAATTCATTAATTATAAAAGTACACATATATTTCCCTGTAGTGATATATTGTCAGCCATTAAAGGGTTAACCCTGCAGATCCCTCCCTGTGTGTGACATCATAATGTATGACACGTGTAGACACGCCCTCAGTGGTCACAGATGTTGTGCTGATGTCATAATTAATGAGTTCCATAATATCTGGCGCACTGCGTGCCGCTGCCATTTGTGCCATTGGACCTTGAGCTTGACTACCTACAATATACCTACCTGATGCGATTTGGAGGTTCTAGCAAGGGACGCCCACATCAGCCAGGACTCTCACCACAGCGCTGCACCATCCTTTCAAGGGGTTGTCGCCTCAGACGACTGGAGCGTGAGGAGGAAGGGACATCCACACGATCAGCCCAAATTATTCATCTATAAATTGGGTGTGAGAGATATTTATTGGCAGTGAGTAGTAGGCCACTCTAAGCCCAGAGGAAGGGCGACCCATTCAGCCATGGCTTCCTAGAGATTTCCCCACAAGGGGTTATTTCTCTCCTGCGGTGCTGAGGGGGACTATCTGAGTCGGAGGGGGGTCTTGCCCATGGGATGGGGATTATAAATAAAGATTGGCATGTAATTCCAATGAAGTGCGTTTGTGTATTTGTGTCTTCTTTGGTTTGAGAATCAAGGGTCAAAGGGTCGTACCACATCACCAGTATTGCACACAGTCCATAAGGGAACACAGTCATAACTGCCCCTATGGATGCATCTGCCCCAGTGGTTGCCCCTTACCATGTGAAGCCAAACTGCCCAGTTATCACATGTACACACATCCCTGGGGTAACAAGACCTCACACAAGCAATAACTGTCCTGGTTACTCATAGCAACCAATCTCAGCACAGCTTTCATATCTTATAGTCCTCTATTCAAATATAAGCTGCTCTGTGATTGGTCATCATAGGCAACACAGATATGTTTACTTTAATATATACAAAACTGTATATAACTGAAAACTTTCAAAGCTGGGATGAGGGGATAGGCAATCACCGGGGTGGGGGAGGAGTTGCGTATAGTTTGGTGTATAGTTTGGATTCATGCTGGTGCCCCCTGCCTTGGATATAGCAGCACCGCCTTTTTGAATGTGTCGGAGGAAAGACGTGCACAGCAGCGTCCAGCCTGCCTTGTCACAAAGCACTGAGAGTCTGTGACAGCCTTGGTAGGTAACATTTTTTTAAAAAAAATCAAGAAAAAATATAGAATGACACATTTCAAACTAAATTAATTTCTCACTTTTACCTAAACTTGTAACAGTATATGGAGAATAAATAATGTAAAAGTAGCGGCACACATCTACAAGCACCAGATTCACATCTCCAACAGTGCCCTGATTGCAAAAAAGCACAAAGGACAGAAAAAGACAAAGATAAGGATGTACATTATTTATAAAAATAAATGGAATCGTATTTGCAGTTTAAAGAAAATCTTCCATCAAAATCCATCATGATAAACCAGGGCCACAATATGGGGCATATGAGAGGGGGCCAGAATATGGTGGGTATAAGAAGGGACCACAACATGAGTGGATATAAGAGGGGGTTCACAATATGGAGGGATATGAGAGTCGGCCCAAAATATGTGGAGGATTGACAGGGGGCCAACATTATGGGGCTCATAATATATGAAAGAGATGAGAGGGGCCACAATATGAGGAGGAGATGAGAGTCCACAATATGAGCGGGAGATGAGAGGCCACAATATGAGCAGGAAATGAACGGTCATAATATGAATGTGGCCACAATCACAATATGAGGGGGAAATGAGAGGCCACAATATGAGGGGGAAAAGAGAGGCCACGATATGAGGGGGAAATGAGAGGCCACAATATGAGGGGGAAATGAGAGGCCACAATATGAGGGGGAGATGAGAGGCCACAATATGAGGGGGAGATGAGAGGCCACAATATGAGGAGGAAATGAAAGGCCACAAGGCCACAATATGAATGGGGCCACAAGCACAATATGAGGGGGGAATGAGAGGCCACAATATGAGGGGCAGGTGAGAGGCCACAATATGAGGGGGAAATGAGAGGCCACAATATGAGGAGAAGATGAGGGGCAACAATATGAGGGGGGATGAGAGAGGCCACAATATGAGAGGTGACAATATGAGGGGGAGGTTAGGTGAAATAATAGTAGCTGGCAGAGGCACTGATTACTTTTACTAATGCTGGACCTTACATCCATATTCATAAGATTGAATTACATTACTACTTACCAAATGCAAGCATTTAGGTCTATATAAAAATGCATTCCAGGAGGAGATTCTAGAGATACGCTTAAAATTAATTTCAAAACACAAATCATTTCCATGTTGTGCACATGCCTTAATCTGTGTTCACATTATGGGGCACATTTACTTATCCGTCCCATTGAAGCCGCCGATCTGGAATGTCCAACGAGTATTCGGGTCTGCCGCGATTCACTAAGATCGTGCATCCAATTTCCTGCATGTGTCGCTTCCCCGCTGAAATCCGCCGGAGTTCACCATCTTCTTCCCGCTGGGTTGTCCGACGGCCACGCCCCCCATTTTTCAGCGCAAAACTGAAAAATTAGGGAAACCCGAAGGAAATTTGTCCGACGGGCCCTTAGTAAATGTGTCCCTGCGTCTTTGTCTGCATTTTGCCTGATGCATTTTCTGTTCCTTTCAAAACACAATGAAACACATTGGGGGTGATTTACTAAGGCCCGAATTGCGTTTTTCCGCCGGGTTACCCGAATATTACCGCTTTGCGCCTATTCTCCCCGAATTGCCCCAGGTTTTTGGCGCACACGATCGGATTGTGGCGCATTGGTGCTGGCATGCATGCAACGTAAATCGGGGGTGTAAGAAAATCCTACGGATTTTAAAACATAAGAGTGTCGCTTGACACGAACTTACCTGCACCCACGATAGCTTGGTGTACTCCAGTGAACTCCGACGCACTTCAGGGCAGCAGCGACACCTGGTGGACATCGGGCGCACTACCTTAGTGAATCCCCGGAAGACCCGAATCCTCCACAGAGAACGCGCCGCTGGATCGCGACAGGACTGGGTAAGTATATCTGCCCCATTGGGGATAAGAACAGTGCAAACTGTACTACCTGCAGTTACCTGTGTAGTGTAAAGAGGACGCCAGATTCATGATTTGCTGACATCCTTATACACATCAGCTACACAAGTACCTGATGTTCTGCTATAACATGGCTACATCCTATAGCTATTTGCATACAGGTCATTTGCATACAGCTTTAGGACCTCATTGCTTAGGTTTAGAGGCATGTAGAGGAACAATGAAGGGATAGGCACAGTGCTCTCTAATGGCAAATTATGAAAGTATATATTTCGTTTAGGGGGTTATTTTGCCTGACAGGTTCTCTTTAACTTTGGTCTCCTTAGCTCTGTGAACCAGTAGTTCTTGACCACAACGCAGGGCTTCTCTTGTGCACAATTTATGTAAGGTTTCTGGGCCCACCTCAAACCAGTCGCCCACTGGTGGATACACTTGTGGACCAGTCCAAGCATGGATATCACTGTGATCATATGCTGTCCTACTATGCTTCTAACAGTGTTCGACACAGTGTTGCAGGCTCTATGTTATAGGTCAGAGCAGTGCTTTGGGCGCCACATTCATAAATTCATAAATCTGGTGCCCTCTGCACACTACACAGGCCATGTACTGTTGTAGAACACTTTTTTAAAAATTCTATGAACATTGCTGTTTTTGGAAAGTCTTACTTGGCAGAATTTTTTCCACACCACCTAAAATCTTTGCGCAGTGCTGTAAATATGTCGATGAAGGACATCATGCGTTATCTGAGAGATACTCCTCCACAAATAATATATGAAACATAAATAACTGGCAGTAACTTGCAGAGGAATGTTCTAGTAGATAAGCACACCCTTCAAGCTTAAAATGAAACAGGAAATGTATGACCAAGGAAAAGGGATCTGAGTGAACCAAATAGAGGACACACACAAGTAAATGCAACAGTCTTACTTCAAGCGAATGTGACAAGTACTTTATGGGGCACAGTTTTCTGCTGGACATTGCATGCTCTTTTAGGTGTAAACTGCTTGCACAGGTATTAAAAAAGTGTCTGCGCAAAATGTGTTGCACATGACCATTTTGTGTCGCAGCTGCACTAACCACCATGCGACACAAATTAGGGGGCGTTCCGGTGCTCAGTTGGACCATGCACCAGATTTATCATGCAAAGTCCAACAGAATTGTGTCGCATGTCCTATGTTAAAGGTGCACCAAAAAAAAGTTGGTGCACTTCGTCGGGGCAGTGCAGGGAGCGCACCATGCACTATACACAGGCAAACTGCATTTAGTTTCTAGGATTACACAGTAGTGACACAAACAAGATGCTCCTATAACAATCTCAGTGTACAAACATAAGTATCAAAGCAGAATTGTTTTTAATCAATCCTTTGTATGCGATGCAAATCATAACTTGAAAATGGCTCCAAAGACATATCCTGCACCGTGGTGAATATATCTCAATAATTTCTTGGAGTGCTGCCTTACTGGACTTGATTTGATTGGACATAATCAACCATTCTGTTTTTTTTATAGCTTGTACCCTAACCCAGGACTAGATTCTTATTTTATTGTGTTGCTGCACTACACGATTTGCTTGTTATGGTGGGGCACATATTTAGACTAGAGTTATACACCCACAGTGGTGGCAGATCTGCACCTTGTCATAAATTGCACACATGGATTTAGCTCCATTGGCGTCTATTTTCACCAGATCATGATTTGGTGTAGATAGAAGAAAAATCATGACTTGCTAGAGAAGATCATGCCTCAAACGGGTTGGCCACTTTACCTTTTGTTTTTCTAATGTGTGTGTAAGTTTAAGGGGCAGGATATTAGGTAATTTACCAATAATAATCTAGTAAATATTCTGTACCGCTTTCCTGATATGTAATGTGAAGCCTCCTGTCTTTTACCTCATCAGCCAGACATTCCTGTCCATAAAATGGCTGCAGATGGAGGGTCATGTGATCTCTGACTGTCTTGGACCAAACCCCCTGTCAGGATCTTGATATTATGTTCATGAATACTATCACTGGATGATTATTTGTGGACAGTCAGAGATCACATGACTCTCCATCTGCAGCCATTTTATGGACAGGAATCTCTGTCTGATGAGGTAAAAGACCGGAGGCTTCACTTTTTATAACAAGTAAACAGCGAAGAACTATTAAAAGATGTATATTGGTAAATTACCTGATATCCACCCCCCCCACACACATACGCACATTACAAAAATATGAGGTAGCATGGCCAACCCCTTTAAAGGGCACCTACCACCACGAATCTACCTATAAAGGTAGATCGGGTGGTAGGTGGATGTATGGGACGTGAGGATAGCCCTTTTTAGAGCTAATCCTCACGTCCCCGCTAGCCTAGCATAAACTTTATTGACCGAATATGTTAATTTAATTAAGCGGCTACCGGGGCGTGGAGTAGCCGGACACGAGGCTACACGGCGCGGCTACTCCACGCCCCAGTAGCTGCTTTCCCCCGCCTACCCTGTGATCTTCGGCGCGCAGCTCCTGGCAGCTGCGCGCCCTCGTCCGAGAAGCCGGAGTTCTGCGCATGCGCAGTAACTCCGGCCTCGTTCCCGAGATCGCGCATCTTGGCCGGATACTGCGCAGCGCAGAAACTTCCGGCTTCTCGGACGAGGCGGCGCAGCTGCCAAGGAGCTGCGCGCGAAGATCACAGGGTAGGCGGGGAAAGCAGCTATGGGCGTGGAGTAGCGCGCCCTGTAGCCTCGTGTCCGGCTACTCCACGCCCCGGTAGCCGCTTAATTAAATTAACATATTGATCAATAAAGTTATGCTAGGCTAACGGGGACGTGAGGGATTAGCTCTAAAAAGGGCTATCCTCACGTCCCATACATCCACCTACCACCCGATCTACCTTTATAGGTTTAACACCTTCGCGACTGAGGACAAACTATATCGTCCTCGTGCCACGAAGGGTGAATGGAGAGAGCTCACGAGCTAAGCTCTCTCCATACATAGCGGGTGACGGCTGTATAATACAGCCAACACCCGCCTGTTACTACCGTGGTCAGTGCTGGCACCGATCGTGGCAGTTAAACTGTTAAGGGTTAGACCGCGGCACCTAACTTACCGTTATATGCGTGCCGCCATCTTGGATGGCCCATCGCCGTCCCCCTGTGACGCCATCAGAGGGCGGCGATCGGTTACTATGGTAGCCTACAGTCCCATTGAGACTTGTAGGCTTGCCATGTACAATGATTTCTAATAGACAGCAGAAGGCAGGCTATTAGAAATCATAGTAAAATAGCTATATACTGCAATACAGTAGTTTTGCAGTATATAGTATTAGCAATCGGACCCTGCAGGGTTAAATTACCCTGGAGGATCTAAAATAATGGTTAAAAAAAATGTAAAACATTTTTTAAAATATGAAAAAATAGTATAAAAAGTAAACGTTTAAATCACCCCTCTTTCCCTAGAACTGATATAAATATAAATAAACAGTAAAAATCATAAACACACTAGGTATCATCGCGTCCCAAAATGTCAGATCTATCAAAATATACGAGCGATTTTTCCCGGCGTAACGGAAATTGGCGGAAGTTGAAAATGACACTTTTTTGCCATTTTGAAAAATATAAAACATTCTATAAAAAGTGATCAAAAGGCCATACAGTCTTCAAAACGATAGCATTAAAAACCTCATCAAATGTCTCAAAATATGACAATGTGCACTGACGTATGAAAAAGTTATTCGTGCCAGAACATGGCAAAATGAAGAAGTTTTTAATTTTTTAAAGTGCATGAAAACATTATAAAACCTATACAAATTTGGTATCCTCGTGATCGTACTGAATCAAAGAATAAAGTAGACATGTCATTTGTGGCGCTCAGTGAAAACAGTAAAATCCAAGCCCACAAGAAAACAGCTCAAATGCGTTTTTTTCATCATTTTCACTACATTCTGAATTTTTTTCCCGCTTCCTAGTACACGACATGGAATGATAAATACCATCACTATGAAGTGCAATTTGTTACGCAGAAAACAAACCCAAACAGAGCTCTTTGCATGGAAAAATAAAAAATATACAGAATTTTGAAGGTGGGGAGTGAAAAATGAAAAAGGGGTTAAAGACTGTGCCCAATACATGCCTAAAAAATTCAGTAGCATAAACATTTCTCATGTGAATACGCAGGTATAAATTATGCCTGCACTTCTTTGGGGAATCCATAGCATGTCGCCACTGTTTATAGCTCTCTGTGACTAGGGTTTGCACTATTCAATATTTGTGGAAAATTTAGCAAGTGCTTGATTTCTTTCTCCAATTGCCCTGACACCCCTATACTAATTCATTAAAAGGAAAACAGGCTTTGTCTAATGTCTTCAGCACCATCCACATGATTCTGTATTATAGGTTTCTCTAGCCAATGCTACATGTTATTTCCTCTGGTCTCTGCCCATCTTATTATTGCTTCCTGTTTGTAAAGCAGAGCCAAAGAAAGCCACAGTTCCCAAGGCCTAACCACAATATGAGCAGACATGAGTCATAGCAAATAACCTGAAAGTAGAAGAGTGGAAGCATGAGCAAGAGGGTTGTGCAAAAAATGTAGCCAGGATCGAAGAGACTACAGGTTTATCATGTATAGGACACTTAAAGGGAACCTGTCACCACATTTTCACACATGCAGCCAGTGACAGGTTTCTATAGAGCCCTATTAACAAACTGACACCCTTCCTTTAGCTGAAATAGTTTTGCTTACATTCTTATAAATCACCTTTTATCTTATATTCCTGTCTTCAGAGGGGGTGTGTCCTGCTCAGCCGACCCCTCCCATCTACTCCTTCCTATGCCTCCTTGCTATTAAGCATTCATGTCATGTGACCAGAGTGACATCATTTTAGGTCCTTTAGCCTCTTAACAATAGCAAACTGTACCCCATGTATGTATCTGACCACATGAAACACAGCATCCTCCATGGTATTCTATTCCTCCTTATCCTCCATGGAGGCTGCTGTGATTTCATGTAATCACATACATGGTGTACAGTTTGCTATTGTTAGAAGGCTAAAGGACCTGCGATAATGTCACTCTGGTCACATGTCATGAATGTAACACAAGGTACACTGTAAAAAAATTGACACCATATTTCCTATAAGTAAAATATGTATTATATGTCTTTAGTTAAATATTAGCAGACAGTCCCTAATAACAAGGCAGAGCAGGGATTTGAAGAGACACAGAGCTGTCAAAATAATGGGGTGTGGTTCACTGCCAGACAGAAGAGTCACAGTAGACATGTGACACTTGTCTTCTACCATTTGGATGTGGGATAAATGTCTTTTGTGATACAAACACTTCAATGAAAAGATAAAACTTGATATCCAGTGAAAAAGGAAATCTAAATGCTCCATTACTTTCATATTTTATTCCTTCCTTCTCTACCTACTGAGAAGTAGCTGCTTAAAGAGCGACTGTAGTTAATCAATAGTACTTGGGATATAAAACAACTTTGCCTTTTATCTTTGTTATCTATATCCAGCAGTTTCTTCGCTATACCTGCAGTAGCTGCTTCCTCTCCCTGAGCTGACAAGCCCTGGAGTTCATAGTTTGCTTATCTGATGGACTCCTGGGAAGGGAGGGGCTGCTGCTCCCTGCTCACAGAGGAGGAGGTCATATGATAGAGTTCTCTCTGTGTATGTATCAGAGCTGAATGTGTTCAGGACCATGGATACAGACGTCTCCTACACAGAATAGTGAGGTACAAGATCTCCCTGTTCCCTATCAGTTCCTCCATCACAGTCTGTGATACTGCAGAACTTTCTCTGTCTCTCTCTGCACCTCATGCTGTAGCCCTTCCCCCACCTTGTCATGAGCAGTGTGCAGACAAGCTATTAACCCTTAGTAGGGTTCATATTTTGCTTATGATTTCTTCCACTTATTACATGTACCCTGCTCCTCGATGTGATAGAAGCGGCCAGGCTGTGACTATATACATCCTGTATGTGCACTGTTCAGTATTCAGTGCATTAACTTGTGGGAAGCTAAATGGATTTAATGCTAAATTACTTTCAGAGAGAACCCAAGGCATCATGGGATCTGTGGACATATTAGCTGGCCTCATACACATAAGTCTGACTGATACACATAAGTCTCCACCCACTTCACCACTAGTGAGAAAGATATTTGGCAAACACTTTCAGAACAGAAAATGCCATAACTTTGGAAAGTTTCCTGGCATTTGCTGAATAACAGGCAGGGAGAACACCCAGAATTGGTTAACAGAGAGAGTTAAAGCTGCATGCAGTTAGGGAGTGTGATAGACCTGCCTAAATAAATGGGTTTTAAAGGGGTTTTCCCATCAAACAAGTTAGGGCCTATACACAGGAGATGTGGGTGACATAACTTGGGGGCGGTGGGAGACATGACTGGGGGGAGCAGTGGGGGACCTGATGGGGGGCTGTGAGGACATACCGGGGGCTGTGGGAGACATAACTTAGTGGGGGTTTTGGGGGATATTATATGCTGGAGCTGTGGGGACATTACTTACCTGGGCTGTGGGGACAATTACTTGGGTTGTGGGGGACATTTACTGGGGGCTTTATATAATTATAATAATCCTTTATGTATATACACAGATTACGCAACACTGCACAGAGCTTACCAGATCAATCCCTGTTCCCAATGGGGCTCACAATCTAATCAGCCTACCAGTATGTTTTTGGAGTGTGGGAGGAAACTGGAGAACCCGGAGGAAACTCAAGCAAACACAGAGAGAACATACAAACTCTTTGGGCTGGGGCTGTGAGGAACATTACTTACCAGGGGCTGTGGAGGCATTGCTTGGTGTAGGGACTGTGAGAAAATTACTTATTTAGTGTAAAGGTACTATTCAGTATGGGGCTATTTTTTAGTAGGGGGACATTATTTAGTGCAGGTCACATTCAGGGATATTTGGTGTTTTCTGTAGCTGAAAATGATAAGTACAGTTGGTTTTGGTGCAAGCATGTGTGAGGGGTTATGTACAGGAGATGATGCTTATAAAAATTTGGTACATAAGTACTGGGGCCCATGCCCCGGATCTTGTACGTCCCTAGCAATGTCCATGCCTGGCCTCTTAGTATATTTGGAGTGACATGGGCTGGCAGGGGAAGTATCATCACTGGTGCTTGATGCGTCCAGTCATAATAATCCCCTCCATTGTGTCCTATCTGTAGGCTGCATGTTACAGAGCAGGAGGAGCTAAGACTTTTGTACCTATCAAAGTCAAGTGGAAAGTATGCACGGATTGCTTAACCCCTTCGCGCTCCGTGGCGGATATATCCGCCACGGAGCGCAGTGACTTAGCGCTCAGTGGCGGATGGCAGCTCCTTGGGACAGTTCTATGTCTGTCTTCCAAGCTCCGCTGTCTGTAAGATTATTAAAGTGGCTCTGGCCCTTTAAAGGAAACCCACCACTTCTGATGGTGGTTATAAGTAGCAAATGCTGTGCACCAGCTCAGGGTAATTTCGCTATGTTTTTAAACCGATATAAAGCGTTTAAATGCTTTATTAAGCTTTATATACAAGTACCTTCACTGCACTGTGGTCCGCGCTCGGTGCATCATGTGCGCGACCACTTCCAATGCAGGCGCACAAAGTGGTCGCACGCACGGTGCGCCTAGCGCGTACCACGGTGCGGTGCAGCCACTTCCTATATAAAGATTAATAAAGTGTTTAAACCCTGTGCTGGTGCACGGCATTTGCAGCTTATAACCACCATCGGAAGTGGTGGGTTTCCTTTAATAAATGTTCTTATGCTCCACCTGCTGGGATTTCTTTTTTCGAAAAAGTTGCAAAAAAATGCACAAAAATTCTCAGCACATACGCTAGCAGGAACAGAAGTGACTTTGCAACTTTTTATGCAATTTTTTTTTTACAAAAGTCCCAAATCATGAATCTGGCTTTGCATGGTTATGCACTAGCAGAAGTTCTATGCTTACCAGAATAGTGAAGTGACAAAAATAGTCCTGTGCAACTTTTTAGGAGTGAAACGTTGCAAAAAAAACTCAATGGGGCTTATTTAATAAGAATGGCGGATCGCACTTTCGTCGGACTGTTCACGTTTTTTGAGATTTGCGCAGCTTTGACAGGATCGGGTAAGTAAATGTGCCCCAATATGTCTTTTTTGAAACCAGTGATAAACAACCTTCAGCATCTCTGTGCATATGCTACTATATGCACTGAAGAACATAGGAGATTTGTACAATTGTCTTATTCTGTTGGCCATGTTTTCTGTTGGAAAACCTTCTTGGTGGGTGAAAAAGTCCCCAAATAGAGCTATTCTAAAATGAACCCAAAATAAGTTGCAAAAACAAGTGCAATTTCATAAATTGCAAATACATGAGACAGTGGCCACATTATTCGTTTTTGTATTCCATAAACCTACATCTGCCCCTGCTTTTGTGTATTTTTCTCTCAATAAACAAACCTGTTACTACTGAGGAAACACAATTAATTTATTATTAATAAACATCCTTCACTCCTGTAATGAAGTCCTTCAGCATCAAGTAAATATCAGTGTTATATTAATAGCTGCCCAACAGACGAGCGTCATCTGGCAAATATTTCCATGTTTCCATTTCCAATGTCACCGGAAGCCAGAACTGCATGTGTATATTATACTGTATCTACAGCTTATGATAGGAATGAGATACTAATACCGTATATACTCGAGTATAAGCCGACCCGAGTATAAGCCGAGACCCCTAATTTCAACACAAAAAACTGGGAAAACCTATTGACTCGAGTATAAGCCGAGGGTGGGAAATGCATTGGTTACAGCCTCCCAGTATATAGTCTGCCAGCCCCTGTAGCATACAGCCTGCCCAACCCCTGTAGCATGCAGCCTGCCCAGCCCCTGTAGTAAGAAAAAAAATAACACTGTACTCATCTTTCCGACGTCCCCCATAGGTCCTCTTCTGTCTCAGACTGTCTCCTATGGGTGACGTCAGAAAGGTGAGTTTTGTCTTTGTTTTTAGTTGACTCGAGTATAAGCCGAGTTAGGGTTTTTGAGCACAAATTTTGTGCTGAAAAACTAGGCTTATACTCGAGTATATAAGGTATATTACAGTGTCTAATATTGAATGATAAATGTAAGAATAAGTCTAACTGTGGAGCTCCTATTTGTTTACTCCAGAAAAATGTGCCAAATTTTTTGGTGCAACTGACTCAAAGGTCTTAACCTTTAACCCTTAAATCATAGGTGTGGAATTGTATTTTACTCATATTTGTCACTGACATTACATTAGTCAATGTAGAAAATGATTGGAAGCCCTTGGAACTGGAGCGCTAAATCCAAGGATTCTGCACAGAGGTGAATATATGTTATTTTGCAACACAAATGCTTCCCCCTCATCAGTTGAAGCTCTTTATAGTTAGGGGTTGTGCTAAAAGAGGTTTAGTGGTTCTAGAATGTGTTTCCCATCTTGTAGGGTAAAAGTTTCCTTCTTGAAACGGGATGCATTCCACACATTATTTGTGCAATCCTACATATCAATCCTACAACAGATGTTAACAATGCAAAAAATGTTTACTGAGTCTTCTCAGTTTCGTAAATCAATGTACAGAGCTATTCCCCAGCACCCACCACAGATTCTAAATTTGATTCAGTTTTACAGCACCCTGTTATTATCATAGATCCATTACTGATAACAATAGTTACAAGGGACTTCAATGGCCCACCATTGTTTTTCTTGGCTCAGGGGGTTTTTTATCTGTTAAGATATAGGTCACTGCTTGAGGGCGACTTCACTCAAGTGCTTTTTTCCTGCACTTTTGTTGCAAGCCTATTGTGTCCATCTTCACACAAACCTACAAATTATGGCAGAGTATCCTGGATGATCATGGGTCTGCTAACTCAAACTGACATCATCATAGGCAATTAGACATTATTAAGCTTAGCAGACCTCAAATTTAAAGGAAACCTTCCATTTGATTTGATGCATTATGAAGCAAACATACCTTGAAGCTGCTGTAGCTACACTGATACAGAATCATATCGTGGTTAATCCCTGTGCTGAGTGGTTGTGCTGATAAAACAGATATGACATTATGATAATAAAGATCTGTCGCTTCTATGGCTGCACTTCTCCCAGCATTTGAGTTATTTACTGCAGGAAAGGATGATGTAATCCCTGGGTTGTGCCTAAAGGCAGAATAATCAATTGCTGCACCATTCCCCAGCTGCTGTGTATGAGTAATCCAGCTCAGGTTGATTAGTCATGTCTTGACTAACCTCCATTTGTAATTACAATCTCCGTGTGTAATGTGTTTATGTCAGCCAGCCTGACCCAGCTTTCCCAAGGTCCTGAATGTTATAATTGTTTTTTTTTTCGGCAAAACCATTCAACTCAGGGATTAACCAATATGATATGATCCTGCATCAGTGTAGCTACAGCATTCTCAAGGTATGTTTGCTTCATAATGCATCAAATCAAATGGTAGCTTTCCTTTAAGCCAGGGCGCTTAGTTGGTGGGTATAAAACCTGCAGCATTTTCATCCATTCTGCAGCCACGGTAGATCAACCCAGTGTGACTCAAAGCACACGACCCTGCACAATGTCAGGCACAGGAGTATGGATCCTCTGCTTGCTGGCGGAACAGCAGTGCCAAACTGTAATCATGATCATGTTTACACTTCGCTCTGTCCATGGATTCTGGCCAGCACAAATCCAGTTTTCACTGACTGACCACTGTAGTGAGCCGCCAGCCTGAGGCTGCATTCACGTATTGCGTTTTGAGATGTAATCCTAGGGCTTCCCCCGTGATCACATGTCGAGGTAACATTGTGTTTCCAAGCAGGATTCAGTGACCACACTGTCACTAATAATATCTTAGAACACATGGTGCATGTCAATGTGAGATAAATCTTGTCACCAGTCAGCAATATTCATGGTCATCTATTAATATATGTATTTTGAGTTTGGAAGATGTATCAAAATGTATTACTAATTATGTATATGTATTTTCCCAAAATGACAGCAGTTAGATGTAAAGTATGAAAGGCGCAGATATTTCTCATTTGGTGCATGATGAATGGAATCTAACAAAACAAGTGAAATGTTGCATCCTAAAACCCAGCCCTTTTGTTGTACACCCAGGCCTGGCCAGCAGAAATGTTGCATGTGATTCATGAACGAGTCACACGTCTGGGCTCTTATCCATACACACCCTGAAATAGGAAACTGTCAATGAGCGTGAAACATTTTAATACTTTGCACGTGCGTGACATTTGTCTGCCAGGTTTAGGCTGTATTCACACAAAGCATTTTGTCACATTGCCTGTGGATGTTTTTGTTTGTCACTAAACTGTATCCATTATCTAATATATAGGGGCAGCCTGACTGGCACACGCCAACAAATATATCCAGTAATCTGAGTATGAAGATTCTAGCAAGGACAAATGAGGAAACTTCCCAGGACTAGACAGATGATAAGAGTTTAGCCCCAAAGGACAATGACAGTTTTGGCCTTCGGGACTAACAGCATTTGTTTTATGTTTTCCCATTGTTATATTCTAAAAGATGTACCATTTGTGATTGTCAATGTAGGTTGTTGAACAGTGTCATTTAGGTTCCAATACCAAATGTATTTATTTACTGTATTGTGTATTGTGTTTCCAGTATTTTTCAGCCACAAGAAAGGGGGTTGGAGTTGTGGGTTCAGAAGGGGATTCTGACACTTTTCCCTTCCAGGAACCCCTGGGCTACAATGACCGTGGCATCTAAGAGGTTAAATCCCTATAAATTATAAGGGGTCCTCATTCCTATTTAACTAATTTTTTACTCTGTAATGATCTGTAAAGTGTTGAGGAATATGACATTGCTATATAAAGATTTATTATTACCCTTATCTGAATGCAGTTGCAAAGATTCTCCATCCGTCTCATGGGATAATGGGACATAGCCTTGGGATCTTGGTACAGATCTTATCATTTAAACCCCCTCTGATGAGACGCTTATCCCCTATATACTGCGAGAAGCAACACTCTACCCAGTGGCTCAGGGAGATGCTAATGATAGCATGTATTGTACAGCCTGAGCTATGAGTGAGCATTTTGGCTGTGTTTATACATTTTCCCCCATGGAAGCACATTCTGCACATAGATCAACCATGTACAGTGTAGGGAAATATCCTCTCATGGGATCAGCATTTGGCAGGAGGAAATATAGTATATGATGAGGTTACCGTACATAGTATCATATTTGTTTAGCAATATTTATAAACCAGTCTACATCCCATGTAAATATTAGGTTTTATTTACAAGATACTTAGATAAAATATTTAAGTTTGTTTGCCGCAAAATACACCAGAATTCTGGTGCATTTTTCTTTGTCTCTCTCTCTCTACATATACAATATAATTCTGAAAATGCTAAATTGTGCGTTTAAGAAATACATTTAAAAGAATTGTCTCAGCCCCTAAGGCCACGTTCACAAGTTGAGAACTATGTGTTTGGCATCTAAATAATGCTAAACACCTGGTGCTCATTCCAGAATGGATATATTTCAGTCGAAACATACATGAGTTCTGGCTAAACCCTTCCCAATTGCATTTGAGTTCCCTTTAAAAAAGTAACTGAAATGTAAAGTGCAGACACGGCCTCAGGGTCTGGTAGACTTGTCCTTGCCGAAATCTGATTGATGAGGCTGCAGGAGAAATGTGTGGCCAGCTACAACTTACCTGCACTTTCTTCAGATATTCAACAATGATTTCACCTTTTGCAGTGCATAAAGCTGCCAAAAACCACAAGCATTTTAATTTAAGTTAATGTAAGTCTTGGGTAACAAATAAAAATTAGAGCTCACTTAACTTTTAAATCTTGTCACGTATTAAAACCTATATCAATTTGGTATCTCCGGGATCATGCCGACTCAATAAAGAGGAGGTGTCATTTGGAGCTCAGTAAAGAAAATATGGTGCAAATGTGTTTTTTCATCAATTTCACTGCATTTGGATTTTTTTCCCAGTATACAGCATGGAATATTAAATACAGTCACTAAGAAATACAATATATTACACAGAAAACAAGCCCCCACATATAGCTCTGTACAAGGAAAAATGAAAAGTTTGGGATTTCTGAAAGTGAAAAATGGAAATGTAAAAATTATAAAGGGGTTAAAAGTTGTTGCCATAATTTGAGTGAACTACCCACCTTTCTAAAAAAAAATCTACCATCAAAATAAATAATGATAAACCAGGGACACTTATTTATAGATCGGGGTACAGCAACTATGGTAATCATCTTATATTTGTCATCCATAGCCTCCTTCTTTCTAAAATCAACTATTAATTTTATGCCAATGTTACCAGAGCCCTTCCATGCTGCAGCTTCACAGGCTGTTACACTGGCTCTCCGTCCCACCTGCATCCTCCTTCCTCTGCCTGGTGTAATCTCACAAAGTAGTAGGGGAAGTGCTCTGTACAATGTAACAGTTTGTGAAACTAGAGCATCATTTTAAAAGTTGATATTAGAAGGAGCGAGGATATGGATAACAAATATAAAAATACTACCATAGTCATAGTGTCTGCATCTATGAGTAAGTGTCCCTGGTTTATCATGATGGATTTTGATGGTAGATTTCCTTTAAAGGGGTTTTCCCACGAAACAAGTTAGGCCCAATCCACAGGATAGACCTAACTTGCTGATCATGGGGGTCACATGTGATGAAACCACCACAGATCATGAGAACTAGTGATGGGAATTCCAGCTCTTCTTAGGGATCTTGCTTATTAGGTTCCGCTCACTAAGAATGATGCCACACATGGCGTTTTTGGTCCGTTTTTCCCAATTATCTTAATAGATAAACAGGTTGTAAGCAGCCAAATGCATGTATGATAGGGAGACGCAGTCCAGCCAGTCACCCCAGGCCACTTTTAGGGGGTGTGGTGAGTCGGTTAGGGGCGGGATCAAGTGAGCTATCAGTTGAGGGGAGCCCGGCTCGTTCATGAACGTCACATCACTATTGAGCACGGAGAGTCCTATGTACCCCAGTTGGACCCCTAGTTGCTCAGAGGGGCGAAGCAGACGGGCCGGGTTGCCCTGTTTATCTCTATGGAGTTGCCGGAGATTGCCAAATACGGCGCTCGGCAATCTCCGTCAGCTCCATAGAGATGAACACTGGCCACGTGCGGCCGTCTGCTCCTCTCATCTCGGGGAGTAAGGAGGGGGTCCATTGTTTTGGTGATCTGTGGGGGTCCCATCACTAAGGTCCCCACCGCTCAGCAAATCTGTTTGGTGGGAAAACCCCTTGAACTGTTCCATAAGTTTGTATGTTTGTATACTAGTGGAAGGTGTATGGCTCATATACTGTGCACACACAGCAGGTAAGTTGTATAGTAAGTGGCCATTCTCATTGTTGGAAGTTGTAGCCCCGTGTCACAGGAGACAATAACATCAGGCAGCGGCGGCATGAGGAGACATGGGCAGCGCAGACAGCACAAGCCCGGCCCCGCTCCCTGTCTCCACAGCGCCGCTGCCTCCTCTGCCCCACAACCCGCGCTGATTGGTGCGCGACCCGCGTCACGTGACGCTAAGCCGCAATCTCAGGCTCCAGTCCCAGTGTGAAATCTTCCCGAACAAACCAAAAAATCCCAGCGACACCTGAGGCCGGCAGCATGCACCCCGCCGCTACACTTCTCCTCACTTACCTCACTTTCTGCGCTCTCCCCGGGGTGCAAGGTAAGTGTGCTACATGTGACCTCTGACACTGCAGGGCACAGGGTCACCTGTCATGTGCTATCATACACAGACATACATGGTAAGCTCTGCTCTCCCTACTTCATGGAGCGTTTCTATATAACTATCTAACTTTACGCCTTCTTCTATACAAGCTATTGTTTTCTGTTATCAGCCATGTTATTAGAGGGTGACTTATTATGCTCTTCCAAATAAAGAGCGTCCCACCTGTCTAGAGTTGTGTCTGGAACTGGGCTCCGTTGATGTGAATCAGCTCATCTGCAATACCACACCCAACCTGAGGACAAGATGGGGCGCTATTTCTGGAAATAGCAACTGTTTGTTTTACCATGGACAACCTCTATACATGGCCAGATGAGTCTGTATAATAATAATAATAATAATTATAAAGCTTTATTTATACAGATTACAGTATAATGTTATACAGTCTGTATCATAATAATAATTAATCTTCATTTATACAGCACCATCATATTCCACAGAGCTGTATAGATCATGGATCTACACCAAACATATACATACATATTATTTCCTTGTGTGTGTGTGTGTGTGTGTGTGTGTGTGTGTGTGTGTTTTTTTTTTTTTTTTTTTTTTTTACTATGGACAACCTCTATGTGGCCAGAGGTGCACAATGTTGATTCGTTTATACCAAAACTTATACATTCATGTTATTTCCTTGTGTTTTCCTATAATACGTGTAGTTTAGGGTTGTTGCTCCTGTATAAGGTCACATCCTGTGTGTAGGGGGAGTTCAGGACAGCCAGGAAGACTAGAAGTGCAGGTCATAGAACTGAAAGCTACTGCCCGTACCCAGCGTGGGGTTCATCGCCACTTAGATCTAAGCTGTCGTCCTCTTATCCAGTAATTGGTGATAAATGACTTTAGTATTTTATGTGATTGTCTCCTCCTGGTTATTTTGGGAGCTACGACAACTAGAAGTAGCGATGTCATCTATAGCTGTTCTCATAGATTGTAAGCTCTTGTGACCAGAGCCCTCATTCCCATTGTTTCATCTGACCATGTATTACTCTGTAATGTCCTATCTTGCGTTTAGATCTGTAAAGCTCAGCAGAATATGATAAAGATTTATTATTAAGATTTGGGAGGTGCAGTGTTACTTTAAGAAGTCAAGGAACATCTATAATTGTTTTCTGGTCAGACGACTCTGTGTGATCAATTAACAAGCCTCGCCTTGTGCTATAAATTCTGCAGTATAATATGTTACTGAATATCTTAATGGGCTCAGACGCAGAGTGAGAAGATGTTAAGATCCGAGGACTAGGCTGATAACAGAAAACAATAGATTAGCAGATCAGAGGACTAGGCTAATAACAGAAAACAGTAGATTATCGCAAACACAACTATGTCTAAATATTGACAGTTCCAATAAAATAGATATAACTATCGATACAAATGCTACAATGAAGATCTTGTACTTTATTTCAGATAATAGTCAATATTTATAACAATGTAACTTCATTTGCAAGTATAAGAAGCGTCCGTGATGGGATTGTGAAAGGAGTTGAATATGGATGGATTAGCGATGGGAGTTTTTACCAGCGGGAGTTTGTTTTCTAGCATCAGTGACATCTAATGGGCGTTGTATGCTAGAGAATGAGATCATGCTGGAGGCTGAGCAGCCTATAGGAGCAGATCGGCAAGCACCGACCTGATATTCTGCTTAGTAATACAGTGATATACGCTGGGACCAATAGAACAATGTAACAGATGTACCCACCGGGTACAACCGCACTGCTACAATCAGCCATTGTATAACAAGTCATGTAAATACTATCTGCATATCTGTTATCTATTGCCATGAACCCTAATAGCCCCCATAATCTTGTCTAGACTCTAAGAGCCACTCATTGGCATTAATGTCCTCTAAATTACTTAAGAGCTTTATTTATGTAACTGTTATCCCTGAGTCCTGCTATTGTCTTCCAGGTTGTGATCTTATCTATATGTATGGGTATTCTGCAAGTAAATATTGGTGGTAAGGTGCCGCATCTAAAACTATATTATAGAGTTTTATAAATTAAAGTTTTGTTATTAAAAATAGTCCCTACAAGAAAGTGATGCCCATAATATATTATTGGCGCTATATTAGGAGATAATAACCAATATGCCAAGTTTACACATTTATCAAAATCGGCGCAGTCTGGACTATGTGCAGTTTGCCTGTGGAGTATACAGGGGGCGCCAGATTCATGAAATGTCATACATGTTTTTCTGAAAAACAGTTGTAACTAGGACATGCCATCAGTTGCACGACCGAGGGCATTGATCCATTAAAAAATATTGCCGTCATATGCCGTCTGTTAAAAAAAAAACCATACATCACAGGGGTGATTTTTAGTTACGTGTTCAGTTCGACTGCCCATACAGTACACAATAAACGTCCTTCTGACCGCCCGTCCTTCGCCATACACATCCATGCTCGGCTTGTTCTGTCATGCTCGGCTTGATGTGCCACTCTTGTACGTTTTCAGAAAGGGTAGAAAGGTTTCGCTCTACTGAGAATTAAAGGATTGGGCTCCTAGAAATCCAAGTGCTCGATCCTATTGTATGCCATTGTGGGAGAATTGGAATACACATTAGATGGTAATTTGAGCTGACATTGCATTTGTTGATATCTGGGCTGTAATGGGGGCCATGATCTGGGCATGTTTTGCAACCAGATTATGATCCCAATACACCTCTATGGCTCCCAGTGACGGTGCGGTGAGCAGGCAGTGTGTTTCCGCACCACCACCGAGTCAGGCACCTGCGCCACGAAATATAGGACTTGTCTTTTATAACGGCAGATTTGTTGCGCAGCCATTTGTCTTCCTATGGAGGGGTGAAGAGCGCTCACCCCTCCCACCTCTTCCCAGTCCGTACTAGATCCCGTGCAAGCACAAGACCATGGGAATGAGCCCAAAGTAAAGTGTTCAGCCAGGCAGCCATCATCATTGCAGGGGTATCAGCATCAGGATATTCATTATTTTGACATTACAAGATTTAAAACTTAAATTTAGTATTTTCTGAGAAAGATTTATTAAAACCACATTTTGGTTCTCGGAGGAATTCCTCTATTCAGATACAAAGTTGCAAATGTCAGTGCTCCCCCCCCCCCCCCCCCCCGCATAGTGTAGCATAAAACAGTTTGGAAAAAATTGTTTGTTACCGTTGTTACGGTTTGGAAAAAATGACAGGGTTTGTAGGGTCCAAGAAAACCGCAGTGAACTTTATTCCTGCTGACAGCCGCTGTTCTTCACTGTTAGGTTGTGGGTTTTCCATGCTGGGAGCCGGTTTTGATTCTATCCTTTAGAACTATCCTTTAGAGAATAACATTCCTAGGATTTCCTCCTAGAAATATAAAGGGAGTCCATCATCTCACAAATCACACCACAAACAAGTAAAACCAGCGCAGTCAAAAGAAACTAATGGAAGTCATTTAAAGTCCATTGGTATCAATGGAGATTTTAACAGATCAGTTAGTTTACTGTTACCGTTTTTGTGATGGAAGTTAGACATAATTACAAAATCAAGCATGATAATCCAGGGGCACTTACTCATAGATCCAGGCACTGTGACTGTGGTAATCTTCCTATTTTGTTATCCATGGCCTTCTTACATCTAACTTTTAAAATTGTGCTCTCATTTCACAGGCCTGCAACACTCCTTTGGGTGTTACCAGAGACCCTCTATGCTGTTACACTGTCTCCCCCTCTGCCTCCCCCCTTTGTTTACCTACTGTTATCTCAGTGCAGCAGAGATAGTTTAACAATGGGAGGGTGGGAGTGCTCATGCACAGTGTAACAGCCTGTGAAGCTACAGCACAGAGGGTTCTGGTAACATCCCACAGGAGCACTTCAGGCTCATTGGCATAATTTTACAAGTTGATTTTAGGAATGGAGGAAAGAAGTCATGGATAACAAATATACAGTGCCTGTGTGTGTAAGTGCCTCTGGTTTATCATGATTGATTTTGGTAGATTTCCTATAATATGGGAAGTCCAAAAGCAAGTATGAACTGGGCCTGCTACAATCAGATCAGCAGGAAAGATACAAAAAAAAAAAAAAAAAAAAAATCTAAGTTGAAACTTTTTGGCATAATTACAGTTGAGGTTTTTTGAGGAGTGTTGTGCATTTTGTATAGATAAATGTGATGTAGTTCCTTAAAAAAGTACCATAATAAAGTTGCCAAATTACAAAGTTCCCATGTGAAACTGTACATTTGTGGAGACGTGTTTTCACTGTGGCCACATCACCATGAGCCTATTGTTTAACTGTGGCCACAGTGGAAATTTAGGGTGATAAAGTGGGAGATTACTTTGTACATAGCAGCTCATAATACAGGAACAGAGAAAAACGCAATCCATAAGACAGACCTACAGACAAACAATAGAATCACATCTTAGCAGAGACATCAATGCTTAACACAAGAAATTCTACAGAAAATAGAATATAATGACAGTAATTGGGAGAAAAGCAAAGCTTAAAGCTCTGAATAATGCTGCTCTTCGCTATCTCTCATCTCAGTCTATCGTCCAACCCGTGCTCTTCGATCTGCCAGTTATATTAGATTAATTTGAACCTCTCATGCACTTCTCCAAGACTTCTCCCGAGCTGCACCAATTCTCTGGAATGTCCTTCCTTGGACTCTCAGACTAATACCCACCCTCCAAAGTTTCAAATATGTTCTTAAAACTCATCTCTTTAGACAAGCCTATCACACTCACTAACTGCATGAAATGTCAACTCTCCCTTTACTAATCCATCCTATATCCTCCTCCCGTCTGTTATCCGGCAACCACCAGATATAGCAAGCTCCAGGCTTCTCTGTAGTCACTTTCACCTTGGATCTTGTATATAAGATGGTGGCTGATGGCTGGTTCAAGCAGCAGAATTTTTATTTATTAAATTATCTTATATTGTCCCCTTATAAATAATGGCTGGACCATCATACAAGCTCTTTTACCTCTTGTGTCACCGCCTCATCCTCATAGAATGTAAGCTCTTGTGAGCAGGGCCCTCACTCCTATTATTCCATATAGGGGCAGCACGGTGGTTAGCATTACAGCATTGCAGCGCTGGGGACCTGGGTTCAAGTCCCAGGGTCAATAGATTCAACAAGGTGCTGGAAGCATTCCTCAGAGATTTTGGTCCATATTGACATGATGGCATCACACAGTTGCCGCAGATTTGTCAGCTGCACATCCATGATGCGAATCTCCCGTTCCACCACATCCCAAAGATGCTCTATTGGATTGAGATCTGGTGACTGTGGAGGCCATTTGAGTACAGTGAACTCATTGTCATGTTCAAGAAACCAGTCTGAGATGATTCCAGCTTTATGACATGGCGCATTATCCTGCTGAAAGTAGCCCTCAGATGTTGGGTACATTGTGGTCATAAAGGGATGGACATGGTCAGCAACAATACTCAGGTAGGCTGTGGCGTTGCAACGATGCTCAATTGGTACCAAGGGGCCCAAAGAGTGCCAAGAAAATATTCCCCACACCATGACACCACCACCACCAGCCTGAACCGTTGATACAAGGCAGGATGGATCCATGCTTTCAAGTTGTTGATGCCAAATTCTGACCCTACCATCCGAATGTCGCAGCAGAAATCGAGACTCATCAGACCAGGCAACGTTTTTCCAATCTTCTACTGTCCAATTTCGATGAGCTTGTGCAAATTGTAGCCTCAGTTTCCTGTTCTTAGCTGAAAGGAGTGGCAGCCGGTGTGGTCTTCTGCTGCTGTAGCCCATCTGCCTCAAAGTTCGACGTACTGTGCGTTCAGAGATGCTCTTCTGCCTACCTTGGTTGTAACGGGTGGCGATTTGAGTCACTGTTGCCTTTCTATCAGCTTGAACCAGTTTGCCCATTCTCCTCTGACCTCTGGCATCAACAAGGCATTTCCGCCCACAGAACTGCCGCTCACTGGATGTTTTTTCTTTTTCGGACCATTCTCTGTAAACCCTAGAGATGGTTGTGGGTGAAAATCCGAGTAGATCAGCAGTTTCTGAAATACTCAGACCAGCCCTTCTGGCACCAACAACCATGCCACGTTCAAAGGCCTCAAATCACCTTTCTTCCCCATACTGATGCTCGGTTTGAACTGCAGGAGATTGTCTTGAACATGTCTACATGCCTAAATGCACAGAGTTGCTGCCATGTGATTGGCTGATCAGAAATGAAGTGTTAACGAGCAGTTGGACAGGTGTACCTAATAAAGTGGCCGGTGAGTGTATATGTCTCTATGATTTGTAAAGCGCCGCAGAATTTGATGGCGCTATATAAATAAAGATTATTATTATAGCTTGTCCCATCTAAGGCAGGCACCATGTAAGGCTGGGTCACATTCTGTTATGTGCTATTTGTTGTAAGGACACATCGGGAGGATTCCTACGTGTCCTTGCAACATATGGCACAGACTTATTACATTGTATGCTTATACAGTGGGATATGTCGGGGTGTGGGGTGAGGATGAACGTTAGCAGCAGCCGGTGAATGGATGTGTTTCTGCAGTGATGTCACTGTCCTAATTTGGACAGTGACATCACCGGGTGCCCTGAGTGACGTATCTGCTCGGCAGCTGGAGAAGGGATGCAATGTGCTGCATCTGCTCCCCATAGGCTTCTGTTGTCTCCACTGAGTGTACACTTCACTTAACAGGAGGGAGCAGGATGGAAAAACTTTGCTTGCTGCATCTTAACATCCTGCCTTTTTCGGCGGATCTGACGTATAGTTGTCAACAGCTGCCTCCGTCTGCCACTATATGTCACTATGCTCAGCGTATATGTCGGGTGCTTATGGGTCGCTGAGCGTAGTATAAGTAAAACGTTATGTGAACTCGGCCTAATAATGGACATTGCCAAAAAGAAGCTTAAAATCAAAACCTGAATAAAGAAAGGGTTTATTGTGTGATATTTTGTTTTCATGTGTAATTGGTCTTGCTGTTAATGATCACTTAGCACCATTGCGGTAAGCGGATTAACGCTCTGTTCACATGTGCACTTCTAGCCGCTACCATCTGTACTGCTAGGGTGTCTTTTAAAGGAAATCCCTACATACCTGATGTGAAATGGAAATTATCAGGATAAGTATGACATGGGTGACCCTATTTGGGTCTATGCTTAGGCTACGTGCACATGACCATGATTCTGGGAAATATGTGATATGGGACAGGATAAGGATAACATTGCCTCTTTTGCTATTTTGTGACAAGCCCAATGACATGATGCGGGATTAAAGCCTAACCAGTATATCTATTCCAGAAGGAACTGTAGACAGCACTGTTTCGATGTGGTTGGGTCTCTTCAGTACAGTGAAAGGAACTGCTTTAGCCGAGTGAGAGGATTTTGATCACATTAAAGAGAAAAATTATTTTATACCCTAACTAAGGGGGCTACTAGTTCAATGGGGTAAAATCTGGTGACAGCTTCCCTTTTAAGTTTCCTGTACATGGGCAATCACTTTAATAATTTTGGAAGCAATGGGCAGGCATTCAGAATTTTCAGAAATTTTGTTCTCGAGGAAATGCTCACAAAAACACTTTAAGCATTTATGTAACTTTAATACGTTACTCCATAAGTAAATTAAAAATAAATTCTAAAACCCTATTAAATACAATGACTACATTACAATTGTACATATCACTCCACATTAGAAACTGAAAGATTCCAAAATAATAACTTAGGCTACATTCACACAAACGTATATATGGCATAAATAAGTCCCCCATACACGTCTATGTCCTCACTGCGCCGTACGGAACGGTACCATGCGGCATCGTACTGTTCCATAGCCCTTGGAAAGATGGCACATGTCCTATCTTTCTACGGAATACGGCGCTGTGCACTTTGTATTCCTATGGAGGGGGGCGGGGTGAGCTGCGCTCATCCCCTGCTCCTCTCCACAGCGCCAATGTATGCCCACCGCACTACGGTATGGCAGGCATACATCGTGTGAATGTAGCCAATTACTGTGGGGAATTTCTGTATGTGTTATGAGGGCATTCATTCTGCTTAGAGAAGCTATTCCGACATAACACCGGCTTTCATGGAGACATTTGGTATGTTTCACAGCTGCCCGACCTGTTCCCATGGAAAGTGACCGCACTACAGCTGTTAAGAGTTGTTCAGCTACTGGTATTTGCTGTCTCTGTGGTAGAATGAGTCGGGATGAAAAAGTATTTTATATCCTTGTGAGTTATATGTATGGAAGGTTTGATTATTCCTTATGGCTCCTGTTGTAAATGGGGGCCTCTTGGTAACAGCAAGAGACTCGCATCTGCATTAATCCTAATTGTAGAAGGAACAAAGATGCGACAAATCCCAATTATGATTAGATAAGTCAGAGACCAAATCTTGCTCCTTCACTGTATACATTTAGCGAGGCTTTTGTTTGCTACTGAACAGGAGGATTTTAAAGAAGACCAGTTAGGTCGATTTGGGAGCCCAACCGACTTCAGGTTAGTATGGACCTGTGGCTTAGGGTTTCAAATTGACTTGTATATAAGCTTTGCATAGCCTCAATAATAAAGAAAAACATTTATACAGGAGGTCCCCTACTTAAGGACACCCGACTTACATACAACCCATAGTTACAGACAGACCCCTCTGACCTCTGGTGAAGTCTCTGGATGCTTTGCTATAGTCCTAGACTGCAATGATCAGCTGTAATGTGCCTGTAATGAAGCTTTATTGATAATCCTTGGTCCCATTACAGCAAAAAATGTTTAAACTCCAATTGTCACTGGGGCCAAAAATTTTCTTGTCTGGATCTACAATTATAAAATATACAGTTTCGACTTGCATTCAAATTCAACTTAAGAACAAACCTCCGGACCCTATCTTGTACGTAACCAGGGGACTGCCTGTACTTACCTGGATGGGAGTTTGATGAGGCACATCAGACGCACATTAGCAGATCCTGCGTCTGCGCCTCCTTGCATGATGCGGGAAGAAATGAAGCCGGAATAATATCCCATTTCTCTGCGCATGCGCTGTACCTACGTTATTCCTTGCCGTTACTTATAGCAGAAAAATGTGTAGCAGTTTTCGTAGTTATGGAGTAAAATAGAAGGGAATGAGGAATTACTCCATATCTAGTTACTTTATACATAGGAAAATGTTAAGATGTGTATCACTAGAAGGAGATTTAGTCACTTAAAGGAAAACTACCACTGGTAATGGTAGGTATTAGCTGTAAACACCGGGCACCAGCTCAGGGAGCTGGTGCCGGAGCTTAGCTTAGCTAGTGTTTTAAACCGCTATATCGCGGTTTAAACACATTTTGATGAACAGACCCATAGGAAGTGCCACAGGCGTCACGCGTGCACGGCAGCGCGCAGCGCCGAAGCTACCTCGGGTCTGTTCATCAAAATGTGTTTAAACCGCGATATAGCGGTTTAAAACACTAGCAAAGGAAAGCTCCGGCACCAGCTCACCCTGAGCTGGTGCCCGGTGTTTACAGCTAATACCTACCATTAGCAGCGGTAGGTTTCCTTTAATGTCATGATGCTGACAGTGATATATATAGCCAGGATATGGTAACACAATGTGGAAGACATTAAAATAACTTACAAGCACAAGCGGCATTTCCCAAGAAACACACTGACAAGTTAGAAATGTTCTCGTCTTGTTTTTGCTGTCAAACAAAGAGAGCACAGCTGGACCTGGAAATGGCAGAAAACAATTGTCCCCCTATGGTAGACAGTGCACCCTTTATTTGCTTGTCTTTACAAAATTTGTTACAGCATAAATAGCTTGTACTCCCTTAGTTATTTCACCGTTCCACATTTTATTTTATCCTGACCATACATGAGCTCATGTTGCATTCTGATGTCACATTTATAGTTTTTTGGGGGGATTTTATGACAAGCTTTACTTTTAAGTGATCTGAACTTTTGTGATCCCAATTTTGCGGTATTTAACCTAGCAGGCGTAATTATGTCATCATACTGCACCTGGTGATTTAAGGATCCGACAGCTCCTTGCATCACTATTGCAGTCAACTCTATCTGCATAGAGTTTAAGCCCAGAACATGCCTCCCACAGCCCTGGACTGTCTCACTCAGGAAGCTTAGGACATATGTATGATGACAGTCAAGCCATAGGAAATGTGTTATCAGATCTGTGCTGCTGCTCGGCCGTCAGACATGGGTTCCTTACATCATATTTTTGTATGATGTAAGGACTCCTATCCAGTGCACTGTGCTTGGTCCATAGGGTCTAACCAGCACATGGGTCCAATTCCACAGACGGAACATGTTCTTTTGCAGGGGGGTTTAGCTGTAGTCATAAATCACAGATGTGCACCTTATTGAGCTGAGCTAAGAGGCAACCAATGAGCAAGATATGAGAAAAACACCTGAATTCTCCTGATCTAGTGACCTAAATATATTTTTAGTACAGTCACTTTAGTGTAAATTCAACAATTATCCTGGAATAATAAGAACATACATTAAAGATATGATATAAATATGTACAAGTAAAGTGTATGTGCCTGACTAGAGGACACACCTGATGATGAGTACAGGTGGTACCGCTACTAGGTGTAAAAAGTGTCAATGTGCATAAAACCCCCTTTGCCTGCAGCTATTTTGACACCAAAGGACAATGACTTTAGGCATGTGAACATTTCCTGCTACACCTGGTGGCTGCAGGCAACAAGAGGAAAATGGGGAAAGCTGGATATTTCAGAAAGGTTGAATATCTCAAAAACAGAAAACTTAAGCACAGTCCCGGTGGATGTATTAGGTAGAAAAGTCTACACTACCACTTAAAGACTTGCACCCAACATCATAATAATCAAATATGAGGGTCTGTCATAGTTAAAACATAACTTTTAATATTAAAGTAGTGTTTTAACTGTGACATATCATCTTGCTTAGTTCATATTTGAATATCCAAGAAATAGTAGTGCAGGTGAGTAGAAGAAGAAGTCTGCAGCCATTTGAGATTGGTGGCGAGTACTTATATGTATCTCAACTTCCGGTGTCACGCTGAGGAAGTAAGAAGGAGGGGATTATCCTGTCTCTTCTTTCTAAGAAAGTTGCAGTCATTTAACGTCTGTAGTAAAATACTAAGTGTTAACTCTCTGATTGCCAGTACGATTTATTTTGGAGCGATCTGTTTTGGGACAGGGCTCAGCAGCAGAGAATGGCAGGGCATTGAGAAGGTCATTTGCAGGGGATGCAGTGTGATTGATTGGTTCTGAAGTCGACCGTTTCCTATCGTTTCCAAGCAAATTTTAAGCCATTATTAGAAATCCAAAACATACACTCTATGAAATCAACAGTAAAAAAGAAAAGACCTTAAGGGTACATACCCATGGCTCTATGCTCGCCCCGACCTGATCCCGGGTGAGCACACAGGTGGGAGTGCTGAGCGCTCTTCACCCGTCCTATGGACATGGGTAGCTGCAACTTTCACCAGAAGCCATAGAAGTTTATGGGAGCTGTGATCTTATCATGCAACCAGATCATGGCTCCCATCACGGTCGTGTGAATGGACCCTTGAGATATATACACTTGAGGGTTGAATATCAACAGGCAGAAATACAATTACCAATGTCGATCTACTTATACAATCCCAAACTGAGTGCGGTACACAAAAATGTAAATACTGTATATACTCGAGTATAAGCTGACCCGAGTATAAGCCGAGACCCCTAATTTTACCACCAAAAAAAAAAACAGGGAAAACCTATTGACTCGAGTATAAGCTGAGGGTGGGAAATGCACTAGTCACAGCCTCCCCATTATATAGCCTGGCGGACCCTGCCCTATAGTGTATAGTCAGCACCTGCCCCCCAGTGTATAGCCTGCCAGCCCCCTGCCCCAGTATATAGACAGCAGTGGGGAAAGCCGGAAAGGTGAGTTTTGATATTTTTTTTTACTCGAGTATAAGCAGAGTTTGGGTTTTCAGCACATTTTCTTGCGCTGAAAAACTAGGCTTATACTCGAGTATATATGGTAACTAATTGTACTTGCCTGATTTAACACATTGATAAGATTTTATATCATGTGGTCAGTTTATAATCTCATAAGCTTTACCAAGAAATCCTTAGCAAGCACATTACTGACCCAGAAAGCTCCAGCAGGCCTTTTTTCCAGAAGGAGGACAACTAGGACCACATGGTCTATAAGTGCCCTAAACCAATTCTGACCACCAGTGGCTATCAATTAGTTTGCTATTGACTCTAACCACCAAAAAATTTCTAAGGGCCATACCTTAATGCTATTCAGGGCCACCATCGGGGGGAGGGGGTAGTGTGATTGTGTTTGGGGGACCACAAGGAGAAGGGGCCCCATGTCTCTGCAAACCCTCCACCCTCCCAGGTGCAGGGAACTCACTGTGCACACAGGGCTGGATTATCACTCTGTGGGGGGCTGACAAAAACTAAACTGACTAAACTTTCTGGTGGCGGTCCTGATGTTATCTTTCTACCCATACTGCCCAGAAAGCTTCCCATTTATATATGCAGGCTGGGGACGGACAGTCGGGCAGGTTGGCTGCAGTATGATTTAGACTGGAGCCAAAGTCGATTGGATTTATGCAAAACTTAGTTCCACTCCAGGTTTTGAATCCACAGTATGTTAACTAGTCCGGGAGTAGTTCATTTGTGCCACAATCTGAATCACTTCGGATTGTCCAACGTCGCTCACCTTACAAAGCCCCTTCAGCCTTTTTAGGCAGGGGGTCCCCATTCTTCTGGTCAATGGTGGTCTCAGCAGTCAGACCCTCACCAATCACCTTGTTATCCTGTGGAGAGAGGTTAACAACCCCTTAAAGTTTTCCTGTTGCATATTCAAACTGACTAGAGCCCCAGGTAGAGAGAAGCAACCTTTCATGACTGTCAAACCTGCTGTACAGGAGAGTTGTTGTGCTTGAGCTTTGTCCTGAGAGGCTATTTATATCAAGCTGTGGTTTCTTGTACAGTAGTTGTAACCTTGTACTGTGTTTTGGGATTTTGGTTCATTTCCATATCATGTACTGCTTTCCCCCCTCCCTTTACATTTCACCAGTACGGAATGTATTTTCTAAGCTAAAAACAAGTCCTGTTTACCATCAGCTGAAGCTGTGTTGTGCAATAACCTTTTTTTTCCATATGTATTTATTAAGAATTTTTCATACTGTTTTGTATAACAAAATAATGGTTGTAGATGCAAAAATTGACTATTTTAAGGATATCCAAAAAGCAAATGGGCAGTGAGCTTGGATTTTGGCTACTGGCTTCTTACTGTCAGGTTGTTTTTTGTGTAATTTGCCCTACCTGCTAAGTCCTGATATTTGCCCTTTGAATCCAGAGCAATACACTATATTAGTATACTACGAATCAAGGGCAGTGGGACAATTGCAGTACTACTTTAAAGTAAAATTCATGAAAATAGGATAGACATTTTAAATCTATATCTTATATAATTTAAAGGGGTTGTCCACTTTTTAGCAAATAATTGATGTTGATGAAGTTATACAGGTTTTCCAATATGTTCTGTATCAATTCCTCATGTTTTCTAGATCTCTGCTTGCTGACATTCTATAAGAAGCTTCATTGTATACTTGCTGTGGATACTAATCTGTCACTGGTCATGGCATGTCACAGGTGCACGGTTCGTTATATCACACAGCTCTGATTACTCTCTATGATCCTAACGAGATTAGCACCTGTGTGACATCACATGACCAGGGTTTATCTACAGAAAGTAAACAATGAAGAATTCTATAGAATGACATCAAGCAGAGATGTAGAGAACTTTTGGGAATTGTCACAGAAATATATTGGAAAACTGTATAACTTTTCAATCCACAAACAATATCAATTATTTGCTGAAACCCCTTTTAAGTATTATTTAACTGTGTGCACAAAATACAAAAAAAATCCATCCATCGCTTTTGTTTTATTTTTTATTTTCAGGTGAGCTCTGTGAAACAAACATCTGTCTAAATGGAGGAACCTGTTTTGTCAGTGCAAGTAAAGAGCCCTTCTGCATCTGCCCAGATGGCTTTACCGGCACCGATTGCAACATGACTGAGAAAGGTAACGCACCCAATGTAAAGAGAGCCCGTGCTGGAACATTTCTAATATCAGAGGGACACATAGTTCAGGGCCTGGGTGTTTGATCCCTCCCATTAATCTCCAATAAATTAGGCAGGATCATATCTCAATTATTTCATCAATTTCTTAATGCATCAGTTACTGGGATCCAAAATTGGGAGCGGAGACTACACCGAGATAAGGCATAATGGAATGATTTTCACCTGTTCTGTGTGTTCAGCCACTTCTTCTTATTTTGGCTGGCAGTAACCAATGTAAATAAATGATTAAAAACTGACATGGGAACTGAGCCTAGGAGTTGTGGAGGGGAAACCAAGGCAGAAGTGCTGTAGGTATCCCACCTAGATTGTAAACTACTGTAAATATAAATTAAAAGGGGCTATGAAAAACTTTCATCATGCACAATAGTTCCCTTTATCTCCTTTAGAAGTGAATCTACGCTTGGCCTGCTGATTGACAAATAAATGGATTTTATGAGTTTTATGTGGATCTGTTTTATTTTACATTTTCTTCCTCTTTATGGCCATTATAAATATACATGATATGATGGAAGATCATCTTCAGTAGGCAATGTCCACACAAGTTGGACATAGCCTATAGGTGATGATACACATCAGGCTGTGTTCACACTTGGTCTTTACATTGCTTTTTGAAACCTAATACATCAACTGTTGAAAGGAGATTGGAGGCCATGGGTAACACATACAAGAAGATTACCACAGTCATGGTGCCCGGACCTATGAGTAAATGTCCCTGGTTTATTTGATGGTAGATTTCCTTTAAATGAATGTTGACACAATGTAAATTTTGTAAATCAGGCAAATTTCCTCCCCATAGCTACTTTGCATTTCAAAACACATACAATGTGCACGCTGCATGTGGATGCAGCCATGGCAAATTTTTAACCTGTTGGAGAAAATTAAAAAGTCAAGCTGCAACTCATCCAATGCTTTTCTTCCGAGGAGACATTTCCCCTCTTAAACTCATTCACCGTACCTGGCTCTATAGAATACATATAGCCAATGCAGTCTGGAATATCTGTGAATTCTGAATTATTATTTTTTTTTTTATATTTTAGGACCTTGTCAACCAAATCCTTGCCACAACAATGGAGAGTGCCAGGAACTGTCCCACACCCGCAGAGGAGACACCTTTGCTCAGTATTCCTGCAAATGTCTTCCTGGATACTTTGGAGAGAACTGTGAAAACAGTGAGTATTAAGCAAATAAGCACCCATAGTAATTTGCTTCTTCAGAACCAGACACTTTTTTTTTTCGGTTTTAATGGCCCTAACTTTTGGGGGGGGATAGCGACATGATTTTTGCAGTGCTTTTTTGGGAAAAATATGAGTGTCTTATTTTATTCTTTTGGCTTAAAAGTTAAAAATATATCTATAATTTATTTTTTATTTTTTTTTAACACTTTGGCAATTTTTTCGTACTACAGCGTTACCCTGAAACAGACGACATAATAGTGTCATTTTATGTCGATTTTATGCTGCAAAATTTGAAATATCATATGTATGTTTTAGGGTAGCTGGTGACTGGAGGGATGAAACCGTTTTTGTTTTTATTTGTGTTTGTATTTTTAAAAATACAACTAGAGATAAATGTACCCAAAGTTTTGCCGTCCTTCGCTGGGCAGGTCTGCCTAACCCAGACATATTGTTTGATGGGCTGCAGAGTGGTTTCAGCACCATGCAACTAGGCATGGCTATTATTTTCTGGATGTGGTCACTAGGTGTTCACCTGGCCAATCACAGCCATACCTAGTTGCTAGGTGCTTAAGCTGCCTGATGTTCAGGTCCACCCATGTTCAGGTTAGTCGAAGCTGCTGAACCGAGCACACCAAACCTAAAGTTCAGGTCCACTCATCTCTAATGGTAAGTAACGTTTCTGTCTTCTCCCCACTGGCCCCCTATGGCTGCCTAAAGCCAGCCCTGTGAATATGCTATGGCACGAGCATTAAGGACCTTGACCACCTGCCATACACAGTGGGTGGTCAGGACCCATTTCATATAGCATATCACTGCCCTTTTGTATTCACTAAAACTTTCCCAACCTGATAGTGAAAGTATTACTAGACAAATGTCTCAATTACCTTCATATACATTAACTTAACCGAAAAGGGCTGTTCCCTTTATAAGTGCCTGTCTTGCTTTTATTGACAAAATTGGATGTAGTAATTGTTATTGTATATTCAGAGGACATCTCACTACAGTAACAGAACATTGTGTCTTTCCTGTAGCCCAGATTTTGTGTAACTTGTGGCATGAAAGTATTTTTGGATTGGAGATATAAACAGGCTGGGAAATAGAATCTGCAGCCGTTCTCTGACTGTATGACTCATGACATAAGGCTTTCCGGAAATATCGCCAGTCTGAATTTATGAGCGCCCCGTGCCTTTTTTTTTGTGGCTTAAAGCCTTTGCTGGTGAAGTGACTCTTTAGTGCCCACCTGGGTCTTATTAGATTCTGAGTTACAAAGGTGGGGTTTTTTTTATACTTGATATATTCTCTGTATAACTATACACTTTAAAAAGTGTCCCAACAGGACAGCCTTCCATTATTTCACACACCGGTGCCAGTCCTTCAGCGTAAAACTGACCAGACATGAAAGATTCATTTTGGCAGAATGAATTTGGCACCGACTTTTGATAGAAGCGTCATCTATCTATCACATGAGGGTGTGATATTCAGCTAGCACTGGTGGTTTGCAGGGGTTTACTCCTGAAAGCGTTTGTCCCATTTCTGCATATAAACTTTATTGTTTTTTTTTTGTTGAAAAGTTACAGAAATTATTTTGGAAAAATTTGTATCAATTCCTCTTGTTTTTCTAGATCTCTGCTTGTTGTCATTCCATAGGAAGCTATATGTTTACATCAAGTGGATATAAACCAGTCTATGGTCATGTGATGTCACACAGCTGCACGGCTCATTATAACACAACGCTCTGATTACTCTGTGTAATACTAATGATCCTGCACCTGTGTGACATCACATGACCAGGGACAGATTTCTATTCACTGGAAGTTGACTTCGAAGCTTCCTATAGAACAGTGATGGCGAACCTTTTGGAGAAGGAGTGCCCAAAGTACAACCAAAACCCACTTGTATGTCGCAAAGTGCCAACATGACAATTTAAGCAGTAACTTATTGATTCCTGCTGTATCACAGGTTTTAATCGTATTGGTGTCCTGAGTTCACCAATACAATAGAAAGATGATGGAGAAATTTGGATTGTAGCTTCCCTCCTGGGACCCCTGAAGAGGAAGAATCAGGCGACCCAGAGCAGGAGCTTCAATGATAATCCATCTCTGTCCACACCGTCTCGCTCCTCCTGTTGTCCTGGCAGCCAAGGATGTTGCTTTAAAATAGGGCTGAGCATGGCATGTCCTCGGCTGTCTTGGACCACAGGAGGAAGCCTTGAGTCGTATCTGGAAAACTCTGTGTTGGGGTGAAGGCCTGGGTGCCCACAGAAAGGGCTCTGAGTGCCACCTCTGGCACCCGTGCCGTAGGTTCGCCACCACTGCTATAGAATGACAGCAAGTAGGGATGTATAAAAAAGTGAGCAATTGACACAAGTGTATGGAGAAAATTGTAAAACTTTTCATTATACGAGCACTAACATTTGCTGAAACTGGACAAGCCATTTTTCATCTTCTTATCACATGCACATGTAACTAGTTGTACATGTACAAAAGGGTTGAGGAAGAATATCTGCCTTTAGAATGGTCTTCTTTTTCTGCTTTTTCTCCTGTTTAAAGGGAACCTGTCACCACGTTTTCCCAAATACAGCTACTGACCGGTTCTCATAGATCCCTATTAACTAACTGATACCCTCTTTTTAGCTAAAAACTATTTCCCTCAGATACCAATCAACTTTATCTTATATTATCTGGCCTCAGACAGGGCATGTCCTGGGCCTCTCCCATCTACCCCTCCTCATGTCCCATGCCTCTTCAGTGTGTCATGTGACCTGAGTGATATCATCTAAGTGCCTGTTACATCTGCATCATCTACCCCATATATGTATCACATGAGATCACAGCAGCCTCCATGGAGGTTGGGGAGGAGTAGAAATCTAGGCATGCTGTGATTTCATGTGATCAGATACACACATGGGGTAGAATTTGAAATGTAACAGGACCTTAAATGACATCACATGACAGCACCTGGCCAAGTGCCCAATGATGTAAGAGAGCTCACTTTCAATGTTCCATACAGTAGCATATCATAGCAGTGATACCTGTCAATCTGGAGCAATGAGGCAGGGAAATGTAGTAACCACTGAATATGCAGGGTTTCATTGGACTGACTTAATGTGATTGGGCGCGCATCAGGTGAGTTGCATATATGATTTTCAAATCAATATTTTAACATTTCAGCCATGGAAAGGAACCATTTAGGAATAAGGGCAATACTTTTTCATTATAGTTTTCAATGTAGTATTTATTTTGGGTGGGTTAATATTAATGGCAGGTTCTCTTTAAGTAAACGGAAGCAGGGCTACAAAACACCTACTTAAATAGCTTAAGGAGCCAGACATGATACCTTACACACTTTTATATTGCTTGGAACATGTGTTGCTTTATACAGAGGCTTTTAGCATATGCACTTATGTACCTTGGAGAATAATTACAAGTCATTTAGAAAACTTTAAAAGCTGATCCACCTGTATAATAGGAGAATAATTACTCATCCGTTTATATCTCGTGATTTTAACAAATGGTTGAATATGTAGAGCAGATGGGGAGCACATGAGATACAATTACCATTGCCCTGTATTATTAAGAAGAGAGAAAAATGCTTTCAAATTGGCAATGTGTTCATGAAATGAGTGTCTATTATGCGGAGTATGAGGTGGGCGACTGCTCGGAGTGCTGACAGGTTCATGTCTTTATCATTGTAACGTTAATCTGAAAATCAGCGGTAATTGGCAAAATTGTACTTGAAGAGT
This sequence comes from Engystomops pustulosus, assembly GCA_019512145.1. Classification (NCBI taxonomy): domain Eukaryota; kingdom Metazoa; phylum Chordata; class Amphibia; order Anura; family Leptodactylidae; genus Engystomops; species Engystomops pustulosus. The sequence continues at coordinate 44,528,113 of CM033644.1, read as the reverse complement.
AGCACGGCTGACCACACAGTGTTTTCTTAGTTTAAGTTTCCTCCCTTATGAGAATCTCCAGAGGGCTTAAGTAAAGGAATGTGCAGAGAAAATTCTCTCCTAACATAAACTATCCGAGGCTTTTCCTGGGGCCGGTAATGATGTGAAATGATTACGGTATGTGCCGAGGGCCACAAGAGGACAATCTGATTGAACTAAACTTATGACTACAATCCGCTGGAGATTACAGGCCTGAAAAATAAACTTTATTTTATCCTAAAGACCTTCAAATTCATTCCTGAAGTGGCGATTTGTATTTAGCGTTTAACTGAGCTTCATTGTTTTACCTGAGGCAAAAGGGGAGGCTGAGGGATTTTTAGTTTTTACATGAAGCATTCCCAATTTGCTTTGCTTAAAGGAAAACTCAACTTTGAACCTTTCTGAGTTTACTTTTCTATAAAACATTAAATGTGAATATTGTAACCTTCAAATGTATAAAAGTGCAGCAATTCTGCTAACCTGCTCATACATGGGGCTGTGGAAATCACTACCATGTGTATGAGTCCATAGAGCTATATGGGGCTCAGCTAGAGCTATATGGGGCTCAGCTAGAGCTATATGGGGCTCAGCTAGAGCTATATGGGGCTTAGCTAGAGATACATGGGGCTCAGCTAGAGCTATATGGAGCTCAGCTAGAGATACATGGGGCTCAGCTAGAGCTATATGGAGCTCAGCTAGAGATACATGGGGCTCCCCAAACCATGGCCATGTACATGATGTTTTTGAAATATTATGGTGTCTTTCTAGCAATAAATCCATTCTCTATGAAGCTGTTGGTGTATCTGCAGGGGTGTAACATGAGGGGAACAAGAGGGTCGCACCCGGGCCCAAGAGGCTTAAGGGGCCTATAAGGTATCACTTTATCATAGGAAAAGGCTAGTACTATAATCAATCATGGGCCTAGCACAGATTTTGCACTGGGGCCCTTTTAGCTACAACTTACGTAACCTGTCTTTTGTTTTTCCCAGTTTTGCCCTCCACTTAGTCTGACAAGGCAAGAGATTATATCCATTTCTCCTATAGCAGTAACTTTCTTTACCTCTTGTACCAAAATGTATCCTCTTAAGATTGCGAAGTCTGTAAGGTGTTGTGTTTGTTTTGCTAGCTCCCCATGTAGGCTCTGATCAAGTCTTGATTTTTGGCAGACTTCCATTAAAATTTCCCGACTTACACCTGTTTGGCCTTTTGCACAGGGCCGAGTGGAGAAGGTGAGGAGATCTCCTCACCCTCTCCATAGAAATCTGAAAGGCCATGCCGCAATTGGTCAAAAGACAGGAGCTGCACTATATTCCTCGCAGTCGCCAGGCTCATTCTTGGTACATTGTGTGACTGTGTGTAATAGACCTCTATGTGGGCAGGGTGCAGCTAGATCACGGCTCCCAATACTGTTGTGGCCTGTGACTTATTTTGTTGTATGAGTATCCAGTTTCAGACGTCTTATTTAAACTAAATTATTTCTCAGTGTTTGTTTTTTATTAAAGCTAATTTTATAGCATTAAAGTATCAAAATTGGATTGACACCCTGTCAGTATGCCAGTACAAGTATACATCAGGGGCTACACATTACATAGCCAAAACTAAAATAAACTCAGGGTTCTCTTGCACAGTGGTATTGCATCAGGCTGCTGGATTCTTTACGTGAAATTCGGACTGTACATGGGTCCCATTTCCCATAATCCCTGTGCAGGACCCGAACTTTCCGATTGATAGAAATCTATGAAGCTGTGGGTCACTGCCTCGTGCTGGCGTGGCCAACATATGGTCCATATTTACTGAACAAAACCTCCTGAAGCCGGCCTTGAATCGGGTGTGTTATAAGCCAGGTTCCTGTGTACATATTGTGACGCCTTTGTCATAACTTTCTTAAATATTTGTCCTAGGTGAGAACCATTGTTCTTCATATCCTTGTAGAAATGGAGGAGTCTGCCAAAATCTTGTCAATGACTACAGCTGTAAATGCGTGTCACCATTTATTGGAAAAGGCTGCCAGATTCGTAAGTGATTATTATTATTTTCATCCTTTATCATTTTGTAGTGTCAACATAGCTGCACCCACTTCTCTGAGCCTATTTATTGGCCAGAATAGTGTAGGATGTGCATTTAAAGAGTATAAACCTAATGGGTATTTTAAGTCAATGGCATCAGATTGATTATGATCCGTTACAGATTGTACCTGGTGCTGCTGACAATTTGTGAGAATTTGCATAAAATTTTCTATAGACAACTTAGACTTCAGTGAAATGCTGGGAGATGTCATTATGCAACAGCTTATCATTCATAATATTATAGGGGTTTTCCACTCTAAATCATGGCTATGCAGCTTCCTAATATAAGTGGTTTCAGCAAGTGAACATATCTTCTTGTGGCCAGCGAAACTAGACACGAGAGATATATTTACAGACTGCAGTTGTCGCTAAGTTTTTTAATGCTACATATGGACCTCCATGTGGAATAAAATTTGGTATTTACATATATCATTGAATACATTAATAGTTTAGGTTGAAGTGAGATTTAAAGGTTTGTAAAGGGGTGGAGAGTTTAAAGCTCTGAAGTCAAGCTCTCCCTGCCTCAGAATGCTCCCTGTCACTTGCATCCAGAGACTTAGTAAATGGGTCGTCCTAAAGTCTGGTAAATTATGTCAACCGCAGTAAAGGGGGTGTTATGTGGTGTGAGGGCTTGACTTCAGCTCTATATTCTTCACCTCTATAGAGCAGCAAGTCAAGAGTTGTATTTGTCAGTCCTAAAGACAATAAGCAGTGGTGCAGGAAACAGACCCCATTCTAATCATCTGTGGGGTCTCAGCAATTGGACCCTCACTTATCAGCATGTTAAAGTCTTAAATTATGTAACATCCTAAATTGGCCTAATAAATCACTACCAGTATGTTGTCAAGCAGCTGGACAGCTTGTAGGTCATGTTTCTTTCATGGTCCAGCTTAGTGGCATCATCCAGAAAATCAACTTTGAAGTTCAATGTAAGTTCGATGTATAAAGTCAGGGAGGCGGAGAGCTTGTCACTGAAGTTAAACTCTCCCTTCGTCTAAACATCTCCTTCTATGTGATTTCACATCATGTGCTGGACTTCAGGAAATCTGATCAATGATGTCCCTGGACGCAGGACAATCAATTACAGTGAAGGGGCACTCTAAGGCGAGGAAAGCTTGACTTTAGTGTTAAACTCTTCACCTCCTTGACTTCATAAAACCAATTTGAAACTAACTTCAAAGTTGATTTTCTGGATGATGCAACCGCACCAGGACATGAAAGAAACTAATGAAACATGATATAGAAACTGCTCAGCTGCTTGACAACATTCTGTTGACCGGGTTCCTTTAAAGGGGTTTTCCCACAGTGCTCCATCACTTTTATGGAGCGACGAGAGGTTGTTGGGACCCCTCGTTTTCGCGATCTGCGGGGGTCTCAGCACTGAGACCCCCACTGATCAGTAAGTTGGGCTCTATCCCATGGATAGGGCCTAACTTGTCTCTGTGGGAAAACCCCTTTAAAGGAACCCGGTGAACAGAATGTTGTCAAGCAGCTGAGCAGTTTTTTATATCATGTTTCATCAGTTTCTTTCATGCCGAGACCCACGCAGATCGCGAAAACGAGGGGTCCGTGGTCGTCTGCACCATCACTCTTATGGAGCGACGAGAGGACGTTAGGACCCCTCGTTTTTGCGATCTGCGGGGGTCTCGGCCCTGAGAACCCTACTGATCAGCAAGTTAGGCTCTATCCCATAGAGATCTTGAAATGGTTAAAAATTAAGAAACAAGAAATTCCATAATCTGGTAACTTTCTATTACAAAAGTATTTTAAAATATACACTGTTAGCGTATATATGTATTAATGTCAACTTGGCACAACAACCCTATAATTTTGCCTAATCTCATACTTTTAATTACCTAGGTTGTGCAAATGCTTTAGGGATGGAGGGTGGAGCCATTTCTGATGCCCAGATCACCGCTTCTTCCCTGTACCATGGTTTCCTTGGCATTCAGCGCTGGGGCCCTAATCTCGCTCGGTTAAATAATCAAGGAATAGTGAATGCATGGACCGCTAGTAGCTATGACAAGCACCCATGGATTCAGGTATTTGCTTAATCTTTGCTTTTTGTAAAATACTTTATTATTGTGATTTAATTTGTGTAAATCAACCTAGAAAGACCGTACTACTCGTATAGTAAAGGCTGATACATGGATGCGAAGCAGCTCTGCAGTACCCTGCTTGTAGCTGCAAAGGAAGAAAAGCTACAGTATCCCACAAGAGTGAAGTGAATCCTTTAATACATGTAGACATTGGCAAAGCTGGGGCTCCCATACATGGAAAATGTTCTGCAATATGAAACCTCTTTTATGTATGGGTCCTCTAAAATATAAACCAACTACCTCCGGGTTCATTTTCGGGGACTTAACATTTTATAAAAAAATAAAAGAAGATGTTGGCTGTTTCGGCACAAGCAGGGAATCCTTAGCTTGTGCCACAAGTGTATTTAGGGCAGGGATGTGCGGCTCTTGTAATTCTACAATAGATCCATAGCACATCTGGACTGACTATAAGGAATTTTATGCTGTAGATACATCATATATTATTCCTCCCAAGGAAATTTCATGTTTCCTTATCCAGGATATCATGCCATATGTACTTGTGTTTATATAGGAGACCAGGCCTCGTGTCACTTTATATTCGCACCTTCTATCAAGAGTTTATTTTTGCTAAGACCACTGATTGGTTATGCTTAAACACATCATTTGTAGCTTTCATGAATCTATGCAATGTTCTATTATGTATGTCAAAGTTAGTGGTTGTAGTATACCTAATAGTGGAACAAAAATTAGCAAGTGTTGTTCTTCATGAGTAAAGACCGTAGGTAAATGTCAACTTAACATGCCGATCTTGATAGGTCTTAAAGGGAACTTGTCATCAGAATTTGGCCAAATAAACTATTAACAGTATGTTGTCAACCAGCTGAACACCTTCTCGATCATGTTTCTTTCATGGCCCAGCTGGGTGGCATCAACAAGAAAATCAAATTTGAAGTCAGGTGTAGAGATGAGCGAGCACTAAAATGCTCGAGTTCTTCGTTATTCGAAACAAACTTTTCCCGATGCTCGAGTGCTCGTCTCCCATTGAAGTCAATGGGAGACTCGAGCATCTTTCACTGAAGAACAATGTGTTCTTCACACATATTGTTCTTCACATACTATTGTGAAGAACACCGTTCTGCACTAATGTCTACTGATAAGGTAGCAGATGTACGCGAACATCTGCAATGTGTTCTTCACTTAAATGATCCTGTGTTAACTATTTTCATTGTATTCTTCACCGTTCTTCAATAAAATGCTCAATCTTGAGCAGGAGAAATACTCGTCCGAGCAACGAGCCGTTCCCAGTACGCTAACGGGCATCACGCTCGGACGAGTATACTCGCTCATCTCTAGTCAGGTGTCGACTGGTTGTAAAAAGTCAGGGAGGCAGAAAGATTAACACAGAAATTAAGCTCTTCTCACCTCTGGACACCTACTCCCCTGTGATTAACATCATGCGCCGGGCTTCAGGAGATCTGCTTAATGATGCCCATGGACGCAGGACCATCAAATACAGTTCTGAGACAGGAAAAGCTGCAGTGTTAAACTCTCCACCTCTTTGACTTTATAAAACCAATTTACTGGATGATGCCACCACACCAGGCCATGAAAGAAACATGACCTATAAGCTGCACGGCTGCTTGATAAAATACTGGTAGTGGTTTACTAGGCCAATTTCTGTTGACAGAAATTGACATCTAATGTATGTGAGAACAGCCTAACTCTCCCCTGATAGCTGTCCTTGTTGTGGAAGCAGAATGGGATTTTTGGTTTCAAATTTAATGGATAATAATAATAATCCCATTACTCCCCTCTTCATTGGGCACAATTGCCAAATGTGCAACCCCCGCAGAGCGAGCAATGTGGACACCTTCCAGGAGTGCGTGTGTTCTGAGAGTTAGTTACTGCAAGATACCCCTTTTTTCTCCGTTGAAAACAAATGATTGGACATATAAAATTAAACATGCTCAATCATTCCTTCTGTCATCATAATTTCCTGGGGTAATGTCGGGAGACTCCCATACTCATCAGCTAATTGGCCTAACAAAAGTAGTAATGGTTTCAGAAAAAGTTAGTCTACATCAGGGGTGTAACCTGAGGGGGTGGGGCCCAAGAGGTTTAGGGGCCCTTACGGTGTCACTTTCCCATATGAGAAGACAAGTTCCATAAACCATACTATCTATTTGGGGCCTGGCACAGTCTTTGCACTGGGGTCCATCAGCTTCTAGTTACACCACTGGTCTACAGTATAGTCTATGACCCCCTCCAGGAATATAGCTAATTTAATCATTACTATTGGACACTATTACTTCTGGAGACTATATGCACAGTAGGCAGAGGACCATTCGGAGTGTATATTTTATCAGGGATTTGTGATAGATGTTTGTCAGACCATAAACTCTTTACAAGCCTGCAAAACATTGATGGCTCTGTATAAATGGCTGCACTTACATGTGGTCACATTACTGTCTCTCTACAGGTTAATCTCTTAAGACAGATAAGGGTATCTGGGATCATCACTCAAGGTGCCAGTCGGATGGGCAAGGCAGAATACCTGAAGGAATTTAAGGTGGCCTACAGTGTGGATGGACATGACTTCACCTTTTACAAAGTTGAAGGACAGAACAAAGACAAGGTGGGCATTTTCTACAATGATCCAGAAAACCAATAGATTTTAGCAGATAAGACACAGTATAAATTAAAAGGGTTGTCCAGGATTAGAAAAATGTTAATATATGGCTGGGGGTGTATTAAACAATAAACCACTTATACTCCCCTCAGTCCTGTTCACTGGGATCGACGCCTGTTACTGCCTTTAGTTCAGGGCTGTAGCAGACGCTCGGCTGTGGTTGGGACGACACTGATGGCCCCTGTGTAAAAAAAGAAACCTGGCAGTAACAGACTACATAGCAGCTGAAGTGGAGGGATGTGAGTATAAGTGGTTTTTTGTTTTTTTGTTGCTTTAATACACCCCCAGCCACATATAAACTTTTTTCTCATCCAGGACAACCCCTTTAAAGGACATCTGCCATCAAGATGAACCATTGTAAACCAAGCTCACTTACATAGTGGTGTGTGCCCCCTATGGCAGGACGTGATCTTTTAGCTTTTTCTTTTCTGGTTTTTATAAAACAAAATTAAAATTATGCAAATGAGCCTGAGGGTCTCCAGGCTGCATAGGTTTTTATGGAGAATGGAGGCTCTTAGGCTCTTTTGCGCATTTTTTTTTAAAAAAGTCTTTATTCTTAAAGACAAGGACACCAGAGGCTGAAAGAAAAGCAGATTCTGTCAGAGGGAGCACCAAATGTGCTTGGTGTACAATCCTTGGACCTAGTCATAGATGTTCTTTAAAGTGACTCTCTTTACTGGTGGCTTTCAACTTATTTAAAATTAGGTAATGATGCAGAGGGTGAACTAATGTACTGTGTACTGTATATGTTCTAGTAATGATAGGAATAATCTATTAAACTTAAAGGAAATTTACCATCAAAATCAAACATGATAAACCAGGGACACTTATATCCATGGCCTCTTTCCTTCTAAAATTAACCTTTACATTTATGCTAATGAGCCATATGGACTCTGGGGAGCATTACAAGAGCCCTTCAGTGCTGCAGCTTCACAGGCTGTGGGAAAGGTAAGAGGTGCTGCACAGTGTAACAGCCTCTGAAGCTACAGCTGGCCTCTGATAGCAAAATTATAAAAGTTGGTTATAGGAGGAAGGAGGCCATGGATAAAAGATATTAGAAGATTATCACAGTCACACTGCCTGGATCTATGAGTAAGTGCCCCTGGTTAAACATGATGGATTTTGATGGTGGATTTCCTTATGAAAAAAGAAAAAATCTCCATTTGAAATTGATATAATATAAATAACCCTCTAACTAATTACAATGGCATGGGATTGAAGACAATAAACATAAACCAATGATGCGTGTATTTTCTTGTGTTATTCTTTTAGATTTTCCATGGAAACGTGGACAATGATGGCAGAAAGGCCAATATATTCAGTCCTCCAATCACAGCACAGTACATCCGCATCTACCCCATCACCTGCCATAGAGGCTGCACTCTGCGTTTCGAACTCTTCGGCTGTGAAATGAGTGGTAATCCTTTATTTTTTATTTGTTTAGTTGAACTTTTTTTCACATTTTCTGCCTGTATCACCTCCTATTCTAGTGGCCGATGATAGAATTCTTGGATATATGTGTTTATACTTTTTATTTTTATTTTCTTAATTTATTTCATTTACGGTATTTATTTGCTCACTTTGAGTTGCATGACATTTCCATCTCCAATGATATCCAAAGCTGAATGTGAATTCTGCTGGTTTTCTCTTTATAATCATACAAAAAGTAAAACAAGGATACAGCAATTATTTATTCTGATGCCTCCCTCTATGTAATGTTCCATAGGGATAGGCTTACAACTATACAAAATATTAGTTGGTGGGACTAAGCTCCTTACTTAATGTCTGATGGAGACTGAAGACATTTCGACCCTTATACCCTGTATAATAAAGACCCTATGTCTGCATGTCATGATGGGTTATACTCCTATAGGAGCTACATCGCTCAATTTTTAGGCTGCATGACTAACAGTAAAGAAGAAATAAATCATGTTCTGTGTCCATGGGCAACCGGCAGAATTTTCAGTGCTGTATAAGGAATATTTTTATTTTGTTTTATTTCTCAATATTTTATGGAGATTTCTACTGCAGTCAAGTAAGTGGTAATAAATGCATTGATTAGCTCCTCAATCTCAAATTGTTGGGGTCCAGCACCCAGATCTGCTGTTCTTAGGAGATAGAATGGAACAGGAAGTAGACAGCTCTGTTCATTGTGTAGTGGTCAGACCAAGTGATTGCAGATCAGCTCCTTTTGTTTGATTGGGATTCAAGATGCAGTGAATTGGTTCAGCGACTACACAGAGAATGGAACTGCTACTGCTTCCTGGTCTATTTTCCAAACAGCTTATCTGGAGGGGTTGTGGTTGTTGAACCACCTCCAGCCTAATATTTATGACCTATCCCTAGGATACATCATCAATATTTTTAGTCTGGAAAAGGGGTTCTCCATGAATTAAAGGAAATCTATCCTCAAAATCAAGCATGGACCAGGAACACTTAGCCATAGATCCAACCACCGTGACTGTGGTAATCTTCTTATATTTGTTCGCCTTCTTTAAAAAACAAACAAACATTAAAAGTATGCTAATGAGCCTAAAGGGCTACTGGGGCGGATCCCAGGGCCCCTCCATTTTGCACATTCACAGGCTGTTACACTGTATCCAGCTTTCCTTTTGCTCCTGCTTGGCAATCTCCCCCTCCCTCTGCCTGATTTAATCTCACTGCATTAGAGGAAGTTTCAGAGCACAGTGGAAGGAGGAAGTGCACAGTGTAACAGCCGGTGAATCTGCAGCACAGAGCATACCTCCCAACCGTCCCAGATTCAGTGAGACGGTCCTGTTTTTCGGGCTCCATGCCGCTGCCCCGCCCAGTGGGAAGGATGTGCCTGGACATCAACTCTGCTTGCATCCACCGGTGAGTATCTGTGTTTATTATATTACTGTGGGTAGTATTATAACAGGGGGGGCTGCTGGGGGGAGGGGTGCAAAATAATTGGGGAAACTGGGGGGCAAAATAAGAGGGGGAGATGCTTTGGAGCTTTAATATAAGTGGAAGCTGGGGGCACAACATTGGAGGGGCTACAATTGGGCCACAATGTGACAGTGAGCTGGTGGGACACAATGTGAGGGGGGGATGAAGGGTACTAAGGGGGACATCATGCTGTATGGAGTAAGGAGCAAATCAAAAGATTTGGCTTATTGTGCCACATCTTTTGTCCTTTTTTCTCTGCTGCAAAAGTTGGGAGGTACACACTGGGGCTCTGGGAACCACCCCGTTAGCCCTTCAAGCTCATTTGTATAACTTTAAAGGTTGGTTTTTAGAAGGAGGTAGGCCATGGATAACAAATATAAGAAGATTACCACAGTCACACACAGTGCCTGGATCTAGGAATAAGCATCCCTGTATTATCAAGTATTTTGATGGTAGATTTCCTATAACCTGGCATACAAACAGAGAAAGGGGCAAGAAACAGCTGTGCTCCATGTGGTGGTGAGAAGCCATAACTATAGCATAACTATAGAAGTAAATACAAATATGCCAATATTGATTCCTGGGCAACTCATTTAAGGTGAATGCCACTTCTGCTTGGCTGATACGTCTGTCTGTCCATATGTACACCAGATTATCTAGCATAGAATGAGTAGGGGCTGAGTTATTAGGGAATAGGAAGATTCTAGAGAGGATTCCCTCTGCCATCTGTAAGACAAATCTGATGAACCCCTCATTTGAATCCCCGGCATGGAATACTACCATATATAGCTAGAATCGCATATTTCCAGGGTTGGTTTTCTTAAATATCCTCTTTCTCTCTCCCTATATTTATATGCACAATCTGCTGATGGGGGGGTATTATCTTTTCATCGGTGTCTCCATCTACTGCCATTTAGTGGAATTACACAGCATAAATGTTCACTGAAAGCCACAGCACGATGAGTCACTTCAGTGTAATTTGGTTACGGAGAAGCATATTACTATTTTATTGTTTTTGTGATTCAAAGAAGGTGGAAATTGAGTCATATTCGTAGCTTTTATCCAAGTTTAACCCTCCCTTATTAATCTTATACTAAGGAATTGGTCTACAGTTTAGCTAATATCCATGAATATAAAGCTTATATTATCTCCAAAATGTTATTAGTAAGTATTATAGGAACACACAGGCTTTATAATTGGAATGTTAAAAAAAAAATAAATCAAAACTAGTCTGTATAATTATGAACGTTAGGGATCTCTGGGATTAGATGTGTCTGAAGAACATACCCTGCCAACACCAAAGAAATAACATACCCACTTGCATGACCTAAGAAGACATGTGTATGGTAGTCTGGGGAAGATGGCTGTCATCTGAACAATCAGTCATCTCACGTCTATGGCTAGGAATAATGCTGTGGATTCAAGGCCAGAACTTGGCTGCTGAGTGATGGCTTCTGGCTCTCCTTGGGGTTTACCATATGTGATAGGGCAGTGACCACACACACACAATCCATGCTCATCAGTCATCGGGATTTTTTTTTGTGTTAATCACGATCTCATTGATTAGCAACAGATGGCCAGCCCTGGTTCTGTGTATGATTCTGTATAGGGAGACTTTATTAATATGAAATATCCCCTGTTAACAGGTCATTTTAGGGCTTTTATCTTTTCACTATCTTATCTGTACCATCTGTACTATTTCCCGCTTTCTCCTGCAGTGAGCAGTGTATCTGAAATCTTTCTGAGGTCCATTCACTTCAGACAGATAAGGAGGTTAAGGATTAACTCTTTCTGTACCTAGATAACCTTTCCTTTGATGATTAAGCACTGTAAGTAGATTAGACTACCCAGGAACTGTCTGTAAAGAGTTGGGTCATTAGGTACTTTATCAGGTTTCCTTTCTCCCAGCTGGCAGTGGATACAGGACAGAGAGCTGAAAGTTTACCATTATCATTTGGGCTATTGATTTATGCAATTCGGGCTAAGATGCTGTCATTTTCCGTATTTTATTTAAATCATGGCAAGTGCGGCTACATGGCTGTAACATGAGTATACACCTTCAGGATTGTTCTGCTTTTGCTTCAGAAGTCTCGCTTGCACTGAGCTTGTAATTCTGAGCACTCCTCTTCTCCCACCTTTTTATAAACCGTTGTGTTACAGTGTATTTCAACACGGTAGGTTGCTCAGACCCTCTCGGACTGAAATCCCATCTGGTTTCTGATAAGCAAATAACAGCATCTAGCGTATTCAAGACATGGGGGATTGACGCATTTACATGGTACCCGCACTTTGGCCGCCTGGACAAGTTTGGGAAAACAAATGCCTGGACTGCCGCTGAGAATAAACCATCTGAATGGCTCCAGGTATGTACATATGTAGTGATGAGATTGGGGAGATTACATGGTGTTTTCAAAATATGTAATATTAATTGTGGATTCTTCCTCTAAAATACATTTTGTGGTAGTTTTTTATTTATTTATTTTTTTGAGTGAACTCATGTTAGGTTTGCAGAGAGAAGGTGGAACTTAAGAGTCCATACACTTAAACCGAGCCAGTATTTTTGGGGGTTGTTTAGTTTTAGGACGAAAGAACAACCTCCCACTTACAACCTAAGGGTAGTCAGTGTGAAAAGTGATGACTGGTCAGCCATCTGTTGTGTATCGTCTTGATTTGGCCAATGTCAAGGGGGTAGAAGCAGCAGACACGATCCATTTGCTTTGTTTTTTGACTGAATTTATATATTTACTTTTGACTGAGAGTAGGGCAGATAGCAAGTCACACTTGGCTAAAGTAGAATTGTGTATTTCATTGGTGGATGAACATAAGGGGATATTTATCATGTTAATGTAAACCCACTCCTCTTGCCATGTCGGATATATCTAGAGACTCCAACCTCCTGATTTATTGCTGGCCGGGCGATTATACTTGTGTTATAGTTGGCCTGCTTTTATAGCCTTTACACCCATCAGAAGTTAAAAACGTAAATTCAGGTTTATGGAGGTGGATCCATTCAGTGACCTTATGTGCGGAAAATTACTCCTAAATCATTTGTCACAAAAAACAACAGATACTGGGGCACGTTTACTTACCGGGTCCTGTCGCGATCCCGATCCGGACAGTCCGACAAAGATTAAGTCCGGCGCGATTCACCAACATCGTGCGGCCGAGATTCTGCATGTGTCGCTTCCCCGCTGAGGTCCGCCGGAGTTCACCTTCTTCTTCCTTGTGCATGTAAGTGCTTGGGCTTGCGACACAATTTGCAATGTTAAATCCCGCACGTTGTCCGAATCCGTCGGATCGCCGACGGCCTGTCCCCCGATTTGTGTCACGTGAAAGCTGGCGCCGATGCGCCAAAATCCTATCGCGTGCGCCAAAAACCCCTGTTAAATGCGTCACAACACGGAAATCGTTGGGAAATCCGCCGAAAATGCGGTCGGCTGACCCTTCAGAAATGAGCCCCACTCTGTACTACTTTTTACATTTTAAATGTCTTGAGAGGGTTTTAAAAAGTTTTGTATGTGTTTTTTTTTGTACACCATGGACATTTATAGACCAGTGCATAGAGCTGCCTGTAGATGCTCCACAGTAACATATTTTGCCTCGGGAGGTTCTGTATAAACAGGATACATATTTTCTAATCAGTCTATTTATTGGACATCATATACATTGAAAAGAACTGTCAGTATACACTGACGCCGTCTACTGCAGACAGTAGTTACATCATGGCAGCTGTAAACTGTTGTCACTATCTGCATCAATCTAAAGCGTCCTGTGTTTATCCCATACATGAACGTTCCAGTCCAATGAAAAGGCCAAAGAAAGTGTGTTGGTTCAGATTCAGAACATCAATAGATCTAAATATCACATAGAAGGAGTCCCGCTTAGAAGTCAAGCATCTCCATCAGCGTGACGATAAATAATGGCATTTATATCAGGGGAAAACACAACTGAAGTCAGTCAGAAATAAAAGTGATGATGTAGGGAGCCTTTGAAATACGTCCCCCTCTATGGCTTTTCCCAGTGTTTTAGTTCTTTCCGTGACCGTCAGCAATCCTATGTAAATAAGTCAGCGCTCTGATGATCTAAGTGCTGTTTCAGCTTGAAAACAGATGTTATCTCTGTGCCATTTGGATTGTTGCGATACGGTCCCTGGTCTTGTGTTTCCGCAACTTATGTTATGGTACTTGGTAAATAAGGGTTAGTTCACACATTGGGGCACATGTATCATTTGTTTTCTTTTGCGGCTTTTTAAAGTTGGCTGAAGTCCGCATACCTTAGTAGTGGTATGTAACTTTCTAACTGCCGTTGTGATACATGTCTTTTTTTTTTTCTTCTTTGTTCCTATTTTAGGTTTTTTCAAATATTTTTGGGGGATTTTTTTTTAGGTGCATGTATGGAACTAATCATGGGGTCAGTTGTACATAATTTTGCACCTAAGAAGTCTCTAAAAGAGTCATCACATAGATCATATGTAAATAGAAGGACCCATCGGCTAACTTAGCATCGGCATACTTGCAAAAATGCACCCCAAAAAAATCAAGAAAACCTGCAAAAAGAAGTGAAAAAAAGGTTGAAATAAAGATGCATGTCCCCTACTTGGTAGTTGTTCCAGAATTTCAGTGCAGATCCAACTAGAATTACTGGGTTTTAAAGAGGATGTCGCTTCAAATAAAATTATACAAGTAATTATTAGGGGTCTAAAATAATAAATGGTTACAGATGTACGTGATCGTTGTTGCACTCAATTTCTATGGTGTCTCCCCTCTAGGAGAGGGTCACTCTCCTTCCTTGGTGTCTCCCCTCTAGGAGAGGGTCACTCTCCTTCCTTGGTGTCTCCCCTCTAGGAGAGGGTCACTCTCCTTCCTTGGTGTCTCCCCTCTAGGAGAGGGTCACTCTCCTTCCTTGGTGCTTCCCCTGGGAGGGTCACTCTCCTTCCTTGGTGTCTTCCCTCTTGGGAGGGTCACTCTCCTTCCTTGTGTCTTCCCTCAGAGAGGGTCACTCTCCTTCCTTGGTGTCTTCCCTCTGGAGAGGGTCCTCTCCTTCCTGTGTCTTCCCTCTGAGGAGGGTCACTCTCCTTCCTGGTGGTCTCTTCCTCATAGGAGAGGGTAACCGTCCTTTCAAAAACTTGTGTCTTCCTTCTAGGGAGAGGTCACTCTCTCTTCCTTGTGCTTCCCTCCTAGATAGTCACTCTCCTTCCCTGCTTGTGTCTTACCTCAAATAGAGAGGTCACTCTCCTTCCTTGGTGTCTTCCCTCTTGGAGAGGGTCACTCTCCTTCCTTCGTGTCTCCCCTCTAGGAGAGGGTCACTCTCCTTCCTTGGTGTCTTCCCTCTAGGAGAGGGTCACTCTCCTTCCTTGGTGTCTTCCCTCTAGGAGAGGGTCACTCTCCTTCCTTGGTGTCTTACCTTTAGATGAGGGTCACTCTCCTTCATTGGTGTCTTCCTTCTAGGGAGGTCTCTTGGCCAATCACTGCTTGAAGTAGAATCAACAGCTTAACAACCTTACTAGTGTTTCCTTTGGTGTCAGAAGACACCAAGGCAGTTGAGTGTAAATGGGAATTAGAACAACTTTTAACATTTAACCCCAACCCATAGAGCCCATATATTTTTATTATTGGGCAACCACTGTACAAAACATTCACTCACATACTTCAGTCATTTATGCTGAATAGAGACTGAGTGCAAGTATAGCGATTGTATGTCGAGAATGTTTTGTAGCAGTCGTTTGTACAATGTTATACTTGTGCTGCGTCTCTGTTCATCATATGTTAGGAGTTGGATCCCTAGCCTCTGGCACAGACCTACCTAAGGCAGACCCGGGCATTGTACGGCCCGTGGGCCTCATCCTGCCATCGAACTGTCTCTGACCAGCCTGAGATTGTAGAAAAATTTGAGGTCATTAAATAATGATGCAATTAGGTTCTTCATATTTTCATTGAATCATTCTAAAACCATTCCAATTTCTCATGTGGCACCATGGGAAAATGAATTGTCCACGCCTGAGCTAAGAGGCGAAGCATTTTTATTTACATTGCACTTGAAGCAGAACAGATGACACTTCTGAAAAGAAGATATACTTTTAGCAACTTTTTATTTATTTGCAAAAATTAATGAACAGTAATAAGTAATATAAACATGAATATGATTATTATAAAATCCTTCCTTTTTGATTTTATTTCTCAATTCTGCTACCCCTCAATAGATTGATCTAGGAGTCCCCAAGAAGATCACAGGAATTATCACACAGGGCGCTAAAGACTTTGGAAATATTCAGTATGTGGAAGCATTTAAAATAGCGTTCAGCGACAATGGCTCTACATGGACTATATACCAGGATAGCAGGACCAAAACAGATAAGGTATATACTTCCTGCAATCCCATAAATCTATTCACATGTGTATGGACAGACATTTGGTTCAGACAAGCACAAGTGGCTCTTTCATGTTATATAATCAATACATTGTATACATTCAAATACTAACAAATGTTCTTGGTTTTAATATATTACTGTTTATAGGTTTTTCTTGGGAATACTGACAACTACTCCCACAAAAGGAACCTCTTCAGTCCTCCGTTCTCGGCCCGCTACGTGCGTATTCTTCCCCAGTCCTGGCATGAGCGGATCACGCTGCGGATGGAGCTTCTCGGATGTGACAATTGAACAGCAGAAGAGTTACTGACAGTAGCATTGTGCACCAAGTGATGATTCAGTTGCCATTCCCTTTCTATACCCCTCTCTCTCCTTATTGTCATTGTGTCAGGGGACGCTCCATCAGCGACAGGTTTCCAGACTTTGGCTGAAGTGGAGCACAATCCATATAACACAACATGTCATTGGACTGCTACATTGAGACTTCTGGCTGCTCAATTCTAAAATGTCATTAAATCCTAATACACAAATGTAATCGTAGCAACTGATTTAGGGGTTAAATTAACTGTTTTCTGTAAGATATTTCTAAGACGTAATACGTGTTGTGAATTTCTTGTCACTGTGTTTTTGTAACCAGTTCAGTATTTTATAGCTTTGAAGTGCACTGTCTGTAAACCTCCATGCTGCTACTCCAGCCGCTGGTGCAACAGCATTGGACATCTAAAGTCCTTTGTATTTCAGTATTTTAGTTCCTCCTGAAACTTTTTTTAGGGAATCTTGTAAGGAGATGACATGCAGAGTTTGTGTTGGCTATTCTAATGTCATTTTACCCAATTTACCCAAGTTTACTATGTTTATCTGACAAGCAACATTGGCTCCTGTAATGGTTGGTACCTACCATTATACTACACATAGGGGGGACTTTTTATCATTAGGGTGGCATTTTTCCACTATTTAAATTCTCTTTCACAGAACTTTTTAAAAAGTCACAGTTCATAAATCCAGTCTTGTACTAGCCGACAGAATGATAAATTGGTGAGTTATTGCTCTTTTGTCTGACCAACGTGAAATGCCCTGTGTGACTTTTTGGGGTCAAAAAGTCACAAAAAGAAATGCAATGTGACTTTTTTTTTGGACTTTTCGATGTCAAAAATGTTGCAGAGAATCCACAATTAATGTCCCCCATAATAATCCATGCAGCTCTACATACTCCTATGTCATGCCAACATAAAATTAGCCCTTTTTGGAAAAGATTTTCATTTCAACAGTTAACAATTATGTTAAGTGACATATTTAAAAAAAAAAAAAAAACCTGAGTGTGTTGTATAGCAGCTCTGAATATTTGTGTAATCAGACCTTGATGTATGTAGCTAGTAGTATAACCTCCCATAATAAACTTTTAATTCAGGTCTGTAGCTCTGCAAGTGTAACCTAGAAGATGCTTCAGTCTGGAAGCTATTTGCTTTCTGCATTGAGTTGCTGCACAGCCCCTCCCCTGAGCCATGAGTGACTGCTGCAGCATATTCCTGATTGGCTGTGACTCAGAGCTGAAGGGTGGGGTATCTCGGTGCAGAGAGCAGATGGCTCTTCAGGATAGGTCACCTGTAGAGCTGAAGCCTTTTGTTTTCTTCATTGTGTTGCTTCACAACCGCATCCCTGAGTGACTGTCGTAGCAGACTCCTGTATGGCTGTTACTCAGAGCAGAGGGGTGGGGCAGCTCAGGACAGACATGGCTCTTCAGATTAGGTCACATAATTTTTCACAGTTATGTTGCTACATGCACAAAGGACTTATTGAACAGCTCTTCCTGTTACTTGCACAAAATTCTTCTGACAGATTCCTTTAAATTTGCAGAGAGCCTTTGTTGCTATTTCCAATAATCTCTAAGAGGTGGCATTTATCTGTTACATATTGCCACACTTCTTCCTCTACAGATGAGATATGGGGTTGCATATACCCATAATATGAAAGGATAGGAGAATGTTTTGCTATAGTACAGTGAATATTTACAACCATGGTTGTAGGTTATCAAACACCTATATTTAGTCACTGTAAGGAGCACTTTATATAACTTAAGGGTCATCTACTGTTTAAAAGTTTAAAAAGCTTAATAAAATAATTAAATATTACCTGTAGCCCCAGTCATCTGTTCCAATGGACCTCGTGTCATGTGACCATTCGGGGTCGGGTTGTGACACTGCAATCTATAGCACAGAGTTGCTGTAGATGACTGCTGTATAAGGCCGTGTTTTGTGTGCATACTCAAATGATTGTGGTGTTAAACTTGTTGAAAAACACAATGCAATTTTTAATTTATTCCTAGAAAATACCTGGCTTTGTATTAGCACTAGTAAGTGGCATTGTTTGCAGCATATTTTCCTACTGATTTTAAGGAATTTTCTAATCACTGCTGGGGTCCAATTCCATATATATATAATCTCACATATTGGCTGATTTAAGGTGCTGAGGCATTCAGGTGGGCACTGCAGCTTGTTCACTGTATAACAGGCACACTGCTATGTACTGCATAGTGGTTCTGTTTGGGATAGCCGCCCAGTCCCATCCAGATGATGAAGACTTATAGATGCTGTAGCGCCAGGAATTGAACCCCGCCCAGTATCATGTGGAAATGTGTCTTTTATGTTGGGTAGAGCTGCTATCTAATGAGAATCCAAGACTCTGAAGCAAGCAATGGCACACTGAAATCTTCTTGTCAATCCATTTTAGTACAAATACTTACAGAAATATAAAAGATATCTGTAGTGGAGGGAGGGAGGAAGGCAAACACGGAGTGCAGGCCTTCACCAAGTTGCAAGAAAAACTACAGCCGCTTCACGCATGTGGCACGATGTGTATCTACAAACTCGCATGTTATACATGCTATAGACGCCCACTTTACATACATTCTTTCCCATTGGCTATTCACAATGCTCCTATTGGTGTAGCAAGATGTCAATCTGACACACTTCCCTTCTTCCACCTCACCCAACAAGGCTCAGGCAGTCCCTGGGTTATGTAGGAGATGGGTGTTTTTTTTTTTTAAGGGTTGTTCTTATGTTGAATTTGTATGTAAGTAGGAATTGGTATATTTTACAATTGTAACTCCAGATAACATTTTTTTTGGTTCTAGTGACGATTAAATGTTCAAAATTTAGTGCTGTCATGGGAACAAGGATGATCAATAAAACTTAATTACAGAGTCCTTACAGCTGATCATCGCAGCCTGGGACTAAAGTAACATCCAGAGAGCTTCACCAGAGGTCACAGTGGGCAGAGAGGTCCCTCTGTAAGTTGGGAGTAAATCTAACATCAAAATCCATCATGTGGTAATCTCCTTACATTTGTTGTATCATTGTCTCCTTCTTTCGAAAATCAACTTTTATGCGAATGAGCCTGGCTTTGGTGGGTGTTTCGAGAGCCCCCAGTGCTGCAGTGTCACAGGCTGTTACAATGAGCAGAACATGTCTCGCTCTCTTCCTCCTCCCTCTGCCTGTGTAGAGCAGCAGCAGGGAGAGGGGAGATCTGTTCTTCTTATTGTAACAACCAGTGAAAAGGCATCACTGAAAGGTTCTGGAAATGCTCTCAGACTCATTAGCATAATTTTAACATTTTATTTTAGCAGTAGGAAGGCCATGGATAACAAATATAAGAAGATTCCCACAGTCACGGTGCCTGGATCTATGAGTAAGTGTCCCTGGTCTATTGTGCTGGCTTTTGATGGTAGATTTGTCAGTGACCACCTGTATATTATTCAATTTACATCAGAAATTATTGCCTTTTTCTAGAAATAATTGTCTGAAAAATCAACTGTGCTGAGGATGAAAATGTTATCATTTAGACCAGCGGTTCTCAACCTGTGGGTCGCGCCCCCGGCGGGGGTCGAACAACCAAAACACAGGGGTCGCCTAAAGCAATCGGAGCCACGAATTTATTGTATTTTTTGGCACGAATACAATATTCTTGTACATGGTTTGGGGTCACCGCAACATGAGGAACTGTATTTCGGGGTCACAGCATTAGAAAGGTTGAGAACCACTGATTTAGACATTCTATTTGTCATGAAAACTGGATGAGAGAAGATATTTCATGTTCTGTAATCCCTTATTGCTGATAGTAGTGTAGCAGATGGGCTGGAGCTCTCTGTGTATTAGAGAGTAGTGTAGTAAATATTTTATCCTTGGCAAGACCCGGGATGAACATGTGGGAACCATTTATCCATTAAGTGTCAGGGCCTGTGAAACATCAAATGTGCGGAGATATGGCGAATAGTGTGAACAATGCAGAGTGTTCACAACGAGGTGACCTGCTGTGTTCCCATGTCAGAGGCCAATGACGTACAGTAAGGATATACTCCCTTATATACACCGGAGGGATTACTAGAACATGCATTAAACCTGAATATTTTGTTATTCAAAGGCGTCTACAATTAACCTTTATTGTAAAAATTGTCACATGGATAAGTACAGAATTTACCTGTTTCGATTAACACACAAATTCAGGATATGTATCATCAAAATCCATCATTATAAACCAGGGACACTTACAGTACTCATAGATCTAGGCACTGTGACTGTGGTAATGTAATTACATTTATTATCCATTCCCTTCTCATTCTTCTAAAATTTACTTTGCTAATTAGGTATTTCCACAGGCTGCAAATTCACACCCCTGCTCCCTCAGCACTTCCTCTTCCTTCTGCCTAATGTAATGCATTCAGCAGACAGTGGGAGAGGGGATGTTCTCCTTCACAGTGTAACAGCCTGTGAAGCTGCAGCACGGAGGGGCTCTGGTAACAGGCTCAGTGGCATCATTATAAAAGTTAATTTTAGAAGGAGGGTATGGATAACAAATGTAAGACGATTACCACAGTCACAGTGCCTGGATCTACTGGTAAGTGTCCCTGGTTTATCATGATGGATTTTGATGGTGGCTTTAAGAGCAAACCTACAGAACCTATCCTGTATGTTTATCCTGATTTTTTTTACTAGGCCTGATACTTGCTCATTCTGTAAGGTTTTCTGTGAAGTCGTCACCCTATTGACAGTATATGACAGATAAGACCTCTACAGCAGAAAGCCAGAGCTGACAATATAATATATATCTTATCTACTCATCTATCTAAACATGGCATGCTTAGGAAACCCACCCATAGACCTCATAGGGTTGGCTCCAGCCCACATAATGATGAAAGAAAGAGCTAAACAAATAATCTACAATCAAGAAATTGAAAACAGACAAGAAACAGTGATATTTTTTTGCTACCTGGTTTAAAAGTAGAATTGGTGATGTATTTCCTTCACACCACAGATGCAATACCAGAAGCAGCCCGTGGTTGAGAGTGTTGCTGTTTCTGGAAACTTTTTTAATCCCACATTGTCCCTACTACAGCATGAAGGTTTATTGCAATAAAAGGATAAGTTCTTACTAAAAGAGCATTTTTCTCAGGAAAGATCACTCTGGTTCCTGAAGATATCACTAAACTTAAAGGGGTTGGCCTCCTCATTTTTTGTAATGTGTGTTGGCGGTAGGGAACCTATCACCAGGGACCTAATTTTAACTAAAGACAGGATGCAAAAGCCCAAATACAGCAGCATTGCAAATATGTCTTTCTGCCTTCTCTAAGCATTTGCATTACTTTATAATTGTGTGTCATAACTTACACCCTGACAGAATCCTCTGTGTAGTCCCAGTTGTTGGGCTTTGGTTTGGATGCATTTCAAAAAACAACATGTGTCTTGTCTGTGCTGCAGACTGCTCAGCTCTTGGCCCCCACCATTGTGCCTACAAAGGGTGCCAGGAAGAATGGACGCCAGAAATATGGCGCCCTCTGCGCACTACACAGGCAAAGTGCATATAGTACAGTTTTTAGTAAATGTGGGTCATTGTTTAAATTATGCTTTCAAAATTACTTTCACATAAATGCTATTGTGTTGCACTGCTGATTTTGTATTTTTTAAGTGCAGTTCCTTCTTCCCCGTGTAACAGCAGTGTTGAAATGTTATCATGATAAGAGCTTGGCACTGTTGTTTTGCGGGATATGGACTTCTTGCTTCATATATTATGAGGAACATTGGGGCATATTTACTTACCCGGTCCACTGATCATGCACTCTGCCGCGATTCACTAAAATCGCGCGCCCGATATCCTGCATGTGCCGCTTCAACTGTTCAGGTCCGCTGGAGTTCACCTTCTTCTTCCTGGTGCATGTAAGCGCTTGATCTTGCGACACAATTTGAAAGTTAAATCCCGTACTCAGTCCGAATCAGTCGGACTGTCCGACGTCCCATCCCCAATTTCTGTCACATGAAAGCCAGTGAAGCTGTGCCACAATCCGTTCACGTGCAACACAATCCCCAGTGACATACCAGTGGCGCAAATCCCAAAAACGTCGGAAAATCCAACGAAAGTGAGATCCGCGGAAGCCCTTAGTAAGTAAGCCCCACTGTGTTCGGTTCATAAATTCCGTCCCGTTCGCCTTCCGTTTTTCACTGACCGACAACAATGATGTCCCTCTGGCCTAAAACCTGCTTATATCTTGATTGTGAAAAGGATTGTAACTGCTCAAATAAGTGACACATTTGGTTGCAAATGCAATCCTATAACTGGTGATAATAATGCCATGATAAGACCATGCCATCAGCACTGTAATATTGTCCCTGGTTATAGGTCCCACCACTCAGGGATGTTTATTACCCAGAAATAGTTGTGTAGCATTTCATCACGTAAGATGCTTTAGTGACTTCCAATGTATTCTCTTCCGTGCAGGTTACAATGGCTGGCTGCAGACATGAAGCAGTGTGCGCTGTGTTTACTCTACGGATAATTGAAAGCACTTGCACATCAGGATGGATAGGAAGGGGATTAGGAATATCGCTGGTGCCAGAGACTTTGGCTTTAGCATCTTATGTTACAGAATGACATAGAATGTATATTTGAGACGTGTCTTTTGTTGTAGCCAAACCATGCATGAGAAATAGGTGCGGTTACTTTAAGAGTTTCTCTGGGGGTCATAAATCAGGTGCAGAGGTCTCCTTGGGGTCCGCACACAAAATAAACTAAACGAATTGTATATAGTATGACGTTGCTTGTGTAACACTTGGTAATGGATTTACAAGGTATATTTAATCCCAACACCTATGTACTGACAATACCCCAATGGATTACATGTCTGTGTACGCAGATGTGACCAGGAACATTTCCTAAACATTTTCCAGCTCTTCTTTAATTGTTTAAAAGGGTATTCCAGGAATAAGCATAATTCATATGGGTCATTAGAATATAAGCTAATATGTCATTAGTTGCTTCCCTTAGCAGAATATTGTGGACATACACTTTAATGAAGAATTAAAATGCTACTGGCTCTTTACTACTACTGGCTGTGGAGTAGACAGAAGATGGCCGCTGGTCACATGTCCACATCACATGCCCTGCACCTGCCTGGGAAGGTCATGTGATCACCACTATGTTTGGCTGTAGTCGATTGGTTGCAGTGCATCCAGTATGGCCAGTGTTGTGGTGAGACACATCTCCGTTGCGTAATGTGCAGTGATAGAAGTTGCACATCATTACTATGGTAACAGAGCAAGAACGTCTGTTATATCATCACTGGGAGCAGAGCGTAAGAGGCAGGAGGAGTTACTGAGAACTGAGGCATCATGGGAGTTGTAGTTGTAGATGCTGGACATCTTGGAGATAATTCCGCTTACTTTAGAATGTCCATAAAATTTTGTGAATCATTAAACTATTTAAGCTCCATTTTGTAATGAATGACATTAAGTTTTGTTGTATTAAATTTATTTACAGCATTATGGGTTTTTGTATGAGACATTTTGTTCATATTCCCCGAATACCCCTTTAGGTATCGGTCACTATTTAAGTGTGTCAGATTTATTAGTTCAAATGGAGGCCTGAATATGTATTAGGAACTGGGTGGTTTAGCAAAACTACATACATTTTTTTGAGCCAAAAACAAATTGATTCCATTTTATTTTTTATTATTCTTTACTAAACCCAGAAAACTACATCAAAACTGCATATGTGATTCTGGCCAAGAAACCATTGATAATCTCTTGCCGTATCCTGCGCAGGGTCTGATTTTACTGTGGCTATGCTTACATCTAGTGCTGAATGTGTCGTTCTATAACTATTACTTACTATAACTATTGGTAAGCCAAAGAAAGCTCATTCCAATATAAGACTATATTGTTTCAATAGAGAAGTCAACCACCTTTTATTTCCTCACTCTTATGTTTTAAATTTATATGTGGTCGATAAAAGTTACTGCCACAAAGACAATCTGTGAGACCCTAAACTATGTCTGTATTGGAGCGTCTCGGAGCATGGAGACCCCGATATTACAATGTACTGATATACTGCTATCTATACCTGAGAGGTTATCTAAGGACAATATTCAATGTGTTCCAACAGTCACAAAATAGAAATGTTATATCTGAATTCTCGCCATTCCCATTGGATTCCTTCAGAAGACGCAGCTGTTTCCTGCTGAATTTCTTGTAACCAGGCAGACAGAATAATTATATTTCTAAAATTGTAGGCACATTAGTTGAGAATATTTGTTAAACCTGCACTAAGGGCGTCTTCCCAGGAAAAGTAACATGTTTCCAATTATTCTTGTCTTTTTCGGGATCACATGGGACCTTATATGACACTTTAAGCTCATTTGTACTGCAGTGAACAGGGCTGCTATATATACCATATATTTTATGTGCAATATTGAAGAAATACCATACGCTGGGAGAGATTTACCAAGAATGGTGTCTGCTATTCCACTTTTGACCTACTCTGCCCGAAAGTGAGATGTACCTTATCCATTAGTGATTCCTTGGAAAAGGGGCTACATTGTAAAGCAATTTTAAACGGAACCTGTCATCACCATTTTCACAAAAACAGGTAGTAACGCAGTTAATTCTCTTCACACCTCCTGGTGGCTGCTTTCCTAACATTTGTAGAACAGGTGCAGGATAAAAGTCTGGTAAGATCGATTAAAAAAAAAAGACTTTTACAATCTATTCTTTACAGTCAAATGCTGCACAATGTGGATGCAGGATGCTCTGCATGTAACCAGCTCTTTGAACTAAGCTCCTTTTATCAAGTCTCTTCTGAAATACAAGGCATGTGTATCGGATTTGTGAGATTTCTCATATCTGGGCATAAATTGGTTAAAATGTGCTTTGATAAATATTTTATGTGGCATAAGAATAGACATGGAAACCCTCCAATGCTTTTGGAAAGTCTTCAGACCATTTTGTCATATGCCTATTTTTTGAAATTGCTGCCTTGAACTAACATAAAAAAATATTTTCCCCTCATGATCACTTAAGGAGACTGTGCAAACAGAACGTTAGAAATCTATGCTAATTTATTAGAAAGGAAATTGTAAATGTTGTATTGGCCAAAGAATTCTGAGCCTTTACTTAGTACTTAGATGGAGCACATTTGTCAGACGTTACAGCCTCCAATTTTCTTGTGTGTGATGCCACAAAGTTTTCAGACCTAGATTTGTTTTTTTTTTGCCATTATTATCTGCTGCTCCTGCCAAGCTTTGTGAATTTAGATAGGGACTGTTTGCTGGTGAATCTCGTTTTTCATAGATCTTCACTTGGGTCCAAGTCAAGCGTCTATCTGAGCCAGTTCGGACATTCACACAGTTGTGATGTCTCGGTTGGATGCTTAGGTTAGTTCTCCTGTTGGAGGGCAGCAATCTGTTCTGTCTGAGATGCAGAGCACTGTGTATAAGACTTTTATTAGGAATAATATACATACTATGCCATTATAGTGCATTTTAAATATGTTAGACATCCCCATAATTCAGCCTAAGTTAATGTTATTTGGTGTTGATTATGTATTATTCTTCATCTCCAGAAGTTTACTAAAGGGTCTTGCAGCAAACCATTTTTCTGTGCACTCTGCAGGAGACATGAAAAACAAAACGTGACAGCAAATGTCAGCATTTTGGGATTTAGGCACTTTGGTCATTTACTGCTACAAAAACAAAAAATGTCAACATGTGTCTCTAGTCTAGTACAATAGGTAGCCTAAACAGGAGGGGGAAAACCTGCACCACTAATCCCGTCAGTGCTATCTAGCCCAGTTTATGGTACAATGACTGATACACTAATAAGTGATGCACTTGGTAACTTTCGGTAAACTGACTCGTGTTGGCTCACTTCACAAGGGCTGGACGCGGTTTTCAGTTACGGTAGAACAATGATAATCTTTCCTCCTGGGAAGATGGGCTTTCACTACACTAATCTATGTCAAGTGTATTGTGTGCGACTACAGGCAGGTTTGTATTACAGGTCGTGTAGTGTGGCCAATACGGATAACGTTCGCCTGATTCTTGTGATGGTCTGGTGTGCTTTTGTTTGGATTATAATACAGTACAAATGGATTACAGCAGGACTTCCTCTCTGATCATCCGATAACATGGAGAGCAGCCACAGCACTGGGCCACATTAAATCAACGATTTCTGATTCAACGTGGAAAAAACTATGCTGACTTTTTATGTACAATTCAAAGAAAGTAAGTGAACCATATGGAATGACCTGGATTTCTACATTGATAACTGATAAACAGCAGATGACTTGTCAGCTGAACCTGTTCAACCATCGAATGTGTATGGGTTCCTCCCAAGCATCCCCAATAGCAAATATTCCTGGGATAGAAGTCAGAGGCATCTGTTAGCAGCTTTAACTTTTTTTCCCAGTTCAATAGATATGCAAAAAGATATCATATCACACAAAAATGAGAACAACAATAACATTTTTGAAATTTTTTTTAATGGGACAACATCGATGAATGACACTTTGATACAATGAAAAGTAGCCAGTCAACAGCTAGTGAAAGATAATAAATCAACACACAACCAGTAATGTCTAGGTCAAAATTACCAAATAATAATAATTCCTTTATTTATAGAGCGCACACAGATTACTCAGCTTGCCAAATCGGTCCCTGTCCCCAATGTGGCTAACAATCCAATCAACCTACCTGTATGTTTTGGAGTGTGAAGAGAAAAACAGTGACCCCCAAATTGTAAATATTTTGTGTGGTCACCATGATTTCTCTTTGATATGGAGTTCACTAGAGCTTCACATGTTGTCACGGGAATCCTCTTCCACTTCTCCATGATGACATAACAGAGCTGGTGGATTTTAGAGACCTTGGGCTCCTCCACCGTTGGATTGAGAATGCTCCAGTGATGTTCAATAGGGTTTTGGTCTGGAGATATGCTTTGCCGGTTTATCACCTTCACCCTCAGATTCTTTAGGAAGGCAGTGATCATTGTGTGTTTGAGCTCTGTATCATGTGGGAATATTGTCCTGTGGCCCAGTTTCTGAAAGTAGAGTGTCACGTCCAGCTTTAGCATGTCATTGTACATGTTGGCATTTACGGCTCCCTCAATGAGCTGCAGTACCTCAAAGCCGACCGCACACATGCAGGCTCAAACTTGACACTTTGACTTTGGGCAACTGGTCTTGGTACTCCTCACCTGGTTGTAACTGCACACTTGACACCATCTGTGCCAAATAAGTTTATCTTGGTCCACTACTACATTAAAACATCTTACTTGAATGTACGGCTGACGAGTTATGTAAATAGCCCACGGCCAATGGCATACTTATTTAGCAAAGGATTATATACATAAGAAAAGCACTCTTTCTATTGCAAACCCTTTGTAACTGTATATTAACATATAGTGAATAATTATGTCAGAATTTCCTATATATTTTCTTATGTGTCACTGCCAACGTTTCTGTGTGCCGTTACCAGCCTACTTTACAGCTCATTACCCTTTGGTAGCTGTCTGGCCATAAAATCTGCATAATAAGTGTTTGTATTGGCCAGACTAAATATTCCATATATTAGGAGTTGGCTGGGTCCATGTCCAGAAATTTGTCTGAGCTGTAAATGTTCCATTTACAATTCTTGGCTGTACGACAGAAAATGACACTTATAGACATACATTAAAAGCAGCAGTTTTGTTCCCTGACCACACAGATGCTGGTTATATATTTAGGTAGTAATATGAGAAGTATAGCTGCCCAAAGGTATGAGATGGAAACTGGCCTTCCAAGGATTTACAAGGAAATCTACCATCAAAATCAAGTATGAAAAACCAGGAACACTTACTCATAGATCCAGGTGCTGTGACTGTGGTAATATTCTTTCATTTGTTATGCATGGCCTCTTTTCTTCTAAAATCAGCTTTGAAAAGTATGCTAATGAATCATAAGGCCTCTAGAGGGCGTTACCAGAGCCCCTCTGTGCTCATAAATTGTTACACTGTTCCCCCTGCTCCCCAGTACTTCCTCCTTCCTCTGCCTGATATAATCTCACACAGTAATAGAAGGGAAATTCCTGACTTATTGCCTCACCCAATAGGTGGTCGGGGACAATTAGTCAATATTCATTTCCTGCAACAAAGTGCAAAACATGGCAAAAAAGTACAAACAAAAGAACAGTCACCAGAACTAAAAGAACCAAGCACAATACAAAATCACAGAGCAAAAGGATAGTCTGAATACAAGCAAAGGGCCCAAAATAACCAGAAGTACTAAGCGAGGGAAGCGAGGGTAGGCATACCTATTATTTGAGGTCCCGGCCCCAGGAAGTGATTGGACCAGAACCCTAAAATCCAGACAAGACAGAACAACAAAGGAACAATGTGATTCTAGGGAAAATCTATCAGTAACAACAGGATAACTATTAAGCATCCAGAGCATAGTTGCAGGAGACTGACCGATATGGTGTAATTCAATCAAGGCATTCAGGGAAAGGAATACACCAGTGTTTACACAGACCAGAAAACAGTATAGACAGACTGACATATTAGTGCATCCTCTGCCATACCTCATGGACAAATAAAGACATAGGCACAAATGTAATAGATTTTATTTTCTTTTTCTACATATGGCAATTATAAGGTTTTGAAGAAAAAAAACCTAATCTGGGCATTGGAGGGACCCTATAACTTTGACAGAGTATCTCTGTATAAATGTAATGATTCCATTCCAAAGTTGATAGTTACAATACTTTTTAAAATACAGCAGGTGATGGAGTGTAATGTTGGCTCTATGTTGGGTCTTTGGTTAGCGCTGTTGCCCCACAGCACTAGGGTTCTGAATTCTAATCTTACTGTGCTTAAAGAGAACCTGTCACCAGGAGACCCATTTTTAGCACTCCCCCAGTCCCCACAGAGCATAGTACATACACTGCCAAAGTGTTTTTGTATAAAAAATTGGTTTTACAGAAAAATAATATGTTATATAGGACCTTTCATTAGCATCTGCTGTGTGACTAGGCAGTTGCCTTTTGGGAGGGGCTGGAAAGGAGCAGTCCCCCCCACCCTTGGGAAACAAGTGACCTTGTCAAATATATGAATAACTCCCCACACTTGGGATTGGCTGTAGAGGAGCAGGGGGCGTCGCTAAGCCAAGTGATGGGTGTTTTCATATATTTGAAAAGGTCACATGGGAGGAGCTGTTCCCCAAGGGTGGGGGGAACTGCTCCTTCCCAGCCCCTCCCATTTGGCAACTGCCTAGTCACACAGCACATGCTAATGAAAGGTACAATATAACTTATCTTTTTTTCTGTAAAACCAATTTTTAATACAAAAACACTTTGGCAGTGCTCTGTGGGGGCTGGGGGAGTGCTAAAAATGGGTCTCCTGGTGACAGGTTCCCTTTAATACTTTCATGGAGTATGTATCTTCTCCTCATGTTCATGTGTCTGAAATCTGGAGCATGATTGGATTGTACCATCGTGCTTTTATACTGGAATTAAGACCTAGTTATTATTTCATATCTGGAAATGTTTGTGATGTAAAATATGTGTATGTAAGCATCAGCCATAAACCGAGCCGGTGCATCCTTGGCTGACAATCCTGGTCCTAAGGTCGCAGTGCAGCACCCTAACCAGCTGCATGTGCATGAGAGGAAGCTGTGCACGGGATCTGTGCAGTAAGAAATAGAAGATGAAAAATGTAATAATTTACAGCAATGGAATGTGTGTGTTCAGCAAGAAACCCATTTAATGTTTTAGTCAAGAGGCCAAAGAAATCTGCTTAATACAGTAAAATGTCTTCATTAGCCGCGTCAATTCTGCTGCTGCAATGTGAGATTTGCTGTGTTTATCCAAGCCGCTTGCTCCTACCGGTGTATTATTTATATGGAAGGCCAATGGATTGCATTTGTATTTCATTTGTTTAATGTAACGTTCATTACAGTCTTTTATCTGAATATGGCAAAGGACCAGAGCTAAAACAATACAGAACAATACAATGTAACGCCTCATGCACACAAGCATTTTTGGGGGCCCTGTGCTAGACGCGATTTGTATGAGGGCTGTTGTACATGGTCGCGGTCAGGGGGGAATCCATCCTCTCTGCTGCCTGAGGTGAACTATAAAAAACGCCACCCACCTCCAATTTTACCTGCATATGTTTTTATGACTTTCTCTGTGTGATCTGAATGACAAATTTCCTTTATTCTTTCAGTCAGTACAATCGTTATTACAAGATTTATATAGATTTTTAAGGTCTTAATCCTTTAAAAAAAAGTTTTGCCATCTATTGATTCTTCTAACTTAATAACTAAGTTGGACCCCTCATCTCTACGAAATCTATCTACCTCGGATCTGCTACTTCTGTCCACTGTGGACAGATGTAGAAGAGCTGAGGTCGATGAATGTACTAGACCGAACATGGACAGATGTAGACGGAGCACTCCTGCATCTGCTACATTTATCTACTGATGTAGTGTCGTTTTCAATGCTACCTTTTTGAGGACTGTACGACCTTGATCACGTTTTATTACAATATTTATATGTTGCGAATTGTCAAAAAAGTAGCGTTTTCAACTTTGGGCGCTATTTTCCGTTACAGGGTCAAACATCGGGAATAACTGTCATTCTATTTTTGACAGATTGAACATTTTGGGACAGGTGATACCTAACAAGTTTATGATTTTTACTGTTTATTTATTTTTGTATCAGTTCTAGGGAAAGGGGGTGATTAGAATTTTTATGTTTTTTTTTATTTTTCCAACTTTTTTATTTATCTTTTTTAATGATTTTTCAGCCCCCCTAGGGTACTTTAACCCTTGGTTGTCTGATTGATCCTACCATATAGTGCCATACTACAGTATGGCAGTACATGGGGATTTTCCACATCATCTATTAGCCTAAAACAAGACATCCTTGGGTCTCTGTATGTTGAGGCTGTCATGATACCAAATTGCTGCTCAACAATGACGTCACGGGGAGCAACAATCTAAGCCAATATTGCGGTGTGCGGGCCTCCGACTTTTTAACGCTGTCGGCAGGTTTCCTGGCGGCAATCGAAGGGCTAACACTAATCGCAGGTGTTGCCATTGGGTATTTGCTGCAGTATGCAGCAAATACCCACCTTATATGGAGAGGGCTAATCCCCTCTCCATACACCCCCAGATGATGTTTATATACAAATCGTCCTGTTTAATACAGCAATGCCCCTAATTTATATAAATATTGCCCATTTATATTATGTCACTATATATACTCTGCTGCTTATACTGTATAATGCCCCATGTATAAATATTCCTCCCTTTAAATTATGCTACAAGATTTAAATATCGTCATTCTGTGTCCATCACCTTCCAAAGACTTTACATGCATAAAACAATCTGTACTGTCCTGCTTCCATTATATATTATGGAAAAATAGCACATCCTGTATTATTTATTTTGTTATATATAACAGAAGCATGAGGGGACCTTTCATGTATGTAATGTATGTGGGAGCTGATGGAAACAGAAGAGATTCCATTTATCACCCATGGTTATCTATGTTATTCTCCACCTAACAAAGTGGAACCGTTAGAATTTCTATTGGAGATGAACACAAACCCAAAATTCTATCTAGGCATTAAATAGTGTTTGAATATCCTCCTGGAGGATATATGCACCACATGCTTATATAAAGATTCACCACACACTCACCAGGCACATTCTCACTCATACACACAGTTACCTTTTACATTATCTCTGCCCTGGCTCAGCTATCACAGCAGACACAGCAGGGACACTACAAGAACCAGCACTTCCATGTTAGAAGTCACTGCAGCACTTCCCATACCCTCATCCATATGACCCAACCACACTTAGGGTGAATTAACACGTGGTGTTAACACATGCATTTTCAAATGCATCACAACAGCTGAGTAAAAGGAGGTTTGTCCAATTACATTGCTGTCAACATCGCGTTTATAAAATGTAGTGTTAACAAACGTATGTGTTAACACAGCATTAACATATACGTTAGTGTCATATTAACTTGTATTTTGTTAACACAATGTTGACATCAATATAATTAGACAAATCTTCCCTTCTCAGCTGTTGTGATGCGTTTAAAAACGCATTAGTTAACGCAGTAGTAACCACAGCCTAAAATGGCAAGATGAAGCTTCAGCATACCCACCGACCTATACAGACGTTGATTTCAGCAGTGGTGCGCCCCTGACTCCCTTACCCCTCACAAGCTACACCTCCGCATATGGATATTATTAACTATGGTGCCCTGCAGTCAGAGGCCCACATTTATTTAAGTGTTTGCGCCAGTTTTCTGTCTGACTTTGCACAAGAAAGAACGTGCAAACTGCTTGTACATGTATTTATAACGTGTCTGTGCCAGTTTTGTGTTGTGCCTGCACTATGTCCGACAAGAAATAAAATGTTCACCTGGAGGGGCGTGTTAGGCCGGTTCCACACTTGATGAACTCGCATCACACTCGCAATGCATGCTGCTCGGAACGTACGGCCCGAACGCTGCACACCGGGACTGAACCGACATGCTGAGTTCAGTCCCAGTGTGCAGCGTTCGGGCCGTGTGTTCCGAGCAGCAGGCGTTGCGAGTGTGATGCGAGTTCATCACATCACACTTGCAAGTGTGGAACCGGCCTTAGTGTTATTACTGACGTGTGCCACAATTCTGTAGCATGAACAGAAAAAAATGGTGCACACTTACCGAGCAGTGTAGGGGGGCCAGATTCATGAAGACTGCACTCTGCACACTCCAGAGGCAACTGCACATTGTACAAACTGCACTGGTTTTGATAAATGTGGCCCAGAGTGTGCAGCGCTGCACAGCATAGTTAATAATACCCTGACTTCTGCAGCTTGTCACGGGTACTCCCGCTATCCATGTCACGGAATGCGGGCACGCCCGTGCCTCTCTCCGTGGCACCGCACCGGCTCTGGACTTACCTCTCCATGCTCCACGCCTAGGGCACACGGCGAATTCGGAGATTTAAAAGGGGCCAGAACACAGGTGATAGATGCTGGCCACTTCCGGGTCTGCATTTAATCCGCCATCCGGATCTTCAAGCCATTCCCACTGAAGTGAAAGCCCCTCTGTGTTTCAGTGTTCCTGTGCATCTGAGTGTTCCTGCGTTCAAGCTCCTGCTCCTGTGTTTCCGCTCCTGTGTTCCCGTGATCCTGCTCCAGTGTTCCTGTTCCTTGTTCCTGCAGTGACTTCCAGTGTTCCTTCCAGCGCTGTTCTCCCTCTGTCATCCCGGGCTCTGACTGTGTTCTGCATTTCTACCATGGCTGCCACCGTGGGCTAGTCGCACCTGTGGAACAACCTGGTGGCACCACACCACAGCAAGACCATCCCGCTTTGCGGTGGGTTCTGGTAAAGACCAGGTGCCACTTAGACTCTAGGCCCAGGTGTCAGCTAGTACTACCACCCGCGGTGGACCAGAGGGAATCCTGACACAGCTGCTACAATGATTCTGCCTCTCCTCCTGCAGACCAACTCCTTGGCAGCCAGCCCGTCAGTGACACTTCTTGGTCGCCTTCAATACTGACCTGCAAGATACAGCCCCGCCTTGTACAGCAGGGGGCACTGCCTGAGGCAAGAGTCTTAACTTGCCTCATGGCAGTTGCGCCTGTGGCCATGGTGTGATGAGGCAAGGTTAGGCACGATGCATGTGCAACTGTCTGATCCCTGGATACGGCTGCTTACCACCATGGCTTCCCCATCCATCACCCAGGAACGCATCCTAAAGACACGTCAGGTGTTCCCCCAGGGAGAAACCAATACATCAGCCTCTCCCTGCATATTTCTTGCACACACCACCTGTTGGAGACCTGCCAGGCTGTAGGACAGCGCTCCAGTCCCCATACCAAGCACCGACTGCCTCCACAAGGAAAGGCTAGGTCCCAATGGGGGATATTGCACATGCTGCTCATTTTCTGTGTTTGTGGCCCGTATTGCACTTGTGAGGCCCAAATAGCAGGTAAGCTGAATCTGACTTTTAAAAGATTTGCACATTTGATACTGCATATCATTAGGCCGACTCCTTACGACAGTTCTGTCTTTCTCTGGACTTTCGCTGCCCTCAGACTCATTAAAGTGGCTTTGGCCATTGATAAATCTCCTGAAAGTGTCTGATGCTAAGGGGGTTGTTTGCAATAGTCACATAAAAAGTGGCAAAATACTATGAAAAGTCACAGCACATAGACCAGAGTGGGGACTGGAGTCAAGTTGTGCCACAACTTGTTCCTAAACTGAAATTTGCAATTCATGAATTCAGTCATATCGTAAAAATTTGACTATGCAAGCTTAATGAATTTGGTGGCAAGAAAAGTTGTTGCACCACAACTGCGCCAAAACAACGCCACGCATGGATGAAAAAGAAAATGATACCCCCGGTGTGTCTGCACTTTTATAGATTTAGCAGTGGGGACGCTAGTCCTATAAACGGTGACCCTTATTAACCATTTCCTAACCAGTGATAGGAATAGATGATATTCACACAATTTTAAAATTACCTAGAGGCTTAAACTACATAATTGAATGCATTTTTAATGTAGAATTCCTTTGTACATCTTTACCTTTGTCTATATCTGTCCTTGTGCTACTTTCTGATTATTATTTGCTTTTTTTTTTGCAGTCAGGTGACTGTTGGTGCAGGTTATGTGGTGGGTGTAGATTATGGTCTTCCACTCTTTAGTCTCCATGCTGCTTACACGTCTAGGTAAGGACTTACCAATGGTAGTTTAAAACTTCTCACCTTTTTTTCTTTTATGGATGTGATACATTTTTTTTGCTTAGGCTGGAATGTACTTTTGATGACCAATCACAGAGCAGCTTTCATTTTAAGAGAGAACTATAAGATATGAAAGCTGTGCTGTGATTGGTTGCTATGGGTAACCAGGACAGTTATTGTATGTGTTGGGCCTTGTTACCCCAGGAATGTGTGTACATGTGATAACTGGGCAGTTTGGCTTCTTCACATGGTAAGGGGGAACCACTGGGGCAGATGCATCCATAGGGGCAGTTATTGACTGTTTCCCTTATGACTGGTGATATGTGATGTGTACAGGCCCTGTATGGACCCTGATTCTCAAACCAAAGAGACACAATAAATACACAAAACCACGTCATTGGGAATACATGGCCAAATCTTTATTTATAATCCCACCCATGGCAGACCCCCGACTCACGAAGAGTCACCCCCTCAGCACTCAGGAGAGGAAAAACCCCCTGTGGGGTAACCTCTAGGGAAGCCATGGCTGAAGGATCGCCCTTCCTCTGGGCTTAGAGGGTCACTGCCATAAATATCTCTCCACCCAATTTATAGAGGAATAATTTGGCTGATGTGGTGGTGGATGTCCCTTCCTCCCCGCAGCTCCAGTTCTGAGGCAGACAACCCCTTGAAGAGGATTGCGGCGCTGTGTGTGATCCTGGGCTGATGGGCGTCCCTGCTAGAACCTCCAAATCGCATCAAGGTAGGTATATTGTAGGTAGTCAAGCTCAAGGTCCAATGGCACAAAATGGCAGCGGGCACCGCAGCGCGCCAATATCATGGAACCTTGCAGTCATATATGACATCAGCACAACATCTGTGACCACTGAGGGCGTGTCTACACGTGTCATACATTGTGATGTCACACACAGGGAGGACTCTGAAGGATTGGCTGGCAATATATCTCACTATAGGTGAAATAAAGTGTCATTGTACCTTTTATTAGTAGTGAACTCATAGTATTTCATAGTAAATGTCTAATTTTTTAGTATGGACCCCATTGCTGTTTTCATCTATTTTGCCTGAATATATACATTTATGATTTGTTATCTTGACATTCTGTTATTTGTACTGAAGACTCGGTGTTAGGGTACCTGCACACATTGTGGAATACCTTTTTGCCGCGCATAATACCGCAGCAATGTTGTGTATGAGATTAATGTCCATCTCATACACACAGTGCAGAAAAATCTGCCACGGAAATCTGTGGATTTTCTGCAGCAAATAAATGACATGTCACTTATTGTTGCAGATTGTTGTAAGGAAATCACTCCTTTTTAATGTCAAGCCTAATGAGTATAATTTAACCCAATTGTGCTAATTACCCTTTCTACTGTCACATGGGTCGTCTGGGCTAGAGCAGGAGAGAACTGAAAATACTTACCAACTACACCAAAATTAGGTATGAAGCACTTATCATGGATCAGAGGTAAAGCTGGTGAAGGTCATGAAAGGTCCTATTTTACTCCGTTCACGACTGCCATATGGCTATATACATTCCAATTGCACATACTGTGCACAGATAGCATGTGTATAGATATATCTTCTAAACTGTGGCATCTAGAAACACAGTTCTGGTGTCCTTTTAAAGAGGAAAACTCTCATTTAACATCAAGATTGTGTTTCTAGGTGTCACAGAACTCTGTCTCTGTTCCTCCGGTCTGGGGGGCGGCCTAGAAGTGCAGCAAGATCAAGAAGATGCTGTTGGATCACTCAGGAAGATCTGAAAGTGCTTGAGAATTCGTCGGAAAGTAAGTTACAATATTTTTGGTTTTCCTGCCCCAGAGCTTCATAACATAAGCTGATTAAAGTGGCCAACCCCCTAAAGTGTTCATTATTTTGGATATCTGTAAGTGATCCTGCGTATAGACAGCTATTTTTTTGCCCCATGCTCTTCAGAGAGTATTCATATTACCGTGTAGAGATCACTCATCAAGAAACTGTGGAACCAGATCCATGGCAGATGATGATCAGGTAATGACTGGAGCAGAGTAATTCTGATAAAGTCTTAGGCTACATGCACACCGCACCGTAGCACGGCAGGCACACGGCAGTGCGGGGAGAGGAGGAGGAGGTGAGAGCAGCTCACCCCCGCCCCTCTCCATAGGAACATATGGGCCACAGCGCCGTAATACGGGAAAAGATAGGACATGTCGATAGGCCGTATATACGTCCCCCATACATGTGTGTGAATGCAGCCTTACCCAAATGGAACAAACCTTTCACCTGTATTCCTGTAATTCACGTAAGAAACATGGAATTGGGGATATTAATAATATAGTTTGCTGGCTGCCATCATTTCCACTGCTGTTTCCATCTGTTGCCACCTTTCATTTCTTTTCCTCGTAGTTATTAATACAATTCTCAGTAGTATAATATATAATTATGAAGTAATGACGGAAAGGTACAATCGCAGTGATGAAATATTGAATTCCAGGGATGAATAAGACCTTTGTGAACTTTTATTATATCACTAAGTAACATTCCAGCTAAAACATAATAATATACAGCAAAAAATGACTTTACCTAAACTCTTAGCAGTTATAGAGGCAAGACTAAGAGCTTATACAATCACAGCAATAGAAGATGAAATAAATTCAAGGGCTTCAAAATCTTTCAGAAGTTCTGTGGGAAAAACAGAATATACAGAATATACAGCACCATGAAAAGAAGTAACTCTATGACCTAATCTGATATGGTGGCTGAAGTGACCAGCACTTGCTCCTCCACTGATGCTTCTACTTTGTGGTTGTTACTATTGCTATTACTATGTTTAATTGTGAAAATTTTTGTTTATTAAAAAAATATATATTTTTGTATTTTTTTAAATTATCGTTTTGCCTCCTCAGTACAACATAGAACTTACAATATCTATAGACATACATTTTCCAGAATGGCACAAGAAAAACCATGCCTCTTTTGCTACCTTGTAAGGCAGCCCCCTTACCATCAAGCATGACTTTCAGGAAGCCTAATGACATGGGAGTAAAGCCAAATTATATATTATATATTGTAAAGCAGCAATTACTATAAGTCTCCTTAATTGCTATGTGAAGGGCTCTTTCACATTGTTGTTGGGGCTCAGCTTTGTCTTCGTTTTGCTTCTGTTTTGTCTCCTCATCCACAAAAAAGGTTTGACATTTCTTTGAAAACATCACACATGATTTTTCATCTTCATCAGGGAAAAAAACCCGATGTTTTTGCAGACCTGTAGACCTCTATTGCCTTCCGTGATCCACATCAGTGAAAAAAATAGGACATGTTTCACCATTTCAACGGATCAGTGAAAATACAAGCCAATGTGAAAACACCCATAGAAAACAATGGCTTTGTGAAGCATCCGTGGAAATCACTGAACTACAGATGTGAAGAACCTACACCAATGTGAAAGAGACCTTGCTCCCTGACTCACTGTCTATGAACCTTATAGTAAGAAGCTGTTTACCATAGTAAAGGCTCTATAGAATTACATTTTTACTTTTAGCACTAGGGGCAGATATACTGACAATATAATCTAGGGGTCCTGGAGCTGAAGAGGTGCCCAAGACAGCGGTGAGATGCAGACAATTTTCTAGAACCAGCTCCTAAATAAAACAGAACTTTTGAGGTACCAGGAAGAATCAGAATGCTGATCCACATCTTTCCTGTCTTTGTTAAACTGTATTAGCGTCCAGAGGATGCCAATACAGTTTGGAGCAATGGCATAGCAGGGAGCTACAGACTCCCTACTTTGCCATTCAGAACTATGTATAAAGCCAACCTCTAAACATAGTTGTACTTGAACTCTATAAAGGCCAAATCTGCCCCTGTGACACATTTATTTCTACCTCGTGATTTTTTTATAGATACAGCACCACTGTTGTCTAGAGCTTGTGTCTGGTACTGTAGCTCAGTCCCTTTCAGTCATCAGATGTAGTTTAGCTTTACTTGAACACTAGGGTTAAGTCACTCTCAGGGCCGCATCTGCCATGAGGCGAGATAAAAATCTCGCCTCAGGTGGCAGAATGCGGATTCCTGTAAAGGGCGGCGAAATTCACTTCTCTAAAGTGGATGATTCGGGTGCCCGTTAACGCCCGGATCGGCCACCAGCTAAATAAATCGCGCCTGTCTCTTTAAGACACAGGCGCGATTTATATGCGGAGTGACACAGCGCCTATTCGGCTGCTGTGTCGCTCCGTTCTAAGCAGCTACACGGGCGTCATAACGTCACGCCGGCTGTGTCACTGTGCGGAGCCGCCGCTCACAGGAGAGCCGCATGAAGACCAGAGCCACACGCCGAGGGAGCAGCTGCCTGCAGGTGAGTATGATTTTATTATTTTTCATGTAATTTCGTTAATTCTTTGTGGCTAATAAGGGGGAGTGGGGAGGTTTTGTGTTATTGTGGGAGGGGGGGGGCTGTATGTATTATATGGGGCCATAATTGATCTATACCGGGGGGTGCTGTATACATTATATGTGGCCATATTTGTTTTATACTGTGGGGGGGGGGTATATTGAATATGGGCCAGACATTGTTTATTAACTGTCGTAGAGTGTCGTGTATCAGGAGGGGGTGGAGGGAATTACTGATATG
The DNA here is from genome assembly GCA_019512145.1 of Engystomops pustulosus. Taxonomy (NCBI): domain Eukaryota; kingdom Metazoa; phylum Chordata; class Amphibia; order Anura; family Leptodactylidae; genus Engystomops; species Engystomops pustulosus. Next base: position 44,488,363 of record CM033644.1, on the reverse strand, counting down.
CTCTCGTGTGTGTGTGGGTGTGGGGATGAGGGGGTGTTGGTTTGTATATATTACTATGGGCCATAATTGTTATAATGTGGGGGTTACTGTATATAGGTTTTATGCAGCCAGACTTGTTTATCTGTGTGTTGTGGGGGGTGGGCTGTATATATTATTGGGGCCAATTTGTTGTATTAAAGGGGGGCCATAATTGTTGTATACTGTGGGGGGATTGCTGTATATATTATATGTGGCCAAGAATGTTTTAATAACCTTGGGGTTGGGGGGGGTGCTTGTATAGTATATGGGAGAGGACAAGAATGCTTTAAGCTTGGGGGGGGGGGGGTCGGTACTTATATATTTTAAGGACCAGAATTGTTTATACTGGGGGGAATGATCAGTATTATTATACGGGCCAGTAGTCATTATACTGGGTGGCGGGGGTATCTATAATATGTATAGGGGCCAAGATAATTTTATAAAACTGGGGGGGCTGTATATTTTAATAGGCGGCCAAATTCTTCTTTTCTGGGGGGGGATATTATAGTGGGGGTTGCTGTTTCAATGGTTTGGGGTAGCCAGAACTACTAGCCTGGGGGGAGGCTTAACGTATGGATTTACGGGAGTGTATATGTACTAAGCTGGTAGGCTGTAATGGGATACAGTATATATCAAGCGGTGGGAGGCTTAATAGGGATACTAGTATATTACTAAGCTGGGGGCTAGTATATGGGGGGTACAGTATATTACTAATGGCCTGGGGGGCTGTTATCATGGGACTATATTATACTGTTTGGAGCTGTATATGGGATACAGTATTATTACTAGTCTGCAGGGGCTGTATATGGGATACAGTATATTACTAAGCTGGGGGGCTGATAGTGGGATACAGATCATTACTAAGCTGGGGGTGCTTTATGGGACATTACAATATTATTACTAAGCTGGAGGGGTCTGTATATGGGGTAGCAGTTATAGAACTAAGTGTCTGGGAGGGGGCTGTATATGTGGCATATCATTGTGTATACTAAGCTGGGGGGATGTATAGGGGATACAGTAATTATACTAAGCTAGGGGGGTGGATATGGGATACAGTATGTTAGCTAAGCTGGGGGGCTGTTTATAGGGATAGCAGTATTCTACGCTGGGGAGCTGTATATGGGATACAGTTATTACTAAGCTGGGGGGTAAACTATATTACTAAGCTTGGGGGTCTGTTATTTGGGATACCAATTATATTAGCTAAGGCTGGAGGGGGCTGTATATGGGGTATCAGTATATTTAAGGCTTGGGGGCTGTTTATTTGGGATAGCAATATATTACTAGCGGGAGCGGGCTGGTATATGGGGGTACAGTTATAACTAAGATGGGGGGCGTGTATGTGGGTACACTATATTACCTACTGGAGGGGGATTGTATATGGGGTAATTATATAACTACAGGCTGGGGGGTGTATATGGGGTACAAGTATATAGCTAAGCTGGGGGAGCATGGGGATACAGTATATTACTAAGCTGGAGGTGGGTTGTATATGGGATACTAGTATATTTTAAGCTGGGAGGGGCCTGTATATTGATTACAAGTATATACTAATGCGGGAGCTGGTTAATGGGATACGTATATTACTAAGTGGGCGCGGAGGCGTATGCTATATGGGGATCCAGTATATTACCTAGTGGGATGGGGCTGGGTATTATAATTAGGGGTGTCTATATATTCACATTGTGTAGGGGAGCCACTGTTATGTAAAATCATGTAATCATAACACAGGGTGGGTACATTAGTTTATAGGGTTAGATTACTTTGACATCTGTAAACCATATGTTAGGGGTTGTATTAATAAATGAGGGTGTTGTATCTTGATTGGTGCTTGTATTGCTAAAGTTCCAGAGTAGAAAGTATATATATAATGATGTGAGTGTTATATTGGGGAGAGGATGAGATGCTGGTCGTTGTGTTGTGAGGGGTATATAATTATTTCTGAGGCACAGTGTTGTTATCCAGAACGGACTTATATGTAAGTGACTTGGTATTTTTGATGGACGGCTAGGGAGGAGATTTGTCGCGGCACGAGCTGAAGAAATCCGGACGTACGAATTCAGAATTGATAGTCATGGATTGGAGTACCGCCGCGAATAAATGTCTCTCGATGCGAGGGAGAGAGATGGATTGTCATGTATAAGGTATCTATATGCCACTATGACTCCCTCCAGATCCTTGTAGTCATCACGCCAGCCGTGGTCATGGAGCGCCGGTTTGGGGAGATTAATTGTTAGTAAAGTTTTCAGCATTTACTTACTTAACGGGCAGCATTTTAAATATTCGCCTCAGCAGCAAATATGCTAAAATCGCCCTGGTCACACTCTGATAATTGCATAGTTTCTCAACAAGTCTTGGCTAAGCAGAAACATACCACATGAAGGATATATCTCAGCTATGTTACTGGAACACAAATTACTACATTCAACTGACTATTGTTAGAGAGACCGGATTGTTGGTTTAAGAAGAGGATTAAAGTTTGTGAATATTAAAACGTTCAAGTTGTAGCTGGCATTTCTTTAACTGGGCAATTACTTACTGCTGTCGCCTTTCCCTCATTGAAATACTTGCGAAGGCAAGTGACATGTGGCTTCCACCTTGGCTTCCACACCACATAATTCCTAATTAAAGCAACACACCCATCTGCTATAGGCAATGATCTGTTTAAAAGAACGTTTCATGCCTATCTTAATCAAAAATGGATATTTGACACAATTTTTGGATCATTGCTCACTGTTAAACCAGCTGGTCAACGGCCAAACCTTAGACTAGGCTACTGGAGATGGAATATCTATGTGTACTTCATTATGCAACACCCCCGCCATGTGTAGGCAGGGGGTAGTTGCGAATAAGGCCCTCTTCTTGGCAGGATCCATATAGTTGAGTCTGATCAACTTACCCAAGGATATGCAGGGATATCTCGAGGTATATCTGCAGCGGTAACCTCTGCCTGATAGGTAATAGTTAAGTGAGCGTAAATGTTATCCATTATGTGGTCTGTATGGTTAGCTGGAGTGTGATTGGAGAGGTGCTACAACCCTGACCGAGGATAAACCACGCAGGGCAGGAAGCACATGGTCTGATTCCAGTCCTTAGCGGGTCGTAGCACATTCTGCTAGACCTCACGGGCTTTCTACAGAGCAGCAGTCCAATCTGTGCAGAACAGAGGGAAGAGAGAGAACAGTGTTAAGTATCTGACACTTAATCCAGGACCCTGAGTCAGAGGCTCTAACCCAGAGCTGCAGCTTACTTCCACAGTTTGGACACAGCTCCATCCAAATTCTCCCACCTGCTCTACTACCAGGCGTGGTGCACTATTCCATGAGACAACTCCTCACGACCACTCCAGTACCAGAATCTGCTGTTGATTTGTTTAGGGGGCCCGTTGCCTGCTACCTGTCATAAATCAAAGAACTGTAAGTTGATGCACAACGTTGCCTCCGCTGATCCCTGATACGGCTGTCCACCCACCCACAGGTTTGCTCTCCATCCATTACCACGGGACTGGCCTTCTTTACAGGACACTTAGGGTTGCCCAGGGAGAACCAGTCTATCAGGCCTTTCCCTCCATATTTCTTGCACACCAGCCACCTGCTGAGATGTGCCACGCTGCAGGACAGCCCTCCGTGACATCAATGTGTCCCTAGGCCACATCACCAGTCACAGTTTCGTATTCTGGGCCCTCCCGCTGGCCTCCAGGCCCACAAGAAAAGGCCTAGGCCCGGTGGGGAATGTTGCAATTACATAAAGAGATGAGGTTTATAGATAACCCAACATTGAACACAAGTAGGTTGAGGGCACCCGCTTCTTGTCATAGTAATGCAAAATGGAAAGCTGTTTAATAGATCATAGTGGCGTTCAGAATCTATAAGCTGTTCAAACTGCTTGACACATACTGGCAGTGGTTTTTGAAGGCCAATTTCTGATGACAGATTCCCTTTAAAGAAATAGCTACCATCAAAATCCATCATGATAAACCAGGGGCACTTCCTCAATAGATCCAGGCATCGTGACTGGGGGTATCTTCTTATGTTTGTTATCTGTGTCCCCTGCTACCTTCTAACTTTTAAAATGATGCTAATGAGCCAAAAGGCTATGGGTGCATTACCAGAGCCCCTCCTTGCTCTGTTCAGTGTGCATAACCTTTTGAAACTGAGTGGCCCAAACTACAACCAAACCCACGCATTTTTCGCAAAGTGGCATTGACTCAATTCAAGCAGTAACTTATTACTACCGCCGTGTCACAGGTTCAATTGTATAGGCACTTGGGGACCACCATACAGTACAAGAAGGAGAAAAGTTTGGATTATCATTGTAGTTTCTAGTGTCCTGGGCTCCCTGGGACTGCAAGAGGCCTGATCCTGTATGGTGAACCCTGCCCTGGGAGATGGCGAGGTGCCCATATAGAGGGCTCTGAGTGCCACCTCTGGCAACCCGTGCCTAAGGTTCCGCGCCACCACTGGTTATATTAGTGCTGTTACACTATCTTCACCCACACCCTCTGCTCCCTGGCACTTCCCTCCTCTTCCTGCTGTAATCTCACATCAGCAGCACTTAGTGATAGGGGGGGAGGGTGCTGGTGAGCAGAGGGGGAGACAGTGTACATCCTGTGAGGTGACAGCAGGAGGGGCCCATGGATAACAAATATATTAGATTACGCAACGTCTCAGTGTCTAGATCTGTGAGTAAGTGCATTGGTTTACATAGATGGGTTTTGATGGTCATCTTTCTTTCTTCTGTTTCTTTTATGTGAGCTCCATATTGTGCTCTATTACCTGCATTATATTCTGGTACGGACAGTCAGGAGTTCTGTACGGGAGTGACTTCCTTACTTACCCTGAGTATATGGCGGTTAGAAAATACATTGAGGAGGTTTTTGAGACTGCTGTTCATAATAATGAGAATTTCTCCCAGAGGGAAATTTGTTGTCACACAAACTATCGAGTACAAAATATAATTACCACACATGTAACATAATATAAAATATATACAACACTTGACGCACAACATAAGATGAAAGTGTTTCTTAATACGCATTTTTCTTGTACACTTAGTAGATGAGCAGATTCACATTGCGACAAAAACCAGAATGTACTTTTCCAGCTCTGCTAGAGGTTTCTATAGTCCAATCTATGCTTATCTTATCTTAAATGATCTGATTATTAAAACACAAGCATATTTGAGCAACTGAACCATGTACAATATCATCATGCTGCATATTTCTGTATGCTAGATATGGTTTATTAATAATTGAGCAGGTGAATAGAGTCTTATCATCCATCAAGCTCCATTATTTACATCTGTGAAGAGTCTTCTCTAGACCAACAGCCGCCCCCTTTATGTCCTTTCCTATAAGAATAATTACTTGTCATGCTATCCTCAGAATACACAAGGAGACCGTTCTTCATGTACAAACTTATGAAACAGAACATAGGGAAATACAATAATTTGGCAGCGTTGGATGAAAGCCAATGTACTGAATATAAGTTGCCTGATATACAATATTCTTTATCATTATTTCAGAAGGCTTTTATGTGAAGATAATTACATGGAGAGGATTGTTCTCTAAAAGCTGAACTATAATGAACATTCTTAAGGGGAATTCTGTCAATCTGCTTTTGACATATCACAAATACTATGTAGTGGTTGTAGAATGACTTGAAATATTAGAAAAACTTTGAACTCAGGTTGCAGCTCTGCAAGTGCTACATCCTGAAGAGCTATTGGCTCCGTGCATTGAGCTTCTCCAGTGCCTGTGCTCTCTGCACTTACTGACTGCTGTCATTATCATCAGAAGTCTGCTGCAGCTTTAACTCATAGAAGAGTAGATGACCGACGTCGATGCTGTCTCCATAGGAGAAGCTAAGACATGCCCCAGTGTGCAAAGTCAGCTGCAATCCTGGAATATAAATGCATTCTTCATAGCCTGCCTCTACAAAACACACTAATAGTTTTTAGGGCCAATAGGGCTAACATGGCTGCAGCCTTGTGAAGCCAACATTTACCCCCAAAATTGTGGCTCATTTGTCTCAGTACCCTGTACTATACAACATAATGGACTCAGCTTTCAGCACAGACTCTTTATACAATGTAAAGCCCTACAACCACTTTTTAAGAAAAAAAATAAAAAAAACTACATTTTATCAGTCACTGCGAATTCTCTACTACTGGCATACTAAGGTTGAATTCACTTATCCATATGAAGGGTAGCATGGGCTAGCCGCAAACACGGCGCTAGGGTCCAGGCCACCTCTAGACGTGCTTTGTGGCGGACCACAATCTGATCTCCTGCGACACATATCCTCCCTGTCACAGTGGTGCAAAACCCCCAAAATTTTTTAAAAAAACGTGCGATCCGCCAGACCTTATAAATAAGCCCCTTGTGACTCTCACTCAGTCGTCCAGCCGGGCGGTTGCTCCACAAAGATAGGGCAGGTCCTATCCTGCCCTGATTGTGGCGAGTCCGCTCAGCTTGCTATGGCTTGTGGCTGCATAGCTGTGCAGTTAGTCTAAGAAAGATTAAAAAAAAGAGTCTCTAGTTCCTCTAAAATAGATGTTTCATGAAAAGCTCTATCTCATTTGATGAATTTTTTACAAATTTGTTTTTATTTGTCTTTTGCCCACCTTCTCTCCATCATGAAAGATCTGTCTGAAGCGAAAAAGATACGGATTCCATTTGGGTGCAGGCAAATTGCAAATTCTATAACAGACCAATGAATAGATCTCTCACTCAACTATAACCCTGTTTTTTGCTGATCGACTAGAAAAAGCCATGTTAGTCCTGGTCCAACATGCTGAGCTGATGAGTGAATCAGCTCTTGCACACAGTAAATCCCATTATCCGGTTCCATATCAACAGCATCACACACTTCGTATTGTGCATGGGGTAGCCCTTGCTGTGTAAATAAATGGTGGCATTTATTCTCTGCGTAATCATATGTAAGAAGAATATCTATGCTGACTGGATCATCACTGAGACCATACATTAGCCAGTGGTGTTTCTAGCTCATACAATCAAGGCCTAGGCCTGGAGGCCCTGGAAATATGAATGTCCCACACTCTTATCCACCCACCAATAATAGGGAGGGATTAAACCAGTGAAGAGGACACTTGGAGCCTATGCTCTGAGGTAGAAAGAATAAAACTAGGCCCTACCAGTACTGTTTCAAGATGGTGGTATGTTTCCTTCCGGAGGGTGAGCACCAAACGTTCAGATGGCGCCAAGAACCTACACCAATGGATCCCCCATATCTTTTTATCATTTTTAATTGCCCTAATATGCAAATTAACTAAAGAGGAGTAGCTGCGGAGCTGAGCGCTACAACAGTGCAGCTACTCCATCCTCAAGTGCTCTTGTGATCTACCTACTAACAACCCATGCAAGCTGGGTTCTATGCAGGCCGGCAGCTGCCAGCGTTTGCTCCGATCTGAAGCTACAGCACATAGATGCCTGCTTCACAGACTAGTGTGGCCAGTTCCTCCTAGCTCGCGCGTGAAGATGGATTGTCTCAGGTTCAGGAGCCCCCTGAGCGACGAGCCCTAGTGGGTACCCTTTGTAGTAACTCACTGGCGGCATAAACATTGAGAAACGAAGACATTCTCCGTTCCCAAATAATTCCCTAGTTTATCACCCAAACAGCCCCTCATGTTATTTTATATACCCCCCCTTACCCCCACCTATGGATTCTAAGATACAGTCCTCCATGATTCCTTCTGTACAGCCGAATGTGGCCCCCCCCCAGCGCTATGGCATCCGGCACACTTGCCCAGGTATGACCAGTGCTGGCACCGGCCCTGAGTAGCCGCCCCGTTTAGCCTCAGTCCAGCTCCAGCTACTCTATGCCCAGTAGCCTCTGTAGTATTTGCCTATTAGGGCTATTAAATTATAAAAAATTTGGGGGTCTAAGAATTATCCATAACAAGGGCTATCCTGCTATAGATTAGATGAACCTGCCACTGGATCTAGACCTTCATAGATCCATGGTGGTAGGTTTCCCTTAACACCCAAAATCCCAGAAAGAATTAGTAATTTCATTTGATGAAAAATGTACACTGCATCTGGGCACTCCCATGTCCTCACACATCTAAGATTTCTCAGGGTCACCGATGAAGCATGGGAATAAGTCATAGACCTCTCTATCTGCATTCGATGACACATCAATGAAACTTCTCGCTATCTAAGAGGTCATATGCCATTGTTTTCTTCCTTGGTGGCTGTGTGTAAGGTACTGGTGGCTACTACAAATATCTTCCCTTTTGGCACTGACACAATACAGTGACAGGGAGAACAGTCATGAAAACTCCTTTTCTCTCAGGCCTCTCCGCTGCTCTCTCTAAAATGCCAGCATTATATTGTTAAAAATATATTCGCTGTAAATAGAATGCGAATGACAATACCAGTCATCTTCAATTTGCTTATAACAAGCACATGTCTGAATTGTGCTATTTGTATTATAGAGAGTGAGTTTCTCATATTGTCAGAGTAAAAAGTCTATATAAGACACAGAGGAGTTTATCTGCTGTGGCTATTTGGCTGCAGAACATCGCGCTACCTGGATATTCAAGCTGTGTAATATAACTCCATGATGACATGCTCATTCATGTATCCATTGCGCGTATCATGTATCCCATTGATTCTCCGCTTATTACTACCTGCCAGGAGACAGAATATGGGCTCGCCTGAAGGATCCTTCATGGCACATATTAACTCTGCATGTCGCTGGTCATGTGCGGCTCCTCAGCATCCTTTGTATATTGAGCCCTTGTGTCTGAGGACTTAAAAACGGGTAAAAACAATTCAGAAGTTCTGATGATAACTTTATATCCTTAGACTGCACGAAATAACAAACTACAGGAGTACAGTGATAATTACATTACCTATAAGTCTGGACATCTACAAGGTATTGATTTTTTTTATTCACATTTTTAAAATTTTAATAAATAACAGAATCTGACAGTTAAAAAGAACCCCCATTACACCCCTCCCCATCCACAACGTAGCCAGGCAGCCCTAGGAATTTGGGGGCTCAGACGGAAGATTTTTGTGGGCCAGCCCACCACCCCACACAACGTTGTTCAATCCCACATTGATCATAAAATTATACACATTTTTTTTATACCAAAACATTTTGAGCCAGACACATGCCCACTCAGTCAGTATCGATAGTATATATATAGACCTTTGCACGTGTCCACTTCTGTTATAGATAGCCCCGCGCACTGTGCCCACCTCAGTATAAGGTAGCCCTGCACATGTTCCCTCAGTAATATATAGCCCGCACCATGTCTCCACTCAGCCCCCACAGTGTCACAGCAGATGTCCCCCTTTAATGAACTGTCGGCATTCCTAGATGGCCCCCTTTAATGAAATGTCCTAGCCAGACACCCTTTAAATGAAATGTCCTGACAGTAGCCCCCCTTTAATGAAATGTCCTGCTGATGCCCCTTTAATGCAATGTCCTGGCCGGATGCCCCTTTAATGAAATGTCCTGCCGGATGCCCTTTATGAAATTCCTGCCAGGACACTCCTTTTAATGAAAAGTCCTGCCAGGCCCTCCCCTTATAATTGAATATCTCGGATAGATGCCCCACTTTAATCACATGTCTCGAAGACAACCCACCTTAAATAATTCCGTTGGACGCCTCCCCTCTGGCAAAAAAAAAAATAATTAAAAATTAAAAACTTACTAACCTCAAATTTCGGCTTCCCAGACCTGTGAATATTTTTCTCCGCGGCTCTGTCTTCCTTCCCCGTGGCTCCATATTCAGCACTTGTGCATCATCTATGACGTGTCGGTGTCGTGCCCACGTTGATGTCATAGTGTAAGGGACCACGTGGTGCATGCATATGCTGTCACGTGGTTGCAACACTCACCGCGTCATAGTGAGACGCCAGAACCGGGAAGAACAGAAGATGGAGCCATGGAGCCACTGGGCCAGGGAGAGGAACTGAAAGTTAAATAGGTATGATTTTTTTCAGATAGGGCCGCGGAATGGGGGGGGTTTAGAGAGTAATGTGAGCCCATGCGCCCCCTTTTTATGGGGGGGGGTGCAATGTTTAATGATGGTTAAAATAGACAGCCATGGGTCTTCGTTGACCTGAGGCTGTCATGAGTAGCAGATTACTTCGGAAGCTTTGGCAGCGCGATTTGAAGACAAGCGCCGGCGCATGACGTAGGGCTTGATGTTAATCGGCACTGACACGCTTGCAACATATCTAAATTTTTAAGTCCCCATTTTTTTATGAATTAGGATTTTCAGCCTCTTTTTTGCCAAGTGTATGACATGGATCCAAATGTGTTTTTAAGTAAACATGACAACAATATGATAAGGAAATGTTCCTTGGAAAACATGTGATTCCAGAATGACATTGTCACTTACACCTGGAATATATGAGATATCACTGCTTATCTTATCTGACAGTATTTATCCAAGTATACATACATATATCTTCTTGTGCAGTGTTATCTAGTTCTGGATTTCTGCTTTTGCTTTCTTCTCCCCGTAGTAATGAAGAATACATGGTATAGTTTCATTTTATAGGGGGGGGGGGGGGGGGGGTACTGTATATATTTTATGGGACCAGAATTGTTTTATACTGGGGGGATGCAGTATATATTATATGGGCCAGAGTCATTTATACTGGGGCGGGGGGTACTCTATATATTATAGGGGCCAGAATAATTTTATACTGGGATGCTGTATATTTTATATGAGGCCAGATTCTTCTTTTTCTGGGGGGGAGGGGGGTTATATATTTATATGGGGCCAGATTTCAGCTGGGGGGTAAACAGTATATTACTAAGCTGGGAGGCTGTATATGGGATACAGTATATTACTAAGCTGGGAGGCTGTATATGGGATACAGTATATTACTAAGCTGGGAGGCTGTATATGGGATACAGTATATTACTAAGCTGGGAGGCTGTATATGGGATACAGTATATTACTAAGCTGGGGGCTGTATATGGGGTACAGTATATTACTAAGCTGGGT